>JXCR01147216.1:54979-103768 GCA_002079205.1 Phalaenopsis hybrid cultivar
TTTTAAGGTTTAAAAATAAATATCTTTATTTTTAGACCTTGGAAAAATACTCTAATAATTCCTAAGTGTTTTGGAAATAATTTAGAATAATTCCATGGGTTTAATATTTTTTATGATTTTTATGATTTTTTTATTATTTTTAATTATTAAAAATAATTAAAAATTGAATTTTCATTATAAATGTATTTTTATTTTTATTAAATCCCCCTAATATCAGAGAACTCAAAAAACTAAGTTTGATAATTGTTCGAGTTATACTTTGATTTTTAAAAATCACTTAAGTGTTAATTTTAATAATGTCTTTAAAAACCAATTAAAAATATTAAATGCTCTAAAAATCCTTTGAATTTTTTATGGTGAATTCTCTGACTTACAAATCACAATAGAGAATAAAAATCAAATGATTTTGATCTTTATATTNTTCAATAATTAAATGTTCATAAAAATCATTAAAATAATAAAATTAATGGAGATATTCTAAATTGTTTTTTAAGCACTTAGAAGCAATTGGAATATTCTTCATGATTTTCTAAATAAAGATATTGTATTTTGAAGCTTAAAATAATTTTTAAAAGGCTAAAAAATGGGTTTCCTCTNAGCCATGGTTTATGTTGAAAACTCTTTATATCATTCCTACACATAAAAATGGACCATCAATTGGCCTTGGTGAAGTCTCAATTTCATTTAATTTCAACTTAAGTCCAAAAATCCCTAAATTTTCCCCAAATCGGCTATGTCACCAAATTTCACCAAATTGATTGCCTTAATCCCAAAATTAGCACTAAATTCATGTTAAAAATTCTTCATGAGGTTCCTATTGACCATTTTAAACCATAAATTTGGACTTAGCCCAAGGCTAACCCAATCTAGACCCAAGTCTAGACCAACCTGCCCAAATTGACCAAATCTCCAAAATTCTTCAAATTGACCCTCTAATTGAACTCAAAACCCTTTTCATCCTTCACCAAATTGTTCCTTACAATCACTTACACAAAATTAAAGATTTATTTGGAACAATTTACATGGCTAACTTAGCCGAAACTCAATTTTTGATCATTGGCACCCACTTGAACCCATACACTAAATGTGGCCTAACCACCCCAAAGCCATCAAATTAATGACTCCACGACCATTAGTTGGGCCCTAAGATTGAGCCAAAACTCACCTAAATTAAGGGATTTGATTTCCATATTTTCTTAGGCTTAAGATCTTTTTTTCCAAAACTAAGCCTTAGCCCATTAAATTGCTGTAACATATTCCCCTGGGTTCCTTGAGCTCCTAGCCACCTCCCCCTGCCATGGTCGGCCGTCCTAGTCGCTAGAGACGCCAAAACCAAGGGTCACCCCCTCTTAAACTTCACCCAATTAAAACCTAGAGGCCACCTCACCCAAATGAGATGTTAGAGCCTCTCTGCCCTCCACCTAAGCACCACATTGCACCCTCAAATTGGCCATGACAACCACCCCTTAGCCATTTTTATAAAAGCTCAACTTCACGACCATGGAGGGAGTGCTGAAATTTTCTCAGAGAGAACTTCCCAAATCACTCACAGAGCTTCTTTGAGACCTCCTCAGTGCAATCCGACCATCTTCCCCCACTAATCCCCACTGTGGAAGCTCAATTTTGAGCTCAAACTTTTGCCTAAAACTAGGACAGAGCTCAATACACCTCTAAAGTCCACCAAACTCAAATTAAACTTACCGACACCTTCATAACATTAAAAGAAGACAAAGCCCCATCAAATCCCCCTTTCACAGTATAGACTTTGATCAACACCTGAAATCGAGCTTGGTCAAATTCATACCTAGACCTTACACCACAACAAGAGGCTCAATCCATAGCCTCCTTAGACTTCAACGAGCATGCCAAGCATCTATGATTGAAGCTTCTCTTCTCAGAGAAAATGTATTGAACTCCTCCTCATCCCGAGCCTCTTTTGATTCTCCATTTTCTTGGGCTTGATTTCATGGCATCTTAACCATATAAATAATTCCCTCTAGTCTAGACGAGCATTTTAAAAAAAATTCACTTAATTTGGTTGAGAAAAGAGGGAGATATCAAACCTTAAACATGGATGGTTCTCGGGCTAGGCCATTGGGGACGATGACGGAGCACCGTTCGATCGAGCGTGTATCAGATGAACAGTCAAGATGAAGCAGGACAACGCTTCTTTACATGAACTGCGGGACGCGTGGCTGCTAGCATGGACGGCGACGTCAAATGAGAGCGCGCCGCGTGGAGCTTCAGAGCTGCCTAGCATCCAGTCAACGCCACACGTTTAAATAGATAAATAGGGATTTAAAAAAATAGAAAATGATCCCTAACTTTAAAAATCCATATCTTGGTGTAGAAATATCACAAAAGTAAAATAAAATTACCCACTTGCTCAGTAAAAAGAGGAGAACAATGTGAAAATAATTTGAAGTCCATTTGATGCATGTTTTATTTTTAATTAATTAAACATTGTCTTTGAGTCTTTTTATTCTCCATGCATATAGGCATTTCACCATGGCTTGAATTTTTGGCATGTTGTAACCTTTGTCAAGGGGAACATTCTCTGATTTTTTCAAAGTCAGAGTAGACCTCTAGACAAAGATCCATATTTTTAAAATTTATGCATATTATTTGCTTAAATTAACCATAATAATTAGCATGTGACTTAAGAAAAATCCAAGAAAACTTGGGAAGGTTTACTATGATCAGCAAACCCTTAGAAAAAATTTTCATGAGTCTAAGTCATTCAAAATAAACCTAATTTGTCTAAACCCTAAATCACTAAGATAATTANGACTTAAGAAAAATCCAAGAAAATTTGGGAAGGTTTATTATGATCAACAAACCCTTAGGAAAAATTTTCATGAGTCTAAGTCATTCAAAATAAACCTAATTTGTCTAAACCCTAAATCACTAAGATAATTAATTTTGGAAAATATAAACATCAAAATGACTTGATTTTTTATGTCCACTATTTTTTAAGATTCACAGAACTCCCCATAAAAATCTGAAAGCATTTTGAGTTGATTTGATGGCCTAAATTAATTTTTCAATTTAAATATGGTTTTTGGCACTAAAATGATTTTTAATGATCAAAATATAACTCAAAAAAACTATGAAAACTTTACTTTTGGAGTTCTATGTGATCAGGGGAAATTTATAAAAATAAAATTTTATTTAAAATAAAAACTTCATTTTTAAGCCTATTTTAAATATTTCAATANAAAAAAAACTATGAAAACTTTACTTTTGGGGTTCTATGTGATCAGAGGAAATTTATAAAAATAAAATTTTATTTAAAATAAAAACTTCATTTTTAAGCCTATTTTAAATATCTCAACAATTAAATGTTCATAAAAATCATAAAAATAATAAAATTAATGGAGATATTCTAAATTGTTTTCTAAGCACTTAGAAGCAATTGGAATATTCTTCATGATTTTTTAAATAAAGATATTGTATTTTGAAGCTTAAAATAATTTTTAAAAGGCTAAAAAAATGGGTTTCCTCTAAAATAATTCCAATAAATAAAAAAAATCAAAAAAATAAAAAATTTGCTTCTCTAGGTTCTCTAAACTCAAGGAGATTTTTCAAAAATACAAGACTTGATTTTCCCCTTTTAAAATATTTTATATTTATTAAATACCCATAAACTTAAAAAAATTCTAATAATTCAAACAAAACTCAAAAAATCATGAAATTTTTTCCAAATGGCTCTCTAATTTACGTCTACCTCCAGTAAAAATTTCAAGTGATTAAGCTTCACCTTGGTCAAGTTATCAAATTTTCTTTGAAGAATATCTTTTTTGCATGAAAATNGTTTCCTCTAAAATAATTCCAATAAACAAAAAAAATCAAAAAAATATAAAATTTGCTTCTTTAGGTTCTCTAAACTCAAGGGGTTTTTTCAAAAATACAAGACTTGATTTTCCCCTTTTAAAATATTTTATATTTATTAAATACCCATAAACTTAAAATAATTCTAGTAATTCAAAAAAAAAACTCACAAAATCATGAAATTTTGTCCAAATGGCTCTCTAGTTTACGTCTACCTTCAGTAAAAAATTCAAGTGATTAAGCTTCACCTTGGTCAAGTTATCAAATTTTCTTTGAAGAATATCTTTTTTGCATGAAAATAATTATATAAATTAAATTAAATTTTGAAAAATCACATTTTCTCATATGATGTCTTAATTGACCCATGGATGAGGTAGGATAAAAATTTCAAAGTCATTTGATTTGAATTTGACAAATTATGAAGTGTTAGATCCTTAGGAGCAAAGTGTAATTTTAGGAAATTGACCTTAATTAATATCTAGGCTTAATTCAAGGAGGGAAATGGGCAACCTCTGATCTTAATTAATTTATTTGGATGATTGAAACTAAAAAGAGGATTAATTGGTAGAAACCAACCTCACTTTTCTAATTAAAAGGATAAATTAATAAATTTCTAAATTATTAAAATTTGGAAGTTTATTAAAATTAAAAGAACCTAGGACTTAGAGGTACGACTTTTGAAGCCAAAAATTAATCAATTTATTACCCCTATTTAATTTTCAAATGAAATTCAAATAATGAATCCTGATCACCTGAAACTTAACCTTTTCAAAATTAATTAAGGCACTCATCTAGGTCCTAAGGGCTTGGTAGTGATCTAAGTTAAATCAAGACTGATTAAACAAGGATTAGAAAAGAAAACATAGCTAAANCTAGGAGAGAAATGGAGGATATGTTTCAAAAGAACTTTGAGTTGAGAAATGAGGATAAGGAGATTGAAAATCCAATGAAAGAAATTCCTAAGAAATTAGAAACACATATTTTCTCAACTAAGATAAATATAGAAAAACCACGTCCACCATTTATTTAGTACTAATGAGAAGAATTAGAAGATAACTTGAGACATGATGACCTCACTTTTGGTTGAGGTCTAGTCTTTCTCTCTAGTAGCCTAGGGTCTAGTCATAGGATTTCCTATTGACTATTCTTAGGGAACTAGAAAAAGGCACCCTCGCCATTATAACTTTTAAACTCTTCTTTACTAAACTTGAAGTTCCATATATTGGTCCTAACCTCTAGCACTTAGTAGGTGGGGTCATTATGGGTGAGCTCAAGGAGAGTTCCTATAAGGCTATTTGACCTTAGGGTTGACTTTGGGTGTTTTTCTAGAGCTAAGGCATTCACTTCACTCACAATCACTCACTACCATAAACCCAGAATTTCTTGACTTTTGTCCCTTAATCTTTTGGGATACTCATGTAGATGGTCCGCTAAACCTACTAGCCCTAGGCTAGGATTTAGCTAAGACCAGCACATAGAAGACCCAAATGGGGTTTCCATTGGTCCATNCGAGGCCTTTCATCAGGTAGTGAGAGGGAAGCATGGACCTGCTTCTTTCTCCAAACTTGTTGGATACCTCAGAGGTCTACTAAACTTAGTATGCTTTGCTTAGCAAAATTATCCTTAATTAAACTCTTAAGGACCCACCAAGATATGACATAGGGTTAGGAAAACTACCAAAAATTTACTTTCCTGCTTCATATAAAATGCCCTGACATGCATTTTAAGTTTCAGGTGGTGGAATGAGAAGACTCGTCAGGTATGCTTTTTATGGTTTACAGTGTTGTCTTTCTTGTACTTTTTATACTTGCAAAACTTGCATGCTAAACAACAATATCACCCTGCATGAAAACTAAAAATATCAGGATAGCAACAAAACCGAAACTAAAATAAAATTAAAATCAACCAAGATAAAATTCACCGCCACAACTTTCAAAATATAAAACAACTCAAAATTTAATCACAAACATCACAAAAATCACAATTTCTACTAAATTAAGACATCTCTATCGGAAGATCGGGAATCCCTTGGAGGAGGTAACCTACGGTTGCTAACGAGGCTTCTCATGATCTTAATGAAATTATGGAACTGATTAAGTTGAGCTTAGTAAATTTATTTGGACTAAGTGAATCCAATAGAAAATAGTGGTGCCGGAACGAGAGAACCGTGGGATCCTAACCGGTGTCGGTCTAATCAACTTTAACATGCCCCATAAAATTTAAAAAACTTCAACCATAGGGACCTGATTTGACATCATAACTTGATATCCTAGAATACTTAAACTCGTCACGATAAGGAACTTGGAGCTAGCATTGTGGGCAGCGCGGCCATCTTCAATAGCAAAACCTGTCTACACCAGCTAAACCAACTTATTTCCTTAGAATTAAAAAAAAAAGCCATAGGGCTTTGAGGTTTTTTTTCTGGTGCAAAATAAATCCTCACCTCATCTTTAGGCATTTGTATAGCTCTATTGTACAGTCTAAGCCCTAACTTGTTTTAGGATTCCGAGGTTGTCGTTCGTCGCGACCTAAATCCCCACATCTTCCAGGCTGTTTGTGTGATTGCTTCACACAAATGTAAGCCCTAAATTAATAAAATTGGCAGGATAAAACTCCTAAATATTTCTCATTAAAACTGAAGCTAAACAATAGGATAGACTGGGAAGGCACTGAGGTTCTTCTCCAGATCTATGTCATCCCCTAGTTCTTCTTCTTTCGGATTCCAAAAACAAAATGTTCCAAATTTGAGCCAATCCTATTTCACACCTCTTTGTCTGATATCATTGAAAAGTCCTTTCCTTTGAATTCCTTGAAGATAATATTTCTTGATTTTTATTGAGAGTTTTCTTAAATGACTTTGGTCATTTAAGATGTAAATAACTATATGGGCTTGCCCTTAAAAGAAGCTTTTCCAAACCCAGCTTAATATAAACCCTATTTAATTCTTCATATTAAATAGGAGAAACTGCTGAGAAATAAAATGGTTTCGCAGACTAAACGGACGTCATACATTTATAAGTTTATTTGATTGAGCCTCATCCTCAAGTCTTGTGTTTATCCTCTAAGATAGATACAAGATTTGAGGTATAATGTTCTTTCATTTAAACTATAAAAATTTGAGGTCAGTTTGATTTCATAATTTTCTAAACTTAAATGTCCTTCCGAAGCGGGCGACGGGTTTTTGATTCCGGTGACCGACAGCTTCTTACGGGCAACTCCCTAAACCAAAATAGTGCCGACAAGATAAAAGAATATCCCAGTAGAATTTGATCTAGAATCTGAATCATCTATGGAGCATTTAACTAAGAATTTGAGAGACCTAGAATTATTATATAGAGATCCATAAGAAACTCAAGGAAAAATAATTGGAATTAATTTGAGAAGTTGAAAGAAAAACTAAAAATTAAGAATCTGGAAAACATTTGGTGATTGATAGGTGTTTACTTAGATGGAAATTTGATATAGGAGGAAATCTTTTGTCGGGCTAGCAACGTTAAACTAAGCTTTTCATGGGAGGCTACCTATGGTTATCATTGTGGTTTGGATTTAGTATGTTTGTGAGTTGTGATTTTTTGTGTTGTATTGTGTTTCATTTAGTGTGGATTGATCAAATTGATTAATGTTGGTGGATGTTTGGATTGGTTAGGAATTGATTTGATCTTTATGTGTGTCATGAGAAAGGTGATTCCTTAACTTCTTATTATGGCTAGACTAGTATATGTTTTCTTGTATTAGTTGGATTGACGAGTTCACTACGATTCATGTCTTAACTGGACTTGAGTTTTACATGAGACATCTTGAGTTTGGACAACGATAGTTCCATCTGAATTATGTTATTTCTTTTCTCTGGCCTTGTTTTCATTTGGTAGGAGTGATGAACCAACTTGATAAGTACCATGTGGATGATCTTGCACTATCATTATAACTGTTAGAGGTGCATACTTATTGGGATAAGGTGAAGCCTGAGGTTGGTGTTCACGACCGAACTTAACAAGTGCAATCTTGTCTATGTGGATAACCATATAAAATTCATGGAAGACACTTAATTTATCTATGTAGTGATTCCATTAGAAATATGAAGTAAGGTAGTGAGATGCAATGAGTTAAAGGATGAATTAACCTCTTTCATCATGTGTGCTTGTGTTTTGTGTTACAACAATATAAACGACTTGAAGAGCAATTTTATATTTTTATGTTGATATCTATTATGCTAGTTAGACTTTGTTTAGTCAATTTCATTCTGACATGTTTAGTTTAGATTTAATTTCAGCTACAAGTTTTCTATCTTAATTAACAATTGTGGATGTTCCTGATGGACATTTGTGGTAGATAAAATTTCTAAACTATTTTTTTCTGACTTATATTTTATGTACTTAATGCCACACATGTTTAAAATCAAGTTTGGGGGGAAAAAATTATTTTAAAACTTAACTTTATTTGTCCTCAGTAGCATGTATTTGATTCGATATCACTTCTTAAAATGACATGTGGTATGTGGTGTTATCTTTAAAATACTAAAATTTTGATTTTAAGAAATGATATAGAGTAACTTAATAGAAAAGTTAGTAAAAAGGATGAAAATAAAGTTAAGATATTCAGTAGAAAATATTAGGGAAATGATTTTACTATTTATAGTAAGAATAATTAAATTTTTCAAAAATTAAAGGTTTTTAGAATAATACTTTTTAAAGATTTTAGATTCTATGAAAATTCTTTTTCAAAAACTAATATTAGATTTTAAGTTAAGGAAAGAAAATGAGTTCATAACTTTAGAAAAGGGATAGTGAAATTTAAAATCATTAAAGATTTATCCAGATATAGGAATCCTCAACTAAAAAAAAGTAAGGACTAAAAAGATCCAGAAAGAAAAAAAAAAGAAAAAAAAAAGAAAATAAGAGAAAAGAAAAGTATGAAAAGGGAGGAGAAACATGAGGAATAAGATCAAACTAAAAGTTGAGTTCACTTGAATCTTTCTAAAGAAGAAAACTTAAGATCAATCATATGCTTTATGTCAAAAGTATTATCAAAATTTTTTTTCAATATAGAATTCATAAACTCAGAAATTAATATTTTTCTAAAAATCCAAAGTTTGAGGAAATTTCAATTTTATCTAAATTAAATAGAAAATCAATATTCCTAAATTTAATACTAAATGTTATGATATCTTAGATATCATCCGCTTTACTAGAAACTCTTCTATGTCGGACTATAAAATTTCTAAAATAATTTTTTAGTTAGCTAAGAAGTAAACCCAATGCCACAGCTTAACTAATTTGATTTTTAAATTTATAGTGTTACTTGAGGAAAATAACGCTTAAGTTTGAAGGAATTGATCCACCTGAAAATTAACTATTTTTAATATACATTTAATTTTTATTTTATGCACATTTTTTTTATGATATTACACTTTAAAGGAAGATATTTTGTACTTTTTTGGTTTTAGGTACAAGAAATAGATTTTTAGAAAAAAAGGAGCAAAAATGGTGCAATTAGGTGTCAAAACGAGCCATGAAAAAAATTTTGATCTAGCACATTTTGATATGTCTTTCTATGCTTAATCTACCTTCCTTTTATCACATATTTTTGAATGAAAATAAAAATTAAAAAAAGTTTATTTTCTTCTTAGTTTGTAGGTATAACAGTTTGGAGTGAAACAAAGCTGAAACAGGACAAAACGGAGCTGAAATGGAGTAAAATGAGGTGAAACAGTGGAGTTGCCTATAGGGTGGCAACTAGGCGCCCAAAACTGGCGCCTACGCGCCAGTCAGGCTGAGAAGACATCACCTAGGAACCCAAAACTGGTGCCTAGAAGCTAAAAACCATCGAGGGACGGTTTTTTACGGTTCATGGTGGTTTTCGATTTTTTTGGAAGGTTCTGGATGGCTATGCTCTCCCTAATGACTCATGCAATGAATCTAGAAATTTGGAAATGCTAGAGGTGTGTCTCTTAAGGTGAAATGGTGTGTCTCTTCTAGTGAAGAGGTGTGTCTCTTGGAAAAAGGAGGTTTTTGGTGTCTGTTTAAAAAATAGGGCTTGACGCCTCTCATGAGGAGTCTAGAAGGGGAATTTTCGAGAGAGTTTTAGTGTGAGTGTAGAAAGGAGACATAGATGTTGATTTCCATCAAGTCTGGAGAGATTGGTGAGNCTTTAAAAAATAGGGCTTGACGCCTCTCATGAGGAGTCTAGAAGGGGAAATTTCAAGAGAGTTTTAGTGTGAGTGTAGAAAGGAGACATAGATGTTGATTTCCATCAAGTCTGGAGAGATTGGTGAGNGAAAATAAAATTGGCAGGATGAAACACCTAAATATTTCTCCTCAAAACTGAAGCTAAGGATAGCTTGGGAAGTCACCCAGGTTCTCCTCTGGATCCATGACAACCCCTAGTTCTTCTTCCTTTGGATTCTACAATAAAATATTCCAAATTTGAACCAATCCCCTTTCACACCTCTATGTCCGATTTCATTGAAGAGTCCTATCCTTTGAGTTCTCCTCTGGATCCATGACATCCCCTAGTTCTTCCTCCTTTGGATTCTACAATAAAATGTTTTGGATCCATGACATCCCCTAGTTCTTCTTCCTTTGGATTCTATAATAAAATGTTCCAAATTTGGGTTCTCCTCTGGATCCATGACATCCCTTAGTTCTTCCTCCTTTGGATTCTACAATAAAATGTTCCAAATTTGCTAGATCCATGACATCCCCTAGTTCTTCTTTCTTTGGATTCTACAATAAAATGTTCCAAATTTGAGAACCCATGACATCCCCTAGTTCTTCCTCCTTTGGACTCTACAACAAAATGTTCCAAATTTGAACCCGACATCCCCTAGTTCTTCCTCCTTTAGATTCTACAATAAAATGTTCCAAATTTGAACCAATCTCCTTCCACACCTCTACGTCCGATTTCGTTGAAGATTCCTACCCTTTGAAATTCCTTGAAGATAATATTTCTTGATTTTCTCTAGTCCTTCTTCCTTTGGATTCTACAATAAAATGTTCCAAATTTGAACCAATCCCCTTTCACCTTAGTTCTTCTTCCTTTGGATTCTACAATAAAATGTTCCAAATTTGAACCAATCCCCTTTCACACTACATCTGATTTCGTTGAAGAGTCCTACTCTTTGAAATTCCTTGAAGATAATATTTCCTGATTTTTATCGAGAGTCTTCTTAAGTGACTTTGGTCATTTAAGATGTAATTAACTATAGGGGCTTGCCCTTATAGGAAGCATGTTCGAACCCAACTTAATATAAACCCTATTTAATCATTTCTATTAAATAGGGGAACTTGTCGGCAAATACAAATGTTTCGCAGACCAAACGGACGACATACTTTCTTTAGTTTATTTGATCGAGTCTCATCCTCAATTCTTATGTTTATCCTTAGGGATAGATACAGGATTTGAGATACAATGCTCTTTCATTTTAAACTACAAAAAATATGGGTCAGTTTGATTTCATACTTCAACGTCCTTACAAAGCGGGTGATGAGATTTCAATTCCGGCGACCGACAGCTTCTTACGGGCAACCCCACAAACCATCCCCGAAATAACGCCGATAGGCTCCAAGAGAGTCTTCTAAGGCTGCGGTATAAAGTATCAACGGTTTCTCTAGGATAGGGGCTGTCAAGACANGTAAAACCTATTTAATCCTTTATATTAAATAGGGAAACTTGTCGGTAAATACAAAGGTTTCACAGACTAAACAGACGTCATACTTAGTTTATTTGATCGAGCCTCATCCTGAAGTCTTGTGTTTGTCCTTCGAGATAGATACAGGATTTGAGGTACAACGCTCTTTCATTTTTAAACTATGAAAAATATGGGGTCAGCTTAATTTCATACTTCAACGTTCTTTCGAGGCGGGCAACAGGATTTCAATTTCGGCGGCCGACAACTTCTTTTGGGCAACTCCCCACGAACCCTCGAAATAACGCCGACAATCATCCACTAAAATCTTTCAGCAGGAATGCTGAGAATGGGACAGGTACGCCTTTAAATTACTGCAATTACCTTTCTGTACTTCTTGTTTTGAACTTGCATGTTAAATAACGATGTCACCCTGCATTAAAACTAAAATTGCTAGGATAGCTCCAAAACCAAAACCAACACTAAAATCAACCAAGATAAAATTTGCCCTCACAACATCCAAAATATAAGACAACTCAAAATTTAATCACAAACATCACACAAAACCATAACTGCAACTAAATTAAGACGTATATATTGGATGATCGGTAATCTCTCGGAGGAGGTAACCTACGGTTGCTAATGAAGCTTCCCATAGTCTAAATGAAAGTATGGAACTCATTAAGTTGAATTTAGTAAATTCATTTAGACTAAATGAATCTGATAGAAAATAGTGGAATCGGAATGAGGGAACCATAAGATCCTAATCGGTGTCGCTCTAATCAACTGTAATATGCCCCTTAATATTTAAAAAAACTACAACCATGGGGAAATCTGATTTAATATGATGACCTGACACACTAGAAAACTTAAACTTTTCACGGCAATGAGCTTGGAGCTAGCATGGTGGGTAGCATGACCATCTTCAACAGCAAAACATGTCTTCCCAGACTAAACCTATTCCTTCCTTATAATTAAACAACCAAGACATAGACTTCGAGGTTGTTTGCTTATGCGATATAAATCTTCAACTTATCTTTAGGCATTTGCACAATCATGTTGTGCAATCTAAGTCCTAAACCGCCTTAGGATTATGAGGTTTTCATCTATCACGACCTAAATCCTCACATCTTCCAAGCTATTTATGTGATCGTTTCACACAAATATAAGTTTTAATAAATAAAATTTGCAAGATGAAACACTTAAATAATTTCTCCTCTAAATTGAAGCCAAACAATAGGATAGACTGGAAAGTCACTGAGGTTCTCCCCCGGATCAGTGCCATCCTCTAGTTCTTCCTACTTTGGATTCTATAATAAATGTTCCAAATTTGAACCATTCCTCCTTCACACTTCTTTGTTCGATCTCATTGAAAAGTCTAATCCTTTTGAACTCCTTGAAGATAATATTTCCTAATTTTTATCCAGTATTTTCTTAGGTGACTTCAGTTATTTAAGATGTAATTAACTATATGGCTTGCCTTTATAGGAAGCTTGTCTGAACCAAGCTTAAAATAAACTGTATTTAATTCTTCATATTAAATAGAGAAATTTGTCGGCAAATGAAATAGTTTCACAGACCAAACATATGTCATATATTTCTTAGTTTATTTGATGGAGCCTCATCCTCAAGTTTTGTATTTATCTTTTGGGATAGATACAGGGTTTGAGGTATAGTGCTCTTTCATTTAAACTGTGAAAAGTATTGGGTCAATTTGATTTCTTATTTTTCTAAGACTGTATATAGATAAATTAAATGTCCTTTCGAAGCGAGTGACGGGATATCAATTCCTGTGGCCGACAGTTTCCAACGGGCAACAACTCCAACTAAAATTGCGCCGACAAAGCTTTATGCTTCAATTCAACTAGCAAGTAACAATTCTTCCAAAAAATTAATCTATTTGGGGACATTCCTATAGGTGTCCTCCCACTGTCTTGTATGCCCATAATGTCCTATCTAATCTAACAGACTAATCCATTTTATTAGGATTAACATTTTTTTTTCAAAATTCTCTTAATTTCTCGATTAGATACTTCTACTAAACCACTAGTTTGGGATGATAAACAGTTGCAATCTTATGCATTATATTATATTTTTCCCTCAATATTGCAGTTGTTGCTTTCCTAAAATGAGATCCTCCATCGGTAATGAATACTCTTGGTATCTTGTTAAAATATTTTAACTAAAAATTTTGAAACACTCTGAGCATCACATTTAAGTAAAGCGATTGCTTCAATACATTTTGGAACATATTCCACTACAATCAATATATATATATATATATATATATATATATATATATATATATATATATATATATATATANATATGAAGTAGTGGCATGTGTAGGAAAATTTATCTTATGATAGAATAATTCTTATTTTCACGTGATGAGTAATATCTCCTTTGTTTCATTGACATAACTTAAGTGGAAATAGGTTAAGTTAAAATTTGTTGTAAGTGAAACTAAGACTCGGGAGAGCAGTGATCTTGCAACTCGAGTGCACTTATATTGACCGGTTGGCTAGTAAAAAGGTTTAGGCGGCAATGAAACTTTAACGAAATATAATTTAATTATCTATTTATATTAGATGCTTGTAGGTGACAGATAGTTGCACAAAACTAATAGAAAACTAAGCTTACCTATACACTCAGAAAGAGGGTAGGTAGACATATGTTCCTTGTGGGCACATAATTTATTACATAATTCTATTAGTTATTTTACTGCTTATGCTATTATCTTCATTTTACTTTTCTATTGCAATGAAATGGAAGCAATGTTTTGGAATTTATATTTGCTCAGATCTTCTCTTATTTCATTAATATGATGGTATTTTCACTGGTTCTTAATTTACTTTAAAATTGAACACTTGTAATGTTAAAATTTTCTGAAAAAATTAATGACCATAGAGGGCTAACATTTCACGAACTAGTGAGTATCACATTTCACTTTGGAAAGAGCAATGGAGATCGTCCAAGGGGAGTGCAAATAGATAGGGAGATAATATTTGGTGGGCATAGAATTGATGTTTCTAGGGTGATAGACTAGATTCTCTTATCAATTTAGTTTAGAGTTAGAACTAGGGTCACTGGTAGGTCCTATAAAGAGGGCGCAGTGGGTAATCTAGAGGTGAGAGGCTAGAACCTACCCAACACTACTATACATACCGACACAAATTTTAGATTAGCCAATGTTCTTTATGCTCGAAAGAGGGAAAGAACATGAATGCTTCTATTTGTCATTGACAATATTATATTTTAGGCATTTCATTTCTACACATTATCTAGGTCATTGCATGAGAAGGGAAGCATTTATCATCTCAAAATTTTCCAAGGAAATTTGTTCAGATAAGTTATATATATATTTATGATTTTCATTTAAGAATAGTTATTAATAAAACCACTTTAATCAGCATTCCAAACTAAGACTTGACAGTAGTAGACTATAACTTATCTTAAGGGATTTCTTACCTTACTTCTCTGTGGGATCAATACTGGGGGTTTAAAGAAAGCCTTATATTACATGAAATGATACATATACTTGCTTATTACCCCTATTGTGTAAACTATTAATCAGAAATTCTAAATTTTATAGCATATTAATTTTGCACACTAGCCNAACTATAACTTGTCCTAAGGGATTTCTTACCTCACTTCTCTGTGGGATCGATACTGGGGGGTTAAAGAAAGCCCTATATTGCATGAAATGATACATATACTTGCCTATTACCCCTATTGTGTAAACTATTAATCAGAAATTCTAAATTTTATAGCATATTAATTTTGCACACTAGCCGCTAAATATAAATTGGGTCAAAATTTTTATCATCTTTTGGAAGTTAAAGTACTGTGTAATTGTGGTTCAGGTCAACCGATATATTAACTCTTATTAGGAGGAAATCCAATGGTTGTTTATTATGTGTAGATCTCTTACTTCAGCAAGAGACAGAGAGGACTTTGAGTCAGCTAGAAGCAAGTATCATCAAGGGGAAGCCTCAAAAGAGAGGCCAAAAATTAACTAACCAATTCCTCAGCCAGTCGCTACAAGTTTTATTAATCTTTTGAAGAGGAGGAGAGCTAGCAACTCTCCTCTCTTACCATTCCATCTGAGCCTACATCCAAGGCTGAGCCAGAGCCTACAAACATCAAGGAAGAAGAGATACACCACCAAAAAAATAAAGCTCCTATTGGTGTTCTGAAAGCCTAAACCTCCTCCTCCTCATAATAAAAAGAAAAAAAAGTCTCATACCCTCATGGGTCTCTATGAAACCTAAGCCCCAAAAGGTGAGGACTAGCTTCTATGGTCAATTTGATTTGTCAGATGAGAATCGATGCTAGTATTTGTTGATTGATTTTATTTTTGAAGATGTTATTTAATTTAATTTAATATATATATATATATATATATAATTTTGATTTGGAAAATAATATTTTAATCGTTGAATATGAGACTAACAAGATCTCATACATTTTAATAGTTTAAATAACCGAGCTTAGCACAACAACAAAATGCGCCTATCATGAAGAATAAGCACATTACTTGAAAGTGTACTTGATTGAACAAACTAAATGAATTCATGACATTTGTTTAGTCTGCCAACCTTTTATGTATTGTCCGACAAGTTCTCCTACTTAATATTGAAGATTAGGTAAGATTTATATTACCTGGGTTATTTAGTTCCTTATAGAGGCAAGCCCCTATAGTTAATTACATCTTAAATGACCGAAGTCACTTAAGAAAACTTTTGATGATGATCGGAGGTACTTATCTTCAAGAATTCAATGTTTAGGGTTTCAAAATCAAACATGGAAAAGACAAGTAGTAAGAGATCAAATAGGAACAATTATTATTAGAATCCAAGGAAGAAAGGAAGGGGATGCCACGAATTTTAAGGTGAGCCTCGGTGACTTCCAAAACAATCCTATTTTTCTACTTCAATTTTAAAAAGTTGTTATTGAATGTTTCATCCTGCCAATTTTAATATCTAGAGCTTACACTAACATGACCCCGATAATTCAAATTGTTGTTGACCTCTTTTCTTATGTGGTCAAATTCTTCTCTTTAGGAACCTAGAATCTAGCCTTAGAACTTTTCTATGGACTATCTTAGAGGATTAGTGAAGGAATCTACACCCTACATAGAAATTCTAAATAATTCTTGACTCCTCTTGTGAGGTGCCACCTGAGTGGTCACAAGACCCCAAATGTCATTTTGTGAAGGCAAAAACCAACGTGTGAAGACTCAAGAGGGAGTACCTATAGGTTTAACCGGGCCTTAGAACAATCTTGAGTGGCTTAGATTTGGTCTCACACACACCTACATACACTCACACACATTAATTTCCCCACATACCTTAAAACTCCAAAATCACACACTCTACCTACCTCCTTAACCCTTTGGGGAACTCACATGGATGGTCACGAGCCCCCAAATATCATTTGGGATGGATAAGACCAACATGAGGAGACTCAATAATGAGTTCTCATTTATTTTCTTATGGTCCCAGGATGGCTATCCATGACATGCATGATTATCATACCAAAGTTACCCAAAATCACCAAATTGACCCTAAATCCAATTTTCACCAAAATGGAACCTATGAGCCAATATCAAATTTCACAAACGCAAGTCTAAATTTCATCATGGCTAAATTTCATCAAGCCCAAAGTTAACCCTCTCATCCCTAATTTTAAAAGCCCACAATCCATAAATTTAAAAGCCCATCATCCATAATCTTAAAAGCTCACCATCCTTAATTTTTAAAGCCCACCATCCTTAATTGTTAAAACCCACCATACCTAATTTTAAAAAGCTCAATTTCAATTTTCCTTTTAAAAACCCAAGACCACATGGAAAATTTATTTCATCACCCTTTAATCAAAATCATACACCATGGTACCCCACATCATGCATCCTTGTATGAACCCATCCACTTTTGGTCCCATGACCCTCTCTCACCAAATTTTCAAAATTCCCAAATTAATATTTCATGAAAATTACCCCAGGCCTCATGCATGTCATGAAACCACTCATGGGGGCCATCCATAAGCATAACATGGCTCATGCATCCCAAAGTAGCAAAAAGAGGACCACNAGCCCAAAGTTAACCCTCTCATCCCTAATTTTAAAAGCCCACAATCCTTAAATTTAAAAGCCCATCATCCATAATCTTAAAAGCTCACCATCCTTAATTTTTAAAGCCCACCATCCTTAATTGTTAAAACCCACCATACCTAATTTTAAAAAGCCCAATTTCAATTTTCCTTTTAAAAACCCAAGACCACATGGAAAATTTATTTCATCACCCTTTTATCAAAATCATACACCATGGTACCCCACATCATGCATCCTTGTATGAACCCATCCACTTTTGGTCCCATGACCCTCTCTCACCAAATTTTCAAAATTCCCATATTAATATTTCATCAAAATTACCCCAGGCCTCATGCATGTCACGAAACCACTCATGGGGGCCATCCATAAGCATAACATGGCTCATGCATCCCAAAGTAGCAAAAAGAGGACCACCTTTCACCTCCCACCAAGGTTACTTAACCAAAACCCTAATTTACATTTCCCATGCCAAATAAATCACCTAAGCCCTAGAAGTTCACCCAACAGCTTCACCCACCTTAAACTTGATCCCAAGCCATTTCCATGGTTGAACCCATGTTTAACCCAACCTAACCCAAACCCATTGCCCACTCAGGAAAAATTTCAATTGCTCATGCTTGGAACAAGTTGACCTCAGATCTCCGCAATTCTGACTTCTCACAGTGTGGAGGTGACTTTAGTTGGCCGACCAGCCACCCTAGATACTGGAAAACACCATGACCATGATAATTAACATGAGGAAAATACCCAATTGGGCCCATCTANCACATTTCCCATGCCAAAAAAATCACCTAAGCCCTAGAAGTTGACCCAACAGCTTCACCCACCTTAAACTCGATCTCAAGCCATTTCCATGGGGTTGAACCCATGTTTAACCCAACCTAATCCAAACCCATTGCCCACTCAGGAAAAATTGCAATTGCTCATGCTTGGAACAAATTGACCTCAGATCTCCGCAATTCTGACTTCTCACAGTATGGAGGTGACTTTAGTTGGCCGACCAACCACCCTAGATACTGGAAAACACCATGACCATGATAATTAACATGAGGAAAATACCCAATTGGGGCCATCTAAGCTGGCTCAATCCAATTGGTCACTGGCTTTCTTCTTCCCTCCACCCAAGAAAGCATTTGCACCCACTAGAAACCTTCCTCAAACAAAGAGAAGAAATGCAAAAACTTGGGGAAACTCTTCCAAAATTATTCAAAACTTTAATTTCAGTGTTCCTATGTTCATTCCAATTATTCTTACATTTCATCACCACTGTCAACCTAGTCTTAAACCAAACCCGAGACACCTCTTGATCGAAATCTTACTTAGACTCAACGACAACTCAAATCAACGATTAGAGGAGGTTTGCAGAACTAAGACAAAGCTCAAGAATAAACCCATTTGAGACCTCACCTATTGGGCAAAGGTGTGGATCAAAATCTCAAATTTTGTCACTGGTCTGGAACTTTATGAAGAAAATTTACATTTCATGCATATTTAGCCGTATAGATGTGTTTTTCTTGTTGTGCTGGAGCCTGATCCCTTCCGTCTACTCCCACGCTCACGCGAAGCTAAGTCACGAATCGACACTTCCCGCTCCCACTCCAGATTCCCGCTTCCACTCTTTTGATCATGAAAGGTCTCAACCGCGACCTTACGGTTACGCAAACTGCTCCCGCCTACGATTCGCGAAACGACGCTGCCCCTCACCTATTTTAAGTTGCGAACAAAAGAGGAAGAAAATGAAGAGAGCACAATTCTCACTCAGATTAAGTCACAATATTTTGTGTTCTTCTTTGGGCTTCCTCGGGATAGAGGAAGACAAGTGCAAGGTGAACTTCCTTGCAGTGAAGGAAGAAGAAAGAAGAAGAAGAAGATTGTTCTCCCTTGGCTTCTTCTTGGTGGCTTGTGGCAGAAGAGAATTTGGGTTTATTTATTTTGTACGTTTATCTTCTTCGGTGTATCTCAGTGTAGAGCTTCTTCGGTGTATCTCAGTGTAGTGAGAGAAGAATAGGGAGAGAAGAGAAGAGAGAAACGAAGTGAGTGATTCCTCTTGTAAGTCGAGACGATCGACTGGTGTAAATTCCTCAAGTAGTAAAATCTTTTATAACTCTGTGGACATAGGAAATTTGCCAAACCACGTAAATCTGTGTGTTCCGTTGTGTTACTATTTTTTGGTGTGAATTTTTCCATTCTATTTTTTTGCTTCATCAAACATCGTTCTCCTATTTTATTTCTATATATATAACACAACAACTGGTATATCCCACACACTTCTCACTTAGATGAATGTGCAGGACAAACCACACTTAATCATAAGATTAGAACATGAATAGTCCTCGGTTTAGGACGATCAGGGATGATGAAGGGATGCCAACCATTTCCTCATGCATTGAACGAATGATCAACATTGTGCCAAATAAATAAATGAAACATGAACCGCTGAAAATGTAGCATCCAACGTGGAAAGTGAAGCAAATCAGAGTGCGCCACATAGGAGTTCAGAGTTGCCAATGAACGATGCGGCACCTACGTGGATAAGTATGAAATTAGGGTAGTTTTTATTTAAATTAATTCAAAAACTTCAAAAAAACATAATTTTTTGTATAACAATAATAAACATAAAAAATACCTCTACGCTCAGTTAATTGAGGATAATTTATTGAATTAAAAGTAAAAAATATCTATTAAATATTTTATTTCTAATTAATTAAAAATNTCATAATTTTGTGTATAACAATAATAAAAATAAAAAATACCTCTACGCTCAGTGAATTGAGGATAATTTATTGAATTAAAAGTAAAAAATATCTATTAAATATTTTATTTCTAATTAATTAAAAATTCTAGAGAGAAAATTAATTCTAATTAATTAAAATTTTTAGGGTTTGTTCTTAATGGCATTAGGGACCTCCTCTCATCTTTTCAAGGTGAGAGGACATTCCTATGATCAAAAGCCCTATTTTTCTAGGACTCTTAGTATTATTTTAATTAAATAATTTTATGAAATAAAATGAAAGTTATAAAATACAAAATGAGATTTTGTAGGTTCACTGTGATCAGAGGACCTTCGGAAAAATAAAAATTAAATTTAAAAGTTTCAAAATATATTTTCCATTTAAAACCAATAAAAAATATTAAAAAAATAGAAAAATACAAAATAATTCAAAAAATCATAGGAATATCTTAAAATGATGAAAATAACTTTGTAANAAATGGCATTAAGGACCTCCTCTGATCTTTTCAAGGTGAGAGGACATTCCTATGATCAAAAGCCCTATTTTTCTAGGACTCTTGGTATTATTTTAATTAAATAATTTTATGAAATAAAATGAAAGTTATAAAATACAAAACAAGATTTTGTAGGTTCACTGTGATCAGAGGACCTTCGAAAAAATAAAAATTAAATTTAAAAGGTTCAAAATATATTTTCCATTTAAAACCAATAAAAAATATTAAAAAATAGAAAAATACAAAATAATTCAAAAAATCATAGGAATATCTTAAAATGATGAAAATAACTTTGTAAAGTCCTTGTAAAAATTTAAAAGTCAGAAAAGTTATTTTTATTGTAAGAATATATTTTCTAAGAAAATGAGAATTTTTGCTTAAAATAATTATATAAAATAAAATAAAAATTAAGAAATTATAAAATTTAGTTTGGGTGATTTCTTTGAGACTAGAGGAACCTAAGAAAAATAAAATTGATGTCAAAATAAAAAGTTTATTTTANACCTATCATGAAGAATAAGCACATTACTTGAAAGTGTACTTGATTGAACAAACTAAAGGAATTCATGACATTTGTTTAGTCTGCCAACCTTTTATGTATTGTCCGACAAGTTCTCCTACTTAATATTGAAGATTAGGTAAGATTTATATTACCAGGGTTATTTAGTTCCTTATAGAGGCAAGCCCCTATAGTTAATTACATCTTAAATGACTGAAGTCACTTAAAAAAAACTTTGATGATGATCAGAGGTACTTATCTTCAAGAATTCAATGTTTAGGGTTTCAAAATCAAACATGGAAAAGACAAGTAGTAAGAGATCAAATAGGAACAATTATTATTAGGATCCAAGGAAGAAAGGTAGGGGATGCCACGGATTTTAAGGTGAGCCTCGGTGACTTCCAAAAGAATCCTTTTGTTCTACTTCAATTTTAAAAAGTTGTTATTGAATGTTTCATTCTGCCAATTTTATTATCTAGAGCTTACACTAACATGACCCCGATAATTCAAATTGTTGTTGACCTCTTTTTTTATGTGGTCAAATTCTTCTCTTTAGGAACCTAGAATCTAGCCTTAGAAATTTTCTATGGACTATCTTAGAGGATTAGTGAAGGAATCTACACCCTACATAGAAATTCTAAATAATTCTTGACTCCTCTTGTGAGGTGCCACCTGAGTGGTCACAAGCCCCCAAATGTCATTTTGTGAAGGCAAAAACCAACGTGTGAAGACTCAAGAGGGAGTTCCTATAGGTTTAACCGGGCCTTAGAACAACCTTGAGTGGCTTAGGTTTGGTCTCACACACACCTACATACACTCACACACATTAATTTTACCACATACCTTAAAACTCCAAAATCACACACTCTACCTACCTCCTTAACCCTTTGGGGAACTCACATGGATGGTCACGAGCCCCCAAATATCATTTGGGATGGATAAGACCAACATGAGGAGACTCAATAATGAGTTCTCATTTATTTTCTTATGGTCCCAGGATGGCTATCCATGACATGCATGATTATCATACCAAAGTTACCCAAAATCACCAAATTGACCCTAAATCCAATTTTCACCAAAATGGAACCTATGAGCCAATATCAAATTTCACAAACGCAAGTCTAAATTTCATCAAGCCCAAAGTTAACCCTCTCATCCCTAATTTTAAAAGCCCACAATCCTTAAATTTAAAAGCCCATCATCCATAATCTTAAAAGCTCACCATCCTTAATTTTTAAAGCCCACCATCCTTAATTGTTAAAACCCACCATACCTAATTTTAAAAAGCCCAATTTCAATTTTCCTTTTAAAAACCCAAGACCACATGGAAAATTTATTTCATCACCCTTTTATCAAAATCATACACCATGGTACCCCACATCATGCATCCTTGTATGAACCCATCCACTTTTGGTCCCATGACCCTCTCTCACCAAATTTTCAAAATTCCCATATTAATATTTCATCAAAATTACCCCAGGCCTCATGCATGTCACGAAACCACTCATGGGGGCCATCCATAAGCATAACATGGCTCATGCATCCCAAAGTAGCAAAAAGAGGACCACCTTTCACCTCCCACCAAGGTTACTTAACCAAAACCCTAATTTACATTTCCCATGCCAAATAAATCACCTAAGCCCTAGAAGTTCACCCAACAGCTTCACCCACCTTAAACTTGATCCCAAGCCATTTCCATGGTTGAACCCATGTTTAACCCAACCTAACCCAAACCCATTGCCCACTCAGGAAAAATTTCAATTGCTCATGCTTGGAACAAGTTGACCTCAGATCTCCGCAATTCTGACTTCTCACAGTGTGGAGGTGACTTTAGTTGGCCGACCAGCCACCCTAGATACTGGAAAACACCATGACCATGATAATTAACATGAGGAAAATACCCAATTGGGCCCATCTAAGCTGGCTCAATCCAATTGGTCACTGGCTTTCTTCTTCCATCCACCCAAGAAAGCATTTGCACCCACTAGAAACCTTCCTCAAATAAAGAGAAGAAGTGCAAAAACTTGGGGAAACTCTTCCAAAATTATTCAAAACTTTAATTTCAGTGTTCCTATGTTCATTCCAATCATTCTTACATTTCATCGCCACTGTCAACCTAGTCTTAAACCAAACCCGAGACACCTCTTGATCGAAATCTTACTTAGACTCAACGACAACTCAAATCAACGATTAGAGGAGGTTTGCAGAACTAAGACAAAGCTCAAAAATAAACCCATTTGAGACCTCACCTATTGGGCAAAGGTGTGGATCAAAATCTCAAATTTTGTCACTGGTCTGGAACTTTATGAAGAAAATTTACATTTCATGCATATTTAGCCGTATAGATGTGTTTTTCTTGTTGTGCTGGAGCCTGATCCCTTCCGTCTACTCCCACGCTCACGCGAAGCTAAGTCACGAATCGACACTTCCCGCTCCCACTCCAGATTCCCGCTTCCACTCTTTTGATCATGAAAGGTCTCAACCGCGACCTTACGGTTACGCAAACTGCTCCCGCCTACGATTCGCGAAACGACGCTGCCCCTCACCTATTTTAAGTTGCGAACAAAAGAGGAAGAAAATGAAGAGAGCACAATTCTCACTCAGATTAAGTCACAATATTTTGTGTTCTTCTTTGGGCTTCCTCGGGATAGAGGAAGACAAGTGCAAGGTGAACTTCCTTGCAGTGAAGGAAGAAGAAAGAAGAAGAAGAAGATTGTTCTCCCTTGGCTTCTTCTTGGTGGCTTGTGGCAGAAGAGAATTTGGGTTTATTTATTTTGTACGTTTATCTTCTTCGGTGTATCTCAGTGTAGAGCTTCTTCGGTGTATCTCAGTGTAGAGAGAGAAGAATAGGGAGAGAAGAGAAGAGAGAAACGAAGTGAGTGATTCCTCTTGTAAGTCGAGACGATCGACTGGTGTAAATTCCTCAAGTAGTAAAATCTTTTATAACTCTGTGGACATAGGAAATTTGCCAAACCACGTAAATCTGTGTGTTCCGTTGTGTTACTATTTTTTGGTGTGAATTTTTCCATTCTATTTTTTTGCTTCATCAAACATCGTTCTCCTATTTTATTTCTATATATATAACACAACAACTGGTATATCCCACACACTTCTCACTTAGATGAATGTGCAGGACAAACCACACTTAATCATAAGATTAGAACATGAATAGTCCTCGGTTTAGGACGATCAGGGATGATGAAGGGATGCCAACCATTTCCTCATGCATTGAACGAATGATCAACATTGTGCCAAATAAATAAATGAAACATGAACCGCTGAAAATGTAGCATCCAACGTGGAAAGTGAAGCAAATCAGAGTGCGCCACATAGGAGTTCAGAGTTGCCAATGAACGATGCGGCACCTACGTGGATAAGTATGAAATTAGGGTAGTTTTTATTTAAATTAATTCAAAAACTTCAAAAAAACATAATTTTTTGTATAACAATAATAAACATAAAAAATACCTCTACGCTCAGTTAATTGAGGATAATTTATTGAATTAAAAGTAAAAAATATCTATTAAATATTTTATTTCTAATTAATTAAAAATTCTAGAGAGAAAATTAATTCTAATTAATTAAAATTTTTAGGGTTTGTTCTAAATGGCATTAAGGACCTCCTCTGATCTTTTCAAGGTGAGAGGACATTCCTATGATCAAAAGCCCTATTTTTCTAGGACTCTTGGTATTATTTTAATTAAATAATTTTATGAAATAAAATGAAAGTTATAAAATACAAAACAAGATTTTGTAGGTTCACTGTGATCAGAGGACCTTCGAAAAAATAAAAATTAAATTTAAAAGGTTCAAAATATATTTTCCATTTAAAACCAATAAAAAATATTAAAAAATAGAAAAATACAAAATAATTCAAAAAATCATAGGAATATCTTAAAATGATGAAAATAACTTTGTAAAGTCCTTGTAAAAATTTAAAAGTCAGAAAAGTTATTTTTATTGTAAGAATATATTTTCTAAGAAAATGAGAATTTTTGCTTAAAATAATTATATAAAATAAAATAAAAATTAAGAAATTATAAAATTTAGTTTGGGTGATTTCTTTGAGACTAGAGGAACCTAAGAAAAATAAAATTGATGTCAAAATAAAAAGTTTATTTTAGAGCTATTTTTTAATTTAAAAATTATTAAAAATAATTAAAAATCAAAAAAATCTAAATATACCTCAAAATATCACAAATTATTCTTTAATTATAGAAGACAACTTAAGAATATTTTCATAAATTTTTAAATATGTAAAAATATATTAAGTATTAAAATGAATTTTCTCTTATTTTTGAATAAAATAATTATAAAAAATAAAATAAAATAATGAAAAAATACAAATAAATTTCTCTGTGCTTCTGAAGTTAGAAAGATTTATGAAAATATAAAAGTTAATTTTTTGAAATAAAAATAAATTTTCTAAATATTTAATCACTAAAATCAATTAAATAAAAGGGGGGATGTAAGTTTGTTGTAGGAAAGGGAAAGATAGCTTGTACTTAATCATTTGGTTAGGATTTGGTTGGAATTGTGAGGAGAGTATTCTGGAGAGCAACAAGAGATCATGAGATCATTGGGGAAGCATTCTCAAAGCTTTGTAAAGGAGTGAAAGCTAAGTATTATGTACTTTCATTATTGTATTTCTACAAGCACAATTATTTAGTGGATTTTCTTGTTTCAAATAATTCTTTGTGTTGTGTTCTTCATGATTTATGAGTAGTTCTCTTTCACTTTTTCTTGTGATGGTTGTGTAGGCTGTGTAGGAGTGCAAAGTCTTTCTGAAATTAATTTTTAAAATTTAATGTGATGAGTAACCTTCAGAATTTCATTCACTTTTTATTATGGCCAAGTGAATCGTTAAAATGTGTTTTGATCCATAATGACTCGGGAGAGCTATGATAGAACAACTAGGTTATTCACATTGATCTATAAGGTACGATGCAAGTATTTTGTAGGGAGATGCAAATGTTAGGTAAATAGTCTTTGATGAGTTCGTGTTGGCATTTAAGGAATTAAAGCCAATATAACCAAACCTCTTTATGCACTCGAGAGAGGGTAAATACACCAGTTGCATTCACAATTGACACTTTACATTTTATACACTCCACTGATACCATGGAAAGGGATGGTAACTCTATAACTTGATAATCACCAATCCAATCAGGATAAGTAAGATTTATATAGGATTTAACCTTTAAAACTTGATTGCACTAAAAAGTAATTTGTAGAACCTTTAGTTAATTTCAATTTTAGGATAAGAATAAAACCAAGTAGGCTAAAACTTCTTATAAGTCTAACTCCCTCATTCTCTATGGGATCGATATTTGTTGACCTTACTTTTGGTTAAGATTTAATTTTTCCTATTTAGGAGCCTAGGGTCTAGCCATAGGACTTTTCTGTTGACTATTCCTAGAGAACTAGAAAAGGAACCCTCACAATTAGAAACTCTAACCATTCTTTGCTCAAATTGAAGTTCCACATATTGGACCTAACCTCTCGCACTTAGTAGGTGGGGCCAACATGGGGGAGCTCAAGGGGAGTCCCCATAGGACTACTTGGCATTAGGGTTGACCCTAGGTGTTGGTCTAGAGCTAGTTCACTCACATTCACTCACAACCCTAAGCCCAAACTTGTTGACTTCGATCCCTTGATCTTTTTTGAAACTCACGTAGATGATCCCCTAGACCCACTAACCCTAGGCCAGGGTTTGGCTAAGACTAGTACATAAAGGATCCAAATGGAGGTTCCATTGGTCCATGGCTCATATAGCATAGTTGGCACCTCNATTTTGGTTAAGATTTAATTTTTCCTATTTAGGAGCCTAGGGTCTAGCCATAGGACTTTCCTGTTGACTATTTCTAGAGAACTAGAAAAGGAACCCTCACCATTAGAAACTCTAACCATTCTTTGCTCAACTTGAAGTTCCACATATTGGACCTAACCTCTCGCACTTAGTAGGTGGGGCCAATATGGGGGAGCTCAAGGGGAGTCCCCATAGGACTACTTGGCATTAGGGTTGACCCTAGGTGTTGGTCTAGAGCTAGTTCATTCACATTCACTCACAACCCTAAGCCCAAACTTGTTGACATCGATCCCTTGATCTTTTTGGAAACTCATGTAGATGATCCCCTAGACCCACTAACCCTAGGCCAGGGTTTGGGTAAGACTAGTACATAAAGGATCCAAATGGAGGTTCCATTGGTCCATGGCTCATATAGCATAGTTGGCACCTCATTTTCACCAAAATATCCAACTTGGCCTTTTGCCCCCCCCCAAATCTACCCAAAATACCTAAACACCCCTAAACCCCAAATTTGACCAAAATTCTCAATTTCACCCAAACTACTCAATTTTTTTCAAAAATCATTTTAGACCATTTCAAACCACCCAAATTGCCCAAGACCACCAAAAATAGCCAAAATTACCAAAATACCCCCAAATTTGCCAAAATTACCAAAATACCCTTGGTGACCCAAACTTTCCCAAAAACTTCAAAATCAATTCAAATGTGTCCAAAACTAATTTGAACTTTTTATTGAGCCCAATTTGACCAATTTTGACCAAAAGCCCCAAAATACCCTTAAAGACCCAATTTCCCCAAATTCATCTCAAAAGTCCATCAATTTGATCCCAATTTCCNCTCATTTTTTTTCAAAAATCATTTCAGACCATTTCAAACCACCCAAATTGCCCAAGACCACCAAAAATAGTCAAAATTACCAAAATACCCCCAAATTTGCCAAAATTACCAAAATACCCTTGGTGACCCAAACTTTCCCAAAACCTTCAAAATCAATTCAAATGTGTCCAAAACTAATTTGAAGTTTTTATTGAGCCCAATTTGACCAATTTTGACCAAAATACCCTTAAAGACCCAATTTCCCCAAATTCATCTCAAAAGTCCATCAATTTGATCCCAATTTCCCCCAATTTCAATTCCCAACTCCAATTAATCATGATCAAACTCAATTAAAGCCAAATCCAAGCCCAATTGACCTATATTTGAGTCTAATTTCAACCCAAATCAAAAAGCTGCAATTTGGCCCAAAACCAAAATCCCATTCAATTGACCCCCAAATCTTTCCAATTGCCTCAATTGTGCATCATAAACTCTTTTAATCATTACCAAACATCAAATTGAACCTTTAATTAGCCTTGTTCAAGCTTCAATTTAACCTAAAATCAACTTGGACCAAAACCCCCAATTTGCCCCAATTTGGCCACGTCTCCAAATGTCACCTAATTGGATGCCCAATCCCAAAAATTGACACCCAATTGATGTTGAGAGCTCTTCATGATATTTCTCTAGACCATTTTCAACAATAAATTTGGGCTTAACCCAACTCTAGCCCAACATAAGCCCAAGACTAACCCAACACCCATGAAATTGACCAAATGCCAAAATCCTCCAAATTGAACCTCTAAATCAATTCAAAATCACTCCAAATCTTTTCCAAACTCTTCATGACAATCATCTACACCAAATTGATCAATAAATTGGGGTCATTTTAATGGCTATCTTAACACAAACCCAACTTCTAGCTATTTTAACCCAAATTGAACCCCTTCACCAAAATTGACCTAGCCATGCCAAATTCACCAAATTAATGTCACCACAACCACAATTTTGACCCTATTGACCAGCCTAAACCGACCTAAACCACCTAGGTGAGCTATGAACCAATAGTCTCTTAATTTAAGGGATCTTAACCATATTTGGCCTTATTTAAAAATACTTTACCATCATCACTTGCCATTGGGAGTAAATCATAATTAACTCTCCCCTGAACTCCCTGAACCAAGAAGTGACTAAACTCTGGCCAATCACCTCCTCAGCCGCAAGAAAAAGCCACCCAAAGGAGCCCCCATTGGCCAAAACTCAAAATTAAAAACACCTGAGCTGACCAAGTTGGATTGGTCACTAGAGCTCTTCACCCACCAATTGTCGTTGGTGGCCAGCACAAGCCTTTCTATTTGATCAGCCCCCTCCATGGCCAAAGGAGAGCTAACCAAAACCATAGGAGAAACTCTGTCAAAATCGCACCAGAGACTCTCCAAGCATTCCTAAGCTTAAGCCAACCATCTTTCCCCTCTAGTTCCCTTTGTGAGAGTTCAATTTTGAGCTCAAAATCAAGCTGAAACCAGGACATTCTTCCCCACACCTCCATAGTCCACCAAATTTCAATTAATTGTGCACATACTATCCCCACAGTGAGAGAAGTTGATTCCACACAAAAGCCTCCTCTCAAACAGCCTCTATCATAGCTCTAGACCAACACCTAAAATTGAGTTGATCAAAAACATAGCTAGACAATTCACCAAGGCTTGAGACTTCATTTGGAGGTTTGTTGGACCCAATCAGNGTTCAGCTCAACTTGAAGTTCCACATATTGGTCCTAACCTTTGGCACTTAGTAGGTGGGTGCAATATGGGGTGAGCTCAAGGGGAGTCCTCATAGGACTGCTTGGCCTTAGGGTTGATCCTAGGTGTTGGTCTGGAGCTAGTTCACTCACTTTCACTCACATTCACTCACAACCCTAAACCAAAAGTTGTTGACTTTGATCCCTTAATATTTTGGGAGACTCGCGTAGATGGTCCTCTATACCCCCACTAGCCCTAGGCTAGAGTCTAGCGCAGACCAGTACATAAAGGACCCAAATGGAGATTCCATTGGTCCATGGCTCAAATAGGGTGGTTGGCACTTCACTTTCACCAAAATACCAAACTTAGTCTTTTGCCCCCCAAATCTACCCAAAAGACACCCTAAACCCTAAACTTGACCAAAATTCCCAATTTTACCCAAATTTAATCAAACTTCATCTCAAACCATTTGAAACTACACAAATTGCCCAAAACCTCCCAAAATTACCAAAATTACCAAAAAAATACCACCAAATTTGCCAAAATTACAAAAATACCCTTGGTGGCCCAATCTTTCCCAAAACCCTCAAAATCATCTCAAATGTCCCTATAACCAACTTGGACCCTTCAATTGAACCCAATTTGATCAATTTGACCAACTTTGACCAAAAGCCCCAAATTGTTCTTAAAGGCCCAATTTCCTCAATTTCACTCTAAATGTCTATCAATTTGAGCCTAATTTCTACCAATTTCAATTCTAAACTCAAATCCAACAGGATCGAACTCAATTAAAACCAAATCCAAGTTAAATTGACCCACATTTGAGTCCAATTTAAAGCAAAATAAAAAAGCCCCAATTTGGCCTAAAACTAGAATCCGACTCAATTGAACCCCAAATATTTCCAATTGCCCTAATTGTGCATCATAAACTCTTTGAAACATTTCCACACATCAAATTAAACTCTCAATTGACCTTGGTCAAGCTTCAATTTCACTCAATTTTAACCCAAATCCAAAACCCTCAATTTTTTCATGTGCCCAAATTCCATCAAAATGAATGCCCTAACCCCAAAATTAATGCCCAATTAACATTGAGAACTCTTCATGAATATCCCCTAGACCTTTTTGAACTCTCAAATTGGACTTAACCCAAGACTAGACTAACATAAACCCAAGTCTAGCCCAACATCCCTAAATTGATCAAATGCCCAAAATCCCTCAAATTGAACTTCCAAATGGATTCAAAATCACTCAAAATCTTTTTTAAACCCCTCATGACAATCACCACACAAAATTGATCAATCAATTGTGCTCAACTCCATGGCTAGCCTAACCCAAAACCAAATTCAATAAAATTTGACCCAAATTGAACCCATGCACCAAAATTGACTAAGCCATGCCAAAGTGACCAAAATAATGACATCACAGCCACCAAATGGATCCTACTGACTAGGCTAGAGTCACTTAACCCACCGTAGACACACCATGGACGAATGGTCCCTTGATTTAGGGGATTTTATCCTTTTTTGGGCCTAAACTAAGAAATCCCTGACATCATACCAAACCATTAGGGTTAATCATCATAAACCCTCTCCTGCTCCCCTGAGTTCTCTGATCACAACCCTAGTCCTGTCGGCTGGCCTAGTAGCAAGAAAACCCTAAAACTGAGAGCCATCCCCCTTGAATAAAAAACCATTAGAGTCATCCAATGTGCTTAGCTTTGATTCGCCTTTAGCATTTTGTAGCCCTCCACCTTAGCTCCATATTAAACCTGAATTGAAGCCCTGGAAACCACCCACCCTAAGACATTCTATTTCATCCCGTTCTCCATTGGTGACACTCGAAACTCATGGCGATCAGGTTGCTGCCAAGAAGGGCACGCGGTGTGTGTGATGTTGTTGGTTTGAGGAGTCACCACTCTATTTATATATCTCTTTGCCCTAATTTCTGAATAACTTATTTTATTCGGATTATATCAAAAATCCTAAGAATTTAAGAAACATATAAAATAAAAGGACAAGGGCTAAGAGTGATAGAAAATAGAGAAAGAAAATATTAGGTGATAAACCTATAGTGGAAATCCTTAGAATATGTTAATACAAAAGTTTTCCAAGAAAATTTTGTAACCAGAGATTCTATTTGGTTTCTTTAATTCTCATATAGGAGTAAGCTCATATAGTTAATTACATGTTAGATAATTAAAACTATCTAAGAACACTCCTGATTAACGTCAAAAACTCATTTTTAAGAAAATTTTGAGGTTAGATTAACATCAAGGTCATGAACATCAATTGTTCAAACATAAGAGAATGTCAATTTATGTCATTTTAATTTCTGTGCAAAGTTTAAGTTTTATGGAAATCCTAAAAGTTCTCGATTTTGTGGCTATCCTAAACGTTTTAGGTTTTGTGACTATCCTAAAAGTTGTCCTTTTTTTGTTATTTGGTTTATATTTTTTATTTTGTTTTCTTGTCATTTTTTCATTTGGTTTTGGAATCCCACTTTTGAATATCGTTCTGTAAAACAGAGTTAGCACACCCTATAACATGTAAAGAAAATATAAAGTAAGATTTTAATGATATCTCTAGCGAACCTGCAGACACAAAAATATCATGAGGAAATTCAATTTATTGTCAATATTTGAAGCTTTGATTGGATGTTCAAATCTTATATAAATTAGACGTTGAAAGTTTCATTGTCAACTTAAGAAATTTAGATTCATTATCAATTTAAGTTAAGTAAAACCTCAATGTGGGTTGTTTGAGTTAACTTGAGCTCAAGTTAGGTTGAATTCAAGTTAGGTTTTGGTTAACATAGGTCCAATGTGGGTTGAACCTAATGTTTGGGTTAACTTGAGTTCAAGTTAGGTTGAGCTCAAGTTAGGTTTTGGTTAAGTTAGGTCCAATGTGGGTTGAGCCTAATATTTGGGTTAACTTGAGTTCAAGTTAGGTTAAACTTTAATTAGGTTTTGGTTAAGTTAGGTCCAATGTGGGTTGCCCCTAATATTTGGGTTAACTTGAGTTCAAGTTAGGTTAAACTCAAGTTAAGTTTTGATTAAGGTTAATTAAAACTAATTTGGGTAAGGTTTACTTGATTAATTAGACTTGTTAGGGGTTAAGTCTAATAAGGTTAAGGTTAATTAAACCTAATTTTGGTAAGGTTTAATTGATTAATTAGACTTATTAGGGGTTAAGCATTAAGGTTAATTAAACCTAATTTTGGTAAGGTTTAATTGATTAATTAGACTTATTAGGGGTTAAGTCTAATTAAATTAATTTTGACTTAAACCTCATTTAATTAAGGTTTAAGATAGTTTATCAGGTCTAATAAGGAATTAGATCTGATTAAGTTTTACTAAACTAAACCTAACATGATTAAGTTTTAACTTAATTTAATCAAGAATAATTAATGTCTTTAGACCTAATTATGGTTCACAAGTCAAGTTTTGAGTTAGGTTCACTTGGGTTTGAACCTAAAGATGTTGACTTAGCTCAAGGTAGCATGAAACAAGTCTAAAGTTCTTTATTTTAGGATCTTCAATGTAATTAAAAAAATATTTAATTAAATTTTTTTTTAAACCCTAAATGTTAAAATGTCATTTTTTTAAAATTTTTAAATGGCTAAAATTTGTCTTTTTAGAGTTTAGGAATGTCAGTCTAAGTTTTGTGACCTTTTCTGATTTTAATTTCCAATTTTCTCAATTTTTATAATTATTTTAAAAATAATTATAAATTTTAAAGAAATTAAGAAGTTGATATCTAGAGACATTTTCTGGCCTTAAGAAAATTATGGAAGATTCTTAAGGACTTAAAGATAATTCCCTAGAAATTTCAAATTTTGATATTTCATAAATAATTTTTAATAATTAAATTACTCTAGAGAGTAATTAATTAATTAAAAATTAATTATAATTAATTAAATCCTTATTTCATGTCAAAATATTCTACTCATTGTCCTGAGTTCAAAGCTATTTTTGTCACATTTTTTGTGATTTTTTTATGCAAAGATATGAATTTTCCAAGATTTTGGTATTTAATTAAATAAGAAAATCTAGATTTTCTTATTTATCCACGCAAGCGCTGATTGGATCATCGTATTAGTTGAATGCTTATGTGGCATTGTTTGATTGGGCAGGGTTTCCATGCGGACAGCCACGTGGCCCACGATTTTATCTGGTTCGTATGCACAAGACCGCGGTCCGACGGGATCTCAACCGTCGAGTTTAAATACATAAAAATGGACGGTATCCCTTCATCTTCCCCAAACAGTAGTTTTTTGTGGACCTTCCGTGATCTAAGTGTAAGATCTTGCTCGGATCTTGATGGAACCTCATGGGGATTGTTCCATAAGCTTCATCACGACAAAACAAACATATCCTTATGGATTTGTAATTATTTTGAGTTTCTTCGTTTTAATAAGGTCCAAACCAAACGCAAATTAGGTTAATTTGGCTATACCTTGGTTTGATGAGGTGAAGCCTCAATCAAATTTGACAGATCAATTGTTAAGTGCTTGTGAAGCTCCTTATAGGTCCAATTTAAGGTGAAATTGTGTCTGCTCAAAAGATCAACAAAATGGGTTCATGGCTGACAACGACTTAATATATGCTTAAAAATACAAGAATTTAATACTGCTGCTAGAAGATTTAATTCCTAGGCAATGCCACCAAAAACTTGGTAACGGTTATAGACTCGATAAAGATGTATATATAAAATATTCAATTATGGTAAAGTCACACTTATCAACGCAAGTATATGTATCGCAAAAGCAACACAGGGCTCTAATAGAGTCCTAGATATCGATCCCACAGGGAGTAATATTAGAGGCTACGAACTAAGATTTTAGAAAATCAATACTTAATCACAACAATATAATTCAAATTGCTTATCTGTCACTATTAGGCAATTGAAATAAATATGTAATTATAATAACTCTTAAATAACTAATTCTACTAATAAAGTTTCTAATATAAAATTCAATATATAAGAAAGCATCCTTCTCCTTGTCAAGAAATTAAAGTGAATGGATAAAGTGAATCAGTTCTAATGAATTGTGCCAAAAAGGAGCATACCTATTCTTTACCCTTTGGTCCAAGCTTAAAGAACATTGACTATTCCTATGCTTAGTTACTGAATCTATGACTAGGCTAGGAGGATACCGACTCTCATTTCAGAGCTCCCACGTTCCCCTCGCCTAAGGGCTAACATCTACACTTCAGCACCCAAACGATATGACCGAATTGAAGATTTTAGTCTGTCACTCTAAAATCTTCAATTCTACGTCCGATAATTTTATTTTCCTATTTATTTGCACCCACTTTCTAAGGGCTTTGACCTCCCTGAATCTTGGATGTAATCTTCACTTTAGTTGTAAAACTCAACATTTCCCTATTTATTTGCACCCAATTTCTAAGGGCTTTGATCTCCCTGAATCTTGGATGTAATCTTCACTTTAGTTGTAAAACTCAACATAATTTAACAAATCAATTGGTCAAATTGAAAATAAATTAAGATCCAAATGAAAAGATCATCACAACTTCTTTAACATTTTCAAGGCTCAACCAATTCAAATCACCATTTCAAAATCTCAAGACAAGGAAAGAGACAGAGAAAACTACTCAGAACTCATGGGGAAGATATGACAAAACTCGAAATATATATATAAAATCAAACTCATACAAACTACAACAAGTAAATAACCCTTATCTCTAATTCCTCCCCAAGCAAACTCCTTGAAGTTCCTCTGAATCTCTTCATTTCTTTACAGCACACAGAATTCTTCTTCGAAGCGGCAAGGAGGAAGAAATCTTTCACTTTCCCTCCACTCTTACAATCTCTCGAAGAATTTCTCACAATCTAACCCTAAATTAAACTCTCTACGCACTACACACACTATTCACTCTCCCCTCTCTCTGTCCCTCTCTTTCTTACTTTTCAGCCAAAAGCTTCTCTTAAAGTTATAGAAGAGTTTTTTCCAAGAGTTGCCTAAGCATTCCTTCAAAAATCGTCCACATTTAATGCACCTATTGAGAGAACCGCCGATCTCGCCGTCGGTGGCCTCGAGGGCGTCGTTGGGGTCGCGTCAGTGTCCTAGTTCAAATCTTCATATTTTGGTCCTTTTCGCTTCAAATTCGCTCCTTTTTGCATCTTTTTGCTCCAATGACCATAATTCATCATGCTTGCAACAAAATATAAAAAATGCCTTTCTTTAAATTGCAATATTGTCAAAATCAGTATAAAATAGGTATGAAAATCTCAACATATTTTTCTTTGGTCAAAATCCCCCAAACTTAACTATTACTTGTCCTTAAGTAATTTTAGTACTATATAAAAGTTATGATCTATTGTAACAAAGTTTTAATTTAAAAATACTATAAGTTTGATTTAAGTAAATACCATTGTGAGATTTTCAGAAAAAATTCAATTAATTAAATTAACTCTGTAGGTATAAGATTATCTAGTCATCAAGTTTAAGAGTTCTAGTTTTCTATTCATTTCAAGAATGACTATATGTTCTAATATCAAGTCACTTAGAATATTCAAATGCTAGGAACTTCATGAGAGCACTACAAGTAAAGATGCTAATCCATAAATATAAGTTCAGGAATGTATTTAGGTTTTCCCTTTAGGTAGGTCGTCAAGCCAATTTTTGATTAGGCATCTCCTCAAGCTTCTCCTCACTTATATATATATATAGTCTTGAGAACACTACTAGTAAAATATCTAATCCATAAATATAAGTTCAGGAATGTATTTAGGTTTTCCCTTTAGGTAGGTCCAGTGTAATTTCTGATTAGGCATCTCCTCAAGCTTCTCCTCACTTTTATATATTTTTTTTTTCTTTTCTTTTCTCTTTTTCATTTTGATTGCTTTCAATCTTATATATTTTTCTTTTCTTTTTAGGGATTGTTATCAATCCTTTCTTTTTACTTTTTCAAGTGAGGATTACTATATCTGGATAGCCTTTAATGATTTTGAACATCACCTTTCTATTTTCAAGTGAGGATTACTATATCTGGATAGCCTTTAATGATTTTGAACTTCACTTTTCTTTTCCTAAATTTGAAACTCAAAACATTTCATTATCTTATAAATATTTCATAGCTTTTACATCATTGAGCCTCAATCTTTTCTTCTCAAATGAACTAAATTTGAAACTCAAAGCATTCCTTTACCTTATAAATATTCATAGTTTTTACATCATTGAGATTGAAACTCAAAGCATTCCTTTAGTTTATAAATATTTCATAGCTTTTACATCATTGAGCCCCATTCTTTTCTTCTCAAATGAATTTCAAAGATTCTTATTACTTCAAAATATAGTTTCCTTTACTTTAAATTATTAGTTATAGTCTTATTCTCTTATACTAAATATCTTAATCTACAAAATTAATTTTCATTACAAAAATATTTCTTTAAATCTATCATAATATTTAAATATCTACAAAATATAATTCTCTGAATTAAATTCACTACATAAAATCATAGTAATAATTTTTGAAAATATTTAAATTGAGAACATCTAATAGTTAATCTTTTTATTCCCTCCCCCAAACTTGAATTTTTAAATATGGAATGATACATGTGGAAAGCAAAATTTTAATATTAATCATACCTCAGTACTTTAGGCATTTTCATCATTCTGTACTTTTGCAGTCCTCACAATTTCTACTTCACCTGATCTGTAACATTAGGAGCTTTCTATACATATAAATCTTTAGAGAATTTGTTGGGTAATGAAATTTTGAAATAAGTACAAAATTAAACNCGATGACCGACATCTTCCAACAGGCAACTACTCAACTTTTAAGTGCTGAAAACTTTTGGCAACCTCACTGAGGAATAGTTTCTCTTTCAATTTAAATTAGGGAATATTATCTTCATACATTGGTAATGTGTCCATGTCCCTTATGGACCAAATTACCTTTCTTCCATTGACATACTTTACCCATTTCTGTCTTGGGAAAGTATGGTCAACTCCTTTGGACTTTAGGACCATCTGTTCAATCACCTTTGAACAAAGAGTTTCATAAGTTCATTAGGACTTTTAATCTTTGTGTGGGGTCGGATCCCCAATAGGTGTGTTGGTAGATTAGTTCCACCCGAACATTGTGCATTGTAAAATTGGTCCCGCATTGGGTCTTAAACTTTATTATTCCCTTTTGAGTTTGATTAGCTATGTTGCAAATTAAATCGAATTGTGTCGTCCTGTGCTTGCTCCTTAAATTTTCTTATATTAATTAAATCTTTCCACTTGAAAACTTTTTTTACTAAAGTTTAAAATCTTCACAAATTAAAAGACTTACCCAGTTTACTAATTAACCTCTGTAAAGTTGATCACACTAGAATTGCGAGGTATTGGCCAAATAGCTGACCCTACGACCTTCTTTTTGAAGCCGCTGTAATGGCATTCCCAACACTCAATTTCTTATGCAATCTGCCAACAAGAAGTGATGCCCGTAATGTTGCTCCCACCATCAAGTTTGGAGTTGGATTTAAAGATCTGGAAGTCATCCTTGGGAAGGCTCCTTGAATCATAATGAAAGTTGGTGCCCAAGAAGCTCAGGAACCGCCTATTGAGTTCAACCTGAACTGTCTATAAGATTTCCCTTCTTACAAGAAGGTAAAGACTACTGCCACAATGACACCTGCTAAGTCTGTTGCTCCCATTTCTGCTAAGGAAAAAGAGGTTATGATCGTTGAAGACCCGACTGAACGGTTGGTTGTTTTGCCATCACTATTTGAAATTGGATCGAGTTCGAGGACTGTACCGTTAACCCAAACTCAAAGAAGGAACGACAGTAGGAAGATTCAGAAGGCTACTAAAGCTTAGATCTCTAAAGAAATGTCTATTGATGAAATTTCTCATCAAGAGGAATCAAGGCTACTGGAAACCTATCCACTTTTGCGAGGGAGTAGGTTCCATCCCTTAATGGACATTGATGGGTACGAGAGTATCCAGAAGATTGCCACTGCCTTACCGTCATCTTATGAACATGGTGGGGATAGGAAGAAGCCCATCTCTATCACCCGAGTCAGTACAGTGTTCCAAAGAATAGCTGCCAAAGAAGGTTGTTCCTTCATTGAGTTACTTAAACGAGCCGAAAGTGTAGTATCCCCTCACATGAAGAAAGAGATTCTAAGGGACAACAGATTTGCTCGGGAGTCTCAGAAATCAACCAAAGTTTTGCCAGCACGCATTTCAGTCATATTATATTTAGGAAGTTGAGTTGATACTACCATTACCACCATCAATTCTATTACTATTACTACTTCAAGACCCACAGGTCGTCGACCAGTTAAGTCACGTTTGGGTCCGAGAATTCTGCCAGTCACCCGTCATGAAGTCTCAAAAGAAAAGATGAGGAAGTTACTTTATACTGTATCTGGTCTGCGCTATGGGGATACCTCTCTTCGACGTACCGATGTTGAGACACCCCGTCTTAAAACATCACCGCCAAAGAAAAAGGTATGGGTACCTAAGGTTGTCGTACTGATATGGTTCAATTACCTGTAGGGCAGGATCATGAAATGAAGTGAGGGTCCAAAATATCTGACATTTTCATAGCTATTTCCAGTGAGATGGATGAGCAAGTGGAGGATGTTCGGCAGAGTCCTCCAGATCTTAAAGTGATACAAGATTCAGTAATTGAAGAAAAGGTTGAGAAGCTCAGAATTGAGATTTCTGAGTTAGCTCAAGAACATGGAGTTTCTATTGATGATGAGGATGATGGAGATTTTGAATTTAATGATTACCTCAAGAAAGACTTCATGGACATTCCTGTCATCGAAAGTAGAGTTGTTGCATTTGTGCGCTAATCTCAACCTCTCGTCGAAGAGAACGCCATTGATGAGTTGCGTAGAGCTGTCTTTCTAAGGGAAGAGCAACTCAACCAAATGGAGAAAAGAATGGAAGAGATGGCCACTGCCATGGCTGCTATGGCTACAGCTCAAGGACAATCTCAACCCCAACACTTAGCTTCTCCAGAAGTTAATCAGTCGGAGATTATACATATCACCGATGAAAGGAAGGAAGTTGCCTCAGCAAGCAGAGATGATAAAAAAAAGAAGGATTCTCCATCGAGTGCTATACTAGAAAAAGAATTCAAGCAAATGGTCGAACAATTTGAGGAGGATTTAGCCCAATCTAAGGGTGGTGCATTGAGTTTAAAGGGTAGAACCTACCCGGAAGAGTTCAATGTCGTACCTTACCCTAAGGGTTTTGTGTCACCAAACTTTAAGATATTTGACTGGACCAGAATTCCCATACAACATATAGCGCATTTCCGAGCTAGTTGTGGCAACACAGGAGGAAACAAAGCTTTACTCTTTCGACAGTTTTTCAGCAGCCTGTCAGGGATAGCTTTTGATTGGTATACCGAACTATCCAATAGATCAGTCAAGACATTTGCTAAATTATAATAGTTGTTCATGAAGAGATTTGCTGGAGCATAGCATCATGTGTCTATTGGAGATCTCATAATGGAGAAACAAAAGCCCAATGAGACCCTAGTATATTACATCTTGAGGTGAAGAAACCTTAGCACGAAATGTGAACCACAGCTATAGGAACATCATGCAATTGAGGTCTTACTCAAGAGCATCCATGAGCCAATAGCTTTCAGGCTCAAGGGACTCACCATAAAGTCCTTCGAGAAGCTACTCAACAAAGCTAGTAATCTACAAGAGGAAGTTAAACATATGGATTCCCATGATAAATTGGAGAACATAACAGCCCGAATATTCGAGAAGAAGTCCGAGATAATATCAACGGTAGATAAGGAGAACAACCAATGAAGACATGCAAAAAATTCTCGTCAGGATTCTCAGTCGTCATCGCAACATGCTCAACAACAAACACAACAATATGACCAGTCTAGCTAGCAGCCGCATTAGGGAGGATCATACCAAACAGAGAATAGAAGGGGTTTGTCCATTTCAGAATGGAAGAAAATGGTGTATTTCTTCAAAGCCAAAGCGGTAACCAAGATGTTCAGGAGTCTAATGAAAAATCCCGAGTTCGGATTAGTAGATCCAAAGAAACTCGAAGAGGTTGANATGAATTTGGTGGAGTTTCAATTCTTTTTTGGGGAAATACAAACTTAGGAATCGAATTTGGAAGTTTATAGGGAGTAACTCCAGCCTAAAACCGTCATTTCAAACTCTGGAAACTGTCATCTCGCCGGTCTCACCGTCGGCGGCATCGAGGGCGCCGTCGGCGAGCCTTTAGAATTTAATTGCCTGGACTCTCGGGAAAAACCCGCCGTCGGTGGCATCGATGGCGCCGTCGGCGCCCACGGCAAAAATTGCACAGTTTCGCTCTAGTTCGAATGCGTTTTAATTTTTTTTTGTATGGATCCAATTTTTATGTTGATTCAAGGGTAAATATGAGTAGTAGAGTTCAATACTACCACAAACTAATGATAATTTTAAATAAAACTACTATAACCGCAATAAAAATAAAGATAACTATGGGTTACCTCCCATAAAGCGCTTGGTTTAACGTCGTCAGCCCGACCTATTTAGGTATTATTTAGATTGACTGATCATTAAAACTATATACAAAAGTCATGTTTACCCACAGTAAAAATTTATAAATTATTTGACTAAGTTTGAGCAGTGGTCCCGACTTAATGCTTATGCACAGTGTAACAATAGTTCTGATGGTATTTTTCACTTATATTTCCTTATTTTACAAGAAAACCAAAAACTTGATCCTGAAGAAAAATAAGAATTTAGCTTTCTAATTTATATATATTTGTATTGGGATACTACGCAAGTATACGAATCATTATCAAGTATTATAAAACTTTTTCATTAAGACCTGAATATCGAACCCACAAAGAATATTATGCAATATGTAATTTTTAAAAAGTTTTTCTATTTTTAAAAAGATAATTACTTAAATAAAAATGATTTTTATAGGAGTTTAAAATTTAAATTTTTTTGATATTTTAACGAAACAGTAACAACTTAAAAAGATAACTAAAGTTTTTTGTAGAAGAAAAGTACATAATATGAAAATATCTTTCTTCTTATCATGAATCAGTAATAAATATAAGAATTCTGTTGTGGAAGTATACAAATTGTATTGTGCCAAATAGTAGCAATAATATTCTTTTCCCTTACTAGAGATGTTATAAAGAACAATGACTAATTTAAAGTTTGAATAGTTCTGAAGACCGGCTAAGCATGGAAGATACTAGCTTTCACTCTAGAGCTCCTTTGATTCCCTCCACCTGGTGGCTAACATTCTTGTATCAGAACATAAATTAATAAACCTAGTTGGGGGCTTTAACCTGTCACTTTAAAGTCCTCTAACTCTACTCCCATCAATGAATATTTCCCTACTAATTTGTACTCAATCATATGTACTACATTCTCAGTCATACAACCTCATGTGATTCTTTCCAATTGTTGACCCAACCCGGTTCTTACATGTTCTCACAACAAATTTTAACATCTGGATTGACCCAATCAAGAAGTAAATGAAGTGNCTGATTATTACCAATCTAAATTCAATCTCGATCCCCAAAATGATCCTCAAATCGTACTCGAGCCTGACGAACTCGTTGTCAAGTCCAAAGAAGACATCAATGATATCGTTTACAATGACACAAATAACGAGGAGCCAATTCTCAAGCATCACGGTACACCGCTTACCATCAACTTAGATCTTTCTGATAAAGAGGATAAGATACCAGAAGATTCAACAATGACATCTCAAGAAGAAGAAATCAAGGAAGTTCACTTAAGGAGCGGAAAAGTGTTATCACCAAGAATAGCTCCAACTGATAAAGGAAAGTAGATAATGACCCGAGAAGAGATACCTCCACCTACACCAGTGGAAGAACCACATAATCAAGATAAAATCAAAGGATCATACAAGGTGGACTACAATGTGCTAGCTTATCTTAGGAAGTTGTCGGCCCGATTAAGCATCTACAACTCTCTGATCCTATCAAAAAAGATGCGAGAGTCTCTGGTTACAACTTTGCTTGACCCAAAAATTTGTTTAGCTCAGTTGTCTAGCACATCCTCAAATGAAGTTTGTTCGTTGAAAGAATAGTCTGGAGTAACCTTTACAGATTAAGACTTGCTACTCGGTACCGCTAACCACAACCGTCCACTCTACATCTCCGTCAACATTGGCACATTTATGTTAACCAGAGTATTAGTAGATCCTGGAGCATCTCTTAACTTGTGGAGCCTATGAACATTGGCTTATTTATATATTGAAGCTCATGAGCTTACAGCCAATAAAATGATGTTAAGAGGATTCAACCAAAAGGGAGAAAGGGCTCTTGGATCAATTACATTACCTATGAAGGTTGGAGAACTCGTGACAACCGCTAAATTTCATATAATCAACGTTGAGACCTCTTTTAACGCTCTACTGGGTCGACCATGGATTCATGAACACAATATGGTTATATCATCTCTACACCAGTGCATCAAATACTGCAAAGATTAACAAGAAAATTACATTAAAGGAGACCTACAACCATTTTCAGTGCATGAAGTTGGTATCCACGAAGATGCTGCCTACTACGCACCTCCAAAGAGGATTGTTTTCTCTCGTGAAGTTATCACAAACAGAGATGAAGATTCAGAAAAATTACAAAGAGGAGGCCATTCAACTCCGCTTCAACAATCTTCCACCACTCCCTTACAACGAGTTGGAGAAGGTTCTTTTAGTTTGCGCAACCGAGGTTGAGGCTGGGGACGTGGACGAGGAATGATCAATTTAATCGTTGAACGAATTAGGCCAACTATCAACATTGGTGATGAAGATAGTTCTGAAGACGAGATAATGATGATAAGATGAAAGAAATCATAGTAAGATATATCCTTAGAAGATACAAGGAAAAATGAATATGAAATAATGTATGATCGGATAAACCACTATGTGAATACTATGACCCTCACTCTGATTCTCCCTCAAAAGGTCAAGAGTTTAGAGGTCAAGGAAGTCCTTAGTGTTACAATGAAATGTCAGGACTGTCCACAGAAGTTGCAGTCCATAAACTCGGGGTGGACAAGAATATAACCCCAATAAAACAAGCTCCCAGGAGAATGCGCCTCAAAATAGAACAACAAGTCATCACCGAGGTGAAGAAATTAATAGACGCCAACTTTGTGGAAGAGGAACAATACCCCTCGTGGTTAGCTAACATTGTACTAGTTAAGAAGAAAAGTAGACAGATCCATGTTTGTGTCAACTTCAGAGATTTGAACAAGGCATGTCCAAAAGATGAGTTTCCTCTACCAATACCAAAAATGATGGTAGATATTGCTTCAACACACAATTTTATCCTTCTTGGATGGATCATCAAGATACAACCAAATCAAGATGGCTTCCGAAGATACAGTATTTACATCTTTCAGAACACCGATGGGAATTTTCTGCTACATAGTAAGGTCGTTTGGCTTAAAGAATGCCGGAGCAACATATCAGAGTGTAATGACAAAGATTTTTGACGACCTCATTCACAACCAAGTAGAATGCTACGTAGATGATTTGGCCATCAAAAGTAAACAAAAAATAGATCATTTGTACAATTTGAGGATTGTGTTTAAACGGTTATGATGATATGACCTTTGGCGTTACCTCCGGGAAATTTTTGGGATTCGTTGTCCGTCATCTGAGAATCGAGATCAACCCGAATAAAATTAAAGCTATCTTGGAAATGCCTCCTCCTAAAACTTTGAAATAACTACGTTCGTTCTAGGGAAAGTTGGCATATCTGAGGCGCTTTATTTCCAATCTCTTAGGTAGGTGTCAGCCTTTCTCGGCATTAGTTAAAAAGGACGCCAAATTTATTTGAGGATGTCAAAAAATATTTAATGACACCTCCTATCTTAGGAGCCCCTATCCCAGACAAACCATTGATACTTTATGTCGCGGCTTTAAATGACTCTCTTGGAGCCCTCTTAGCCCAAGTCAATGATGAAAGTAACAAAAATTCACTCTAGTACTTGAGTCGTTGTCTAATACTGACAGAGATAAGGTATCCAACTATCGAGAAACATTGTTTGGCTTTAATTTTTGCCACTCAAAAGCTTAGACATTACATGCTTTCTCATAAGATTACCCTAATCTCTAAGGTTAATCTGTTGCAATATCTGATGACCCGACCAACACTCTCGGGACGTTTAGCAAAATGGTCAATGATCTTATTGCAATTTGATATAACTTGTGTTCCCCTCGTTGCTATCAAGGGACAGATACTAGCAGACTTTCTCGCTGCACACTCATTGCCAGCTAGGTCTCTCTCAACGACTAGTTACCAGATGAGTAAATACTACAAATGGAATTCTTCAGTACACAACGCTGGAAGATGTACTTGGATGGTGCTTCATCTGTAAGAAAAGAAAAAGGATTAGGCACAGTTATACCAGTCAAAGCAGAGATCGGTTTGATCTTTATCATGCCAGATAAGGGTATGTTGAGGTTCTCATACCACCTGACAGAGCCATGCACCAATAATGAAGCAGTATATGAAGCTTTAATCACCGGATTGGGAATGACAATCTCAATGGATATAACAAACATTGTCATCTACGGTGACTCCCAACTCGTCATCCAGCAAGTTGTCAGACAATACAAAATTCTGAAACCAAGGTTAGCAGAATACCATCAGGACACGAGGAAGCTCCTGGCGCAGATTCCTGATGTGACTTTCTACTGGATTCCTAGGGGAGATAATGCCCATGCCGACGCTCTAGCAAAACTTGATAAGGAAATAGCATGTCCCCCAAAGGATTCCATTGAAGTCACAGTGCAAGGAAGATGAATCTTGTCTCGGATCGACTTTGAAACTCTACACAAGCTTGGAAAAGAAGAAACAATAAATACAGTTGAAGACATCAATGAAGATTGACACAAGCCATTAATGGAATATTTGCATACTGGAAAGCTGCCAGAAGACAAGTCTGAGGAACACCACATCAAAAGAAGGGCCATGTCTTACACCCTGATGGGAAACGTTCTCTATAGAAGATCATTCAAATAGCTGTGGCTACGATGTTTGAGCAGAGCCGAAGTATAGAATATTGTCAAAGAGGTACATGCTGGATTGTGTGGCGCTCACCAGTCACGGCCAAAATGAAAATGAAGATCAAAACACTCGGATATTATTGGCCAGCAATGATGTCCAATTGCATGGATACAGCCAGAAAAATGTCACCAATGTCAAGTGCATGCGGTTGGTCTTACACCAGTCTCCGAATGTGCTGCACCCAAATATTGCCTTATGGCCATTCAAATGTTTGGGCATGGACATAATAGGTCTGATAGACCCTCCATCTTCTAAAGGATACATGTTTATACGTGCCGCTACAGATTATTTCTCCAAACGGGCAGAGGTAGTACCGTTACGTGCGGTTACGACACATCAGGTCCTTTAATTTTTGAAAAGCCAAATCATCTACCATTTCAGAGTACCGCAGAGAATAATTTCTGACAACGGGACAGGTTTCAGAAGCACAAAGATCAACAATTTTGCTAAAAGACATGGGATAGATTGGAGATACTCTACTATTTACTATCCCAGAGAAAATGGTCTGGTTGAGGCTTTTAACAAAACACTGGCACAAATTTTGAAGAAAATGCTGGATGAAAACAAAAGGGATTGGCACAACAAACTATTAGAAGCCTTGTGGGCCTACTAGACAACTTTTAGGACTCCCAATCAATGTACACCCTATATGCTCGTGTACGGAGCTGAAGCCGTGTTACCGCTAAAAATTCAGACGCCATCTCTCAGAGTCGTTGTTCCCAATCAACTCACAACAAAAGAAAGTGCAAAACTCAGACTTGAAGAACTGGAGAGTCTCAAGGAAAAAAGACTAGAAGCAAAACAACATTTGGAGCTTTACAAGGCGAAGATGGTACAAGCCCATGACAAATTGGTCCGCCCAAGGACATTCAAAGTTGGTGACCTTGTACTTGTGCTCGAAAGGCCTATTCTTGCATGCCGTAAAATAGGTGGAAAATTCAAGACAACTTGGGAGGGACCATTTTTCATTGAAAAGATATACACAGAAAAAGCCTACCAGTTAGTGGACTTCCAAGGCGAAAGACCCATGTTACCAATAAATGGACGATATCTGAAAATCTATTACGCAACCTAATGTCGCTTGCCTCTGCTTGCTTTGAAACTTTAGAAACTTTGATTGTTTTGGGGTTACCTATGTGGCCAAATGTCTATGATCGGGTCCAAATTTTGTAATAAACCTCAATATAATGAAAATTTTGATAAAGAAATTTTAAACTTCAAATTTTCTCCTTTCTACCTTTTGAACTTAATATTCCACTAAGTTAAACAAAACTCATACATAAAATAAACAATTCATTTNTAAAGAAATTTTAAACTTCAAATTTTATCCTTTCTACCTTTTGAACTTAATATTCCACTAAGTTAAACAAAACTCATACATAAAATAAACAATTCATTTCATCAAAAAAAACTAAAATTTACTTTAATAAATACTTTGTTTTGTTCTTATTCATGACAAGTTTTGGCCCACTGACNACTAAAATTTACTTTAATAAATACTTTGTTTTGTTCTTATTCATGACAAGTTTTGGCCCACTGACGTTTTTCCTGTTGTCTGTAGAAAAATGTCGGGATAGAGGCTGATCTTTACTTTCAAGGATGGTTGGAGCCTCGCACTAAATGAGTTGATGGTGCCACAAGGAGGTACCATAGACTTCAACATGTATTTTAACTAAGTTGACATGGACTACGAAGGTCCTCTCATGGATGTAGTCAGCTGCAAAGAGAAAGAGGGATTGCCTTCACTACTGAGGGTGACTGCTAAAGATAATGTATCATACAAAGGTAAGAATGTGATAATAGAGCAAGATCCAATGGAGTGGCCCAGCCGTCTGCCCTCCATGGTAGCTACAACAGTCGGGGGCCTAGTAGCCACCAATANAACAAAGGTAAGAATGTGATAATAGAGCAAAATCCAATGGAGTGGCCCAGCCGTCTGCCCTCCATGGTAGCTACAACAGTCGGGGGCCTAGTAGCCACCAATAACGAACGATTGCCAAGCACTTTGCTTTGCAGGATGCAACACAGGAACGTCAGCCACAAGAAGCATAGGGCTTTTCTACGACAAGAACGTAGACGTCAGAGAGAGACGCACAACTTGCTCACTGCGACGACTTTATATATGCTTAAAAATACAACAATTTTAACTGCTGCTAAAAGATTTAATTTCTCAACGATGACACCAAAAACTTGACAATGGTTATAGATTCGATAAAGATGTATATATAAAATATTCAATAATGTTAAAGTNACGGCTAAGTTGGGAGAATACCGGCTCTCACTTCGGAGCTCCCACGTTCCTCTTGCCTGAGGGCTAACATTTACAGTTAAACACCAAAACCATATGACTGAATTGAGGATTTTAGTCTGTCACTTCAAAATCTCCAATTCTACACCCGATAATTTTATTTCCCTATTTATTTGCACCCAAGTTTCAAAAGTTTGATCTCGNAAAAGCATCCTTCTCCTTGTCAAGATATTAAAGTGAATGGATAAAGAGAATCAGTTCAAATTTGATTGTGCCAAATAGGAGCATACCTATTCTTTACCCTTTAGTCCAGGCATAAAGAACATTGACCAAATAGGAGCATACCTATTTTTTACCCTTTGGTCCAGGCATAAAGAACATTGACTAATCCTACACTTGTTTACTGAATTTGCGGCTAGGCTGGGAGGATACCGGCTCTCACTTTGGAGCTCCCACTTTTGTTACTGAATTTGCGGTTAAGTTGGGAGGATACCGACTCTCACTTCGGAGCTCCCACGTTCCCCTCGCCTGAGGGCTAACATTTACAGTTAAACACCAAAACCATAGGATTGAATTGAGAATTTTAGTCTGTCACTTCAAAATCTCCAATTCTACACCCGATAATTTTATTTCCCTATTTATTTGCACCCAAGTTTCAAAAGTTTGATCTCGCTAAATCTTGGATGTAATGTTCACTTTAGTTGTAAAACTCAACATATTTTAACAAATCAATTGGCCAGATTGAAAGTAAATTAAGATCGAAGTGAAAAGATCATCACAACTTCTTTAACATTTTCATGGCTCAACCAATTCAAATCAC
>JXCR01147217.1:3193-13215 GCA_002079205.1 Phalaenopsis hybrid cultivar
AACATTACTATAAAGGGACAGAATGACCATTTGTATAGAAAAAACTACAACGCAGTTGTTTTCAATCTGAAAAAAAATAAATAGACAGTCAGCTTATCCACAGCTGCTTCTGCTCACCAGTTTCATGTGATAGTTGCTCCGAACAAATAGTTCCTACATACTTTGGGACAAAAGCATATTGGGAAAAGTTTGGTCTAAATTTGATTATCAGACATATCTCACTAAGACATGAAATAGCCGGCTTAACAATTTTGGGTATTTTGGTGTATTATTCCCTATCCATCGATTAGCAGGAAATCTTCAAATTCAAAAGTTAAGAATTAAGAGATGGTGTCATCCTAGTACTCAAATAGTATTCAATATTTTTAAATAAATACTCGTAGTCCCTTCATCAAGTATTAATTTATATAATACTACATTAAAAGGACTAGTGTTTTAGCATGCATATTTTTTATAATTTTAGAATCAGATAAATAAAGCTCTAATTTAATTATCGAAGATGGCAACATGCAACCATATTTTCAAGCTGGACGTACGATTAAAATAGCTGAGTTTGCGACTTTAGCTTGGAATGCAACCTATCAACGCCTTTTTAGAATATTCCATTTGAATTTGACAAATTAACAGCCACCTTCGGCATCAAAACAATTGTTTAAAATGCGCATTTTATACCCTTGGAAGAAAGAAAAATGGATGGCTAGCAAGTCACTTTCCTTGGAAGTGAAACATCCAAATTCAATTCATTATTGCTTCATAACATATCACATGCTTTTGAACCGTCGAAAATTTGAAGTAGGATCTCACTATATGCCGATAAGAAAGGACCACGTCAGTCTTATTTTATTTACAAATGTGTCTAAACATGAATGTTTATTAATGATTAAATATGATTAAAAGTATTATCACCTTATCATTACATTTTCTTAAGAGCACTAATTAATTGCTTGTATTTAAATGTTATAGTAATTTTATTCTAAGAGTATCAATAGAAATTTGTAATTTGTTAAAAAATATAATGAAGGAACTTTTTTTATTATTGAAAAATCTGTATAAAAAAAAAGGTTGCTTATGGTTTAAAAATGTCAGGGACTTATGGTGACATCGATGGCCAGACTAGAGGCCATNTGTCAGTCTTATTTTATTTACAAATGTGTCTAAACATTAATGTTTATTATTGATTAAGTATGATTAAAAGTATTATCACATTTTTTAAAGAGCTCTAATTAATTGCTTGTATTTAAATGTTATAGTAATTTTATTCTAAAAGTATCAATAGAAATGTGTAATTTGTTAAAAATATAATGAACTTTTTTTATTATTGAAAAATCTGTATAAAAAAAAGGTTGCTTATGGTTTAAAAATGTCAGGGACTTATGGTGACATCGATGGCCAGACTAGAGGCCATTCTTTTCATAAAAGAAAGAGATGGTTAATGATATACTCCTTGACTTGGGATGAAGAATAGGACTTTTTTGTGAATTATAAGCTATCAGGTGAGAATGCAAGAAGGATAAAATAATGTGATACCACTGTAACTGTACAACATAAATTTACTTCTTAAAAACTGGCAGCAAAAAGAAAAACGTAACCCTAGGCAGACATGGATTGCGGCAATTGAACAATAAAATTAGTCGATCAGATTAGGTCGATCGGCTTTTCATCCAAAGCCAATAATGCAGTGCGAGTCATGTATCAACAAAGGATGGGTGCCTTAAACAAAGGAGGATGAACCCCGAAGTTGGGTGGCTAGGCCATAATNTTGGCAGAAAAAAGAAAAACGTAACCCTAGGCAGACATGGATTGCGGCAATTGAACAACAAAATTAGTCGATCAGATTAGGTCGATCGGCTTTTCATCCAAAGCCAATAATGCAGTGCGAGCCATGTATCAACAAAGGATGGGTGCCTTAAACAAAGGAGGATGAACCCCGAAGTTGGGTGGCTAGGCCATAATTACAAGCAGTTGACTCATATCTCTCATACAAAACTAGTTTTAATATCAAGACACCCTAAAGAATCGACTGAAACAGAACAAGTGCCCAATACCAAGCTGACAAGGTCAAGGTCCATGATTAGACAACCCATGGTTGGGATCAAGTGGCCCAAGTTGAATGGAAGTGACACTCGGTATCCCACGGTGAATACTCAATTTATACTGATTGGAAAGGAAATGTCACGACTGTATAGGGTCCCATTCGGGGACTCTTTTGCCAGGATTTTCTTGTAGNCCATGGTTGGGATCAAGTGGCCCAAGCTGAATGGAGGTGACACTCGGTATCCCACGGTGAATACTCAATTTATGCTGATTGGAAAGGAAATGTCACGACTGTATAGGGTCCCATTCGGGGACTCTTTTGCCAGGATTTTCTTGTAGNTATTGCCATATGGTAAGGACTGTCATTTACATGGGAGAAATTTTACATTTCTACATATCTTTTTCCTTGGGAGATTGTGAGCTACTTCTTCATGGTCATGTTACCTAAGGCTCTCTAATTTTTCAATGAGAGTAGTCAACATTACCTTGAAAAAAACAACTTAAATTTTTTGTCATGGTAACTTATCTAAACTTGTTTCATAAGAAAAATTCAATAGCTTAAAGGTCGAAATATGAGGTTCATAGACATATGCGATGTTAACCTACTTAGCTTTTTTTTAAATGTTATCTGATTGTCATTTTATGGATAAAAGAATTTTAAACCCCATTTCGTAGGGGCTTCCTTGCTGAGAGATGTCGTGAATCTATATACTCCTTTTCCAGCTTACTCTTTGATGATATAGGGTTCATTCATAGATGTGTCAAGTTTTCCAAGANTTTGGCCATTTTCTATAAAAACCACCCCTCATGACCATGGAGGGTGTGGTAAAAATTTTCTTACTGAGGCCTCCCAAACTCCCTGTTGAGCTTCTCTGAGGGACNGTATAACCTCACTCACTCTCCCGAGCCTTTACGAGCTCTCCATTTACAATGACTTAATNTCATGGAACTTCACCCAAAGCAAACCTAGAGGCCAGCTCAACAAAATTAAGTTGTAGAGCTCCTCTGCCCTCCACCTAAGCAACACATTGCACCCCCTAATTGGCCATGACAGCCACCCCTTAGCCATTTTTATAAAAAGCACCTCCCACGTCCATGGGAGAGAGTGTTGAAAGCTTCTTAGAGAGACCTCTCCAAATTGACCATAGAGCTTCCCTAAGATCCCCTAAGTGCATTTCAACTATTTTCCCTCACCAATTTCCATTGACGGAGTTCAATTTTGAGCTTGAAATCTTGCCGGAAACCAGGAAAGAGCCCAATACATCTCCACAGTCCACCAAACTCAAATTAACTTCACCCACACCTTCACAACAGTGAAAGAAGCTTAAGCCCAATCAAATTCCTCTCTCACAGAGCCTTTACCATAGCTCTAGACCAAGACCGAAATCCGGCCGCGATCAAAATCATACCTAGGCCATACACCAAAACTAGAGACTCAATCCCTAGCCTCTTTGGATCACAACGAACGTCCCAAGACTCTCTGATTGAAGCTTCACTTCTTAAAGCAAAGGTATAAAACTTCTCTTCCTCCCGAGCCAATTTGAACTCTTCATTTGTTTTGAGTTGATTTCATGGCATCATAACCGTATGGATATGTTCCTTTAGTCTAAATTAGCGTTTAAAAAAAAATTCACTTAATTTAGTTAAGAAATGAGAGAGATCTTAAGGGTAGAAGATGGACGGTTCTCGGGCTAGGCTATCGGGGGCGATAACGGAGCACCGATCGATCAAGAATGTATCGGATGGACGGTCGAGATGAAGCCGAACAACGCTTCAGAACATAAACCGTGGGTCGAGTCAGCACTGAGGTGGATGGCGGTATCAAATAAGAGCGTGTTGCGTGGAGCTTCGGAGCCATCGTAGGTTGATGTGGGGCCGCACGTTTAAATAGATAAATAGGGATTTAAAAAATTAAAAAAATTATCCCTAGCTTTAAAAATTCATATCTTGGTGTAAAAAAATCACAAAAATAAAATAAAAATACTCTCTTGCTCAGTGAACAGAGGAGAAGAATGTGGAAATAAATTAGAGCTCATTTCAGGCATATTTTATTTTTAATTAATTAAATACTAATTTAGATGTTTAGATTCTCCATGCATGTAGTATCCACACTATGGCTTGAAACTTTAGCATATTGTTACCTCTGTCTTAGGGAACATTTCTTAATTTTTTCAAAGTTAGACGAGGTCCCTAGACAGAGAATATTAATTTTCAAGTTTATGTACATTATTTGCTTAAAAGAATCATGGAAATTAACATGTTACTTAGAAACATCTAAGAAAATTTTGAAAGTTTTATGATGACTAGAGAGCCTTTAAGAAAATTTCTCATGAGCTAAGTTATTCAAAATACACCTAATCTCTACAAACCCTAAATCAATAAAATAATTAATCTTGAAAAATACAAACAACAAAATGACTTGATTTTTGATCTCCACTATGTTTTAGGATCCAGAGAACTCACCATAAAAATTTCAAAGCATCTTGAGTTCATTTGGTAACTTAAGTTGATTTTTAAAGATAAATAACATTTTTGGCATTTAAATGATTTTTAAAAAATCAAAATATAACTTGAAAATTTATAAAAACTTATCTTTTGAGTTCTCTTTGATTAGGGGTATTTTCTAAAAATAAAATAAAGTTTAAAATAAAAACTTGATTTTTAACCTATTTTAAATATTTAAATAATTAAAAATCCATAAAAAAACAAAAAAATAATAAAATTCATGGAAATTTTTATAAATTTCTTCCTAAGCACTTAGGAATAATTAAAATATTTTTCTTGATTTTCTAAATAAAGATACTAAATTTCAAAGCTTCAAAATAATTTTTAAAGGCTAAAAATGAGTTTTCACTAAAAATAATTCCAATAAATCAAATAAAACTTATAAAAATACAAATATTTCTCTTTTGAGTTCTCTAATCTCAGGAAAACTTTCCAAAAATATAAAACTTAATTTTTTCCATTTAAAATATTTTATATTTAATAAATACTCCAAAACTTAAAAAATAATTCTTGAAATTCAAATAAAATTCAAAAAATCATGAAATTTGGTGTAAAGGCTTATCTAGTCTAGGTTTACCTCCAGTAAAAATTTCAAGGGATTAAGATTTGCCTTGGTCAAGTTAGAAATTTTCTTTGAAAAATCCTATTTTTGCATGCAAATAATTATATAAATTAAATTAAATTTTGAAAATCACATTTTCTCCTTTGATATCTTAATTGACCAATGAATGAGGTAGGATAAAAATTTTAAAGTCATGCGGATTGAATTTAACAAATTATGAAGTGTTAGAGCCTTAGGGGCAAATGTGTAATTTTGGAAATTTAGCGATTAACATTTAGGCTTAATTCATGGAGGGAAATGGGCAACCTCTGATCTTAATTTGATCTTTGAAACATAAGGGGTTAATTGGTAGAAATCAAACTCTATTTCTTATTTGAAAAGATAAGTTAATAGATTTCTAAATTACTAAAATTTGGAAGTTTATTAAAATAAAATGAACTGAGAACTTAGGGGTTTGACTTTTGAAGTCAATAATCAATCAATTTAATACCCTTATTTTGATTTTTTAAATAAAATTCAAATCATGATTTATGACCACCTAAAGCTTAACCTTTTCAAAACTAATTAAGACACTCACTAAGATTTTAAGGACTTAGTAGTGACTTAGGCTAAATCAAGACTGATTAAATAAGTATTAGAAAAACAAACTCAATTAAAATTAAGACATCTTTCAAACACTACAAGCTCAATTAGGAAAAAAATTTGGCTAAGTGTTCCAATAACACTTACTTGCCTCTTTAAGGGTCTTCACCCACATAATCTTCAAAATTAAACTACAAATGACAATTACCTTACTCTTAGGGATAATTGATACATCAATGTTCATTGAGCATTAGGGTGTTCATAAATGAATTATTAAGCAACATAATAAGCTTAAAGCAACTCGGTATTTTCCACCAGGCAGCGAGAGAGTAGCACGAACCTGCTTATTTCTCTAGATCTGTTGGATACCTCGGAGATCTACTAAACTTAATATATTTTGCTTGACAACTCATCCTTAATTAAAATCCTAAGGACCCACCAAGATATGACCTAGGGTTAGATAGGTCCTCAAAATTTTACTTCCCTGTTTCATATAAACTGCCTTAACATGCCTTTTGAGTTTCAGGTGGTGGAACAAGAAGACTCGTCAGGTAAGCTTTTACAGATTTTAGCGTTGTCTTTCTTATACTTTTATACTGTACTTTTATACCTGCAAATTTGCATGTTAAACAACAATGTCACCCTGTATGAAAATTAAAACTATCAGGATAGCCACAAAACAAAAACCAAAACTAAAACCAAAATTAAAATCAACCAAGATAAAATTCACCCCCACAACATTCAAAATATAAAACAACTCAAAATTTAACCACAAATATCACACAAAACTACAACTGCAACTAAATTAAGATGTCTCTATTAGATGATCGAAAATCCCTTAGAGGAGGTAACCTACGGTTACCAACAAGGCTTCCCACATTCTAAATGAAATTATGGAACTCATTAAGTTGAGTTTAATAAACTCATTTGGACTAAGTGAATCCAATAGAAAATAGTGAGGCTAGAACGAGGGAACCGTAGCATCATAACCGGTGTCCCTCTAATCAACTTTAACATACCCCCATAAAATTTAAAGAACTTCAACCATAGGGCAACCTGATTTAACATCATAACTTGACACATTAGAAATCTTAAACTCGCCACAAAAAAGAGCTTGGAGCTAGTACGGTGGGCAGCATGGCCATCTTCAACAACAGAACCTGTCTTCCCGAACTAAATCAATCTTCCTTCCTTAGAATTAAACAACAAAGCCATAGGACTTCGAGGTTTCTTGCTTATGCAACGTAAATCCTCATCTTATCTTTAGGCCTTTGTATAGCCCTGCTATACATCTCATGCAACGTAAATCCTCACCTTATCTTTAGGCCTTTGCATAGCCCTGCTATACAATATACTCTAACTTATCTTAGGATTCTGAGGTTGTCGTCCGTCACGACCTAAACACTCACATCTTTCAGGCTATTTATGTGATAGTTTTACACGAATATGAGCCATAACTAATAAAATTGTTAGGATGAAACATCTAAATATTTCTCCTTAGAAATGAAGCCAAATATTAGGATAACTTGGGAAGTCACCGAGGTTATCCTTTGGATCCATGACATCCCCTAGTTCTTCCTCCTTTAGAATCTATAACAAAATGTTCCTAATTTGAACCAATCCTGTTTCACACCTCTACGTCCGATCTCATTGAAAAGTCCTACCCTTTGAACTCCTTGAAGATAATATTTTCTGATTTTTATCGAGAGTCTTCTTAGGTGACTTTGGTCATTTAAGATGTAATTAACTATAGGGACTTGCCTTTATAGGAAGAATGTCTGAACCCAACTTAATATAAACCATATTTAATTCTTTAAATTAAATAGGGGAACTTGTCATCAAATACAAAGGTTTCGGAGACCAAACAGATGTCATATATTCTTTATTTTATTTGATCGAGCCTCATCCTCAAGTCTTGTGCTTATCCTTTGGGATAGATACAGGATTTGAAGTATAACGCTCTTTCATTTAAACTATGAAAAATATGGGTTAGTTTGATTTCATATTTTTCTAAAAACTAAATATATATGTAAATTAAAACGTCCTTCTGAAGAGGGCAACAAAATTTCGATTCCGGTGACCGACAGCTTCTTATAGGCAACTCATTCAACCAAAAATAGCACCGACAGAATTCAATGATTTGATGGTGTGACATGCAACTCCAGTTATACCTGGGTGTGGTCAAGCTAAGGAACTTCTGGGAGTGATCGGGTGGAGTGGTCTCGCTAAGGAACTTTCAAGAGTGATCATGAGGATTGGTCATGCCAAAAAAATTTTGAAAGTGATAATGTGGAGTTGTCACACCGAAGAACTTTCAAAATTGATCACTTTGAGTGGTCTTGCCATGGCAATAAAAATTGCGAGTCCAATTTTGGCTAATCTAGATGCCCTAGATGAGGGGTGTGCTCCTGTAAGTCCTATGTGACTAAAAATGGGGTCAACAATGGTAACACACATTAGAAAATTTGAGTGGGCAATAGGCAGAAATATCATTTAAAATTTTGAATATACAAAATGAATCTCCAACCTCCTTATGTTCATGCTACCATTTTATTTATATCCCATAATGTGTTTTAAAAACCACCAATCATCAATATATAAATATAAATATATAATTTTTTTAAGAAGAGGAAAATCTTCTAGGTTTTATAGAATTTTCTCACAATTTTCTAGGCATAAACTATATAGAGTCTCTTCGTATAAAAAACCTATCGAGAGCCAAATAATGTAGATAGAAGAAAAAAATAAATTTGCATAAATGTGCCCTGATCATGCTGACAGGAGTATGGTGTCATTTCTTATATTTATACATTTACAACCTTTTAGTGGTTACTCCTCAGTCTATAAGTAACCACCAATAGAATTATTATAATGCTTAACAAAGAGGTATTTGGGTTTTCTTTACAATAGAATTTTTATGTGTGAGGACTCCGACAATATAGAGGGTACTGATTGAGAGGAATAAAAATTAAACAATTTATTGACCTCATCAACCTTGCATTAAAATTTTCATTTAGTGGTATCCAAATAGGAGGACTTACCATTTGTTTGTATCTTAAAATCATCTAGTTTCGGTTTAGCCATTGAGAACTTCTCCTTTGGATACTCAAAGAGCTTTCTTACTTAGGAGTGTTCCCATAGAATCACTGAGATTGATCCATGGAACCCTTTCTAGGAAGAAACNAAATTTTTATGTGTGAGGACTCCGACAATATAGAGGGCACTGATTGAGAGGAATAAAAATTAAACAATTTGTTGATCTCATCAACCTTGCATTAAAATTTTCATTTAGTGGTATCCAAATAGGAGGACTTACTATTTGTTTGTATCTTAAAATCATCTAGTTTCGGTTTAGCCATTGAGAACTTCTCCTTTAGATACTCAAAGAGCTTTCTTACTTAGGAGTGTTCCCATATAATCACTGAGATTGATCCATGGAACCCTTTCTAGGAAGAAACTACTTTCAATATCTCATAATTTTGTGGTTGACCGGGTGGGAGTGGCAATTATTTCTTCTCCTCAAAGTCCGACTCTCTATGTTGGTCACCTTTTATTCTACATGGATAATAAGATGGTCAAGAAGTATGTGACAATCCACAAAATTATTACCTTTGAATAGAATCATTTGCAAATAAGAAGGGAGAGGAGCTGCTTCTTGCTTCACTTTCACATCTAGGCAAAAGCAAGCTAAGGANACCTCAAAGTTTGACTCTCTATATTGGTCACCTTTTATTCTAAATGTATAATAAGATGGTCAAGAAGTATGTGACAATCCACAAAATTATTACCTTTGAATAGAAGCATTTGCAAATAAGAAGGGAGAGGAGCTGCTTCTTGCTTCACTTTCACATCTAGGCAAAAGCAAGCTAAGGAAGTGATGATCCTCTTCCTCAAAATGAGGTTGGAGAGCGGGATTCCTTAATTTAAAGGAAGATCAGAAGACAAACTTTTGTATATTATTTTCTCTATGACATATAATGAAAGTTTTGTTTGCAAATTTATTTTTATTTGTTTTTGGAATAAAAGATCATTTGTCTCAGATTATTTATTGTAACAGACTATAGACTATGACATGAAAAATGAGTTCCTTGAGTCTTACATTTGTTAATCTTAACCCTTNATTTTGTTTGCAAATTTATTTTTATTTGTTTTTGGAATAAAAAATCATTTGTCTCAGATTATTGATTGTAACAGACTATAGACTATGACATGAAAAATGAGTTCCTTGAGTCTTACATTTGTTAATCTTAACCCTTCTCTTTTCTTAGATAATGTTTGATTTTTAACTGTGCACAAATTTTGATGGATAAGAGTATAATAATGTCAAAATTTATTTTCA
>JXCR01147218.1:21366-82729 GCA_002079205.1 Phalaenopsis hybrid cultivar
GATCTATTAAACTTAATATGTTTTACTTAATAATATTATCCTTAAAATTTAAGGACCCTCAATACACAACATAGAGTTAGGAAGGTTTCCAAAACTTTACTTTTCCAGCTCTATAAACATAAACTGCTCTGACATGCATTTTGAGTTGCAGGTGGTTAAACGAGAAGACTCGCCAGGTACACTTTTACAGTTCACAATGTTTTACAGTCTTTCTTGCTCATTCCTACTGCACTTTTATTTATGCTTGTATTTTCATACCTGCATAGAAAATAAAAAATTGCATAAATCACCCCCACAACATTTCAAAAATATAAGACAACTCAAAACTTAATCACAAACATCACAAAAAATATAACTTCAACTAAATTAAAACGTCTCTATTGGAAGATCGGGAACCCCTCAGAGAAGGTAACCTACGGTCGCTAACGAGGTTTCCCACGGTCTAAATGAAATTATGGAACTCATTAAGTTGAGTTTAGTAAACTAACGAGGCTTCCCACGGTCTAAATGAAATTATGGAACTCATTAAGTTGAGTTTAGTAAGTCTAATGAGGCTTCCCACGGCCTAAATGAAATTATGGAACTCATTAAGTTGAGTTTAGTAAATGTTTGGACTAAGTGATTCCAATAGAAAATAGTGATACCGGGACGACGGAACCGAGGGATCTTGACCGGAGGCTTCCCACGGTCTAAATGAAATTATGGAACTCATTAAGTTGAGTTTAGTAAATTCATTTATTCCCACGGTCTAAATGAAATTATGGAACTCATTAAGTTGAGTTTAGTAAATTCATTTGGACTTTCCCACGGTCTAAATGAAATTATGAAACTCATTAAGTTGAGTTTAGTAAGTTCATTTGGGTTTTCCACGGTCTAAATGAAATTATGGAATTCAGGAGGTAACCTTACATTGCTAATGAAGTTTCCCACGGTCTAAATGAAATTATGGAACTCATTAAGTTGAGTTTAGTAACGAGGTCTCACGGTCTAAATGAAATTATGAAACTCATTAAGTTGAGTTTAGTAAATTCATTTGGACTCCACGGTATAAATGAAATTATAGAACTCATTAAGTTGAGTTTAGTAAGTTCATTTGGACTAACCAACTAAAGTAATATGCCTCTATTGGAAAATCGGGAACGCCTTGGAGGAGGTAACCTACGGTTGCTAACAAGGCTTCCCTCTCTATCGGAAGATCGGGAAACCCTCGGAGGAGGTAACCTACGGTTGCTAACGAGGCTTCCCCTATTGGAAGATCGGGAGCCCTCGGAGGAGGTAACCCTACGGTTGCTAACGAGGCTTCCGTGATTCCAATGAAAAATAGTAGTACCGGGACGATGGAACCGTGGGATCTTGACCGGTGTCACTTTAATAAACTTTAATATGCCCATAATAAAATTCAATAGTGGTGCCGGGACGATGGAACCGTGGGATCTTGACCGGTGTCGCTTTAATCAACTTGTAGTGGTGCCGGGACGATGGAACCGTGGGATCTTGACCGGTGTCGTTCTAATCAACTTTAATACTATGGAACTCATTAAGTTGAGTTTAGTAAATTCATTTGGACTAAGTGATTCCAATAAAAAATATGGAACTCATTAAGTTGAGTTTAGTAAATTCATTTGGACTAAGTGATTCCAATAGAAAATATTAGTGCCGGGACGACGAAACCGTGGGATCTTGACCGGTGTCACTTTAATAAACTTTAATATGGCTACCGGGACGACGGAACCGTGGGATCTTGACCGGTGTCGCTTTAATCAACTTTAATATGCCCGTGCCGGGACGATGGAACCGTGGGATCTTGACCGGTGTCACTTTAATATGCCCATAATAAAATTTAAAGAACTTTAACTATAGGGGCTGGAACGATGGAACCGTGGGATCTTGACCGGTGTCGCTATAATCAACTTCAACTAAGTTAATAAAGGATGACAGAACCGTGGGATCTTGACCGTGTTGCTTTAATCAACTTTAATATGCCCATAATAAAATTTAAATAACTTTAACCATAGGGTCACCTCATTTGCATTATAACTAAATGACCTAGAAAACTTGAACTCTGCTACAACGAGGAGCTTGGAGCTTACAAATATTATAACCAAATGACCTAGAAAACTTAAACTCTGCTACAACGAGGAGCTTGGAGCTTACATATGGGCAGCCCGACCATCTTCAACAGCAAGAGGAGCTACACTAATACATACTTTCCTTAGCTTTCGGGCAGCCTGGTCATCTTCAACAGCAAGAGGATCTACACTAATACATCCCTTCCTTAGCTTTGCAAAGCCATAGGATATCAAGGTTGTTTGTCTAGTGCAACATAAATCCTCAAACACATCCTTTAGGCATTTGTACAATCCTATTGTACAATCTAAGCCCTAACTCCCCTTAGGACTCCGAGGTAGTCGTTTGTCACGACTTAAATCCTCACATCTTCAAGGTTATTTGTGTTGATTGCTTCACACAAATGTAAATCCTAATAAATAAAAAAAATTGGCNCACGGCCAAATAAGGAATAACCATCATAGATTAGAAAAACCTCCTCCAAAATATCCAAAATTCTTCTCCAAGCACAGAGAAGAAGGGCTCCACCATTAATTGCCCTCNTTTCTACTGTTTCCTCGTTTGGACTCCAAAACAAAATGTTCCAATTTTGAACCAATCGCCCTTTGCACTTCTTAGTCCGATATCTTTGAAATGTCCTTACCATTTGAACTCCTTGAAGGTAATTTTTNTACCATTTGAACTCCTTGAAGATAATTTTTCTTGATTTTTATAGAGAGTATTCTTAGGTAACTTCCGTTATCTATGATGTAATTAACTATATGGGCTTGCCCTTATAGGAAGCTTTTCCCGAACCCAGCATAATATAATCCTATTTAATTCCTCAAAATAGGGGAATTTGTCGGCCAATATATTGGTTTCGCAGACCAAACGGATGTCATGACTTTGCCCTTATAGGAAGCTTTTCCCGAACCCAGCATAATATAAACCCTATTTAATTCCTTATATTGAACAGGGGAACTTGTCGGCCAATATATTGGTTTCGCAGACCAAACGGATGTCATAACTTTCTCTATAGGAAGCTTTTCCCGAACCCAGCATAATGTAAACCCTGTTTAATTTCTTATATTAAATAGAAACTTTTCCCGAACCCAGCATAATATAAACCCTATTTAATTCCTTATATTAAATAGGGGAATTTCTTTTCTCGAACCCAACATAATATAAACTTTGTCCAATATATTGGTTTCACAGATCAAACGGATGTCATAACTTTCTTTAGTTTATTTGATCGAGTCACAATACATTGGTTTCGCAAACCAAATGGATGTCATAACTTTCTTTAGTTTATTTGATCGAGTCTCACCCTCAACTCTTGTGTTCATCCTTCGGGATAAATACAGGATTTGAGGTAAAGCGCTCTTTCATCTAAACTATGAAAATTATGGGGTCAGTTTGACTTCATCTTTTTCAAAACTAAAATTTTTTAAAAACGTCCTTCCAAAGCGGGCAACGGGATTTCAATTTCGATGATCGACGGCTTCTTACAGGCAAACCCCACACGAAAAAATAGTGCCGACAATCCCCAAATTGCCCTTTTAAGACCCAAATTTCCCCAAATCTAACTCAAATGTCCATCAATTTGATCTCAATTGACCCCAATTCCAATATTAAACTCAAATTCACTTTTTATATGACCAAACTAAACCAAGTCAAAGCTTAATTGGCCCATGATTTGAGCCCAATTTTGATTTAGGTCAAAACCCCAATTTTGACCACATGACCTAATCTCACCAAATTGAAACCACAGTCTAGTCAATTGGCCCCAATTAATGTTGAAGAATCTTGATAAAATTCTTATACATCAGAATCAACCATCAATTGACCTTAATTAAGCCTCAAATCCATTTGATTTTGGCCTAAATCCAAAAGTCTCAAATTTAGCCCCAAATTGGCTAAGTCCCCAAATTTCACCCAATTGATTGCCTTAACCTCCAAATTGGTATCCAATTAATGTTGGAAACTCTTCATGAGGTCCCTAATGACCATTTACAACAATCAATTTGGACCTATCCCAAGGATAACCCAAGCTAGACCCAAGCTTAGCCCAACATGACCAAATTGACTTAAAATCAAAATTCCCTCAAATTGACCTACCAATTGAACTCAAAATCCCTTAAACCCTTCACCAAAATACTTCATAACAATCATCTACACAATTTTAATCAATCAATTAGGTCAATTGAAATGGCTAATCTAGCCCAAACCCAAGCTTTGGTCATTTGCACTCACTTGGGCCCTTTCACCAAAAATTGACTTAGCCATGTCTAAGCCACCAAAGTAATGATTTCACAGCCAGAAAGACCTTCCTAAAGACCAGGCTAAACCCTCTTAAAATCACCATGACAAGCTATGGACCAATGGATCCAAAAATTAAAGGATTTCAACACATTTTTGTACCAAACTTGAAATCTCTCCAACATCATCACTTACCCTTGGGAGATAATCATCATTAGCCATCCTTGACTTCTCTGAGCCAAGAGGTGACCAATGCCTGGCCGGCCACCCACCTCGGTGGCTGGAAAATGGCCAAAACCATGGCCAAGACAAGGGGTTTTCACCCAATTCAAACCCAAAGTCCAAATTAGCCCAGCTGCTCATTGGAGCTTCTCTGCCCTCCACATAACCAGCCAAATGCACCCCTCAATTGGCCCTCACAGCCAGCCTAAGCCATTTTATTTAAACTCCCCCTCCATGGAAAATAAGAGAAAGATTAAAATTCCTTGGGGAGACTCAATAAAACTTCTTCCAGAGCTTCCTGGAGACCTCTTAAGCTTAACCAAACCTTTCTTAGCCACTCAAATCCATTGCTTGAGTTCAATTTTGGAGCTCAATTTCAAGTCCAAAATAGGAAATCCTCCAAACCTCCACCAAGTCCAAATTAATTGCACCCACACCATCCCAACATCAAGAGAAGAAGATCCCCTACAAAAGCCCCATCATCCGACCACCCTAAGGTGGACTTCGACCAAACCCCCAAATCGGCCTTGGTCGAATTTGGGTCTAGGCATTTCACCACGACCAGAGGCTCCATCCCTGGGCTTCTGACACCCACACAAAGATTCTACAAGCATCCAATCGAGGCTACCCCTCTTGGACTAAGGTATTCAAAGTTAACCCTAAACCAAGCCTCTTTTAATTATTCATGAATATACGATCAATTTAAGGGTTCATCAACCGTATGGATGTGTTCTACTAGTCAATATGCGCACTTTAAAAAAATCACTCAATTTTTTTAAGAATCGAGTGAGATATTAACATTTTAAAATGGACGGTTTTCGGGACCAGTTCATTTGGGACGATGACCCGTGACCGTCAGATTGAGCATGTATTGATCGGGTGGCCCTGATCGCGTCGGACAGGTCGCGGTCCGACATGGGTGGGAATGACCTGGTTGGCGGCTCCAATCACACATCGACACGTGGCTTATTCGACCAGTACAAAGTTGACATGGATAAGTAAGAAAATAGGGGTCTTTTCTTATTTATTTAGTCCCCAAAACATCACAAATTCATAACTTTGTGTAGAAAAATCACAAAAATAAAATAAAAATACCCCCTTGCTCAGTAAACCGAGGAGAATAATGTGGCATAAATTTCAAGTCCATTTGATGCATAAAATATTTTTAATCAATTAAGCACTACTTGGAATTATTTGATTCTCCATGCATATTAACACATCACATTGGCTTGAAATTTTGTCATATTGTAGCCTCTGTCAATGAAAACATTCTCTGATTTTTTTTAAAGTCAGAAGAGGTTCCTATACATAGATCCATATTTCTCAAGTTATTCCACATCATTCCTTCAAAATAATCATGTAAATTAGCGTATTGATTATGAAATTCTAAGAAAATTTTGTAAAGTCCACCATGACTAGAGAAACCTTTGAAAATATTTTCTTGGGTCAAGTCATTTAAAATGCACTAAAATTTTACAAATACTAAATCATTAAGATTATTAAATTTGGAAAATATAAATATTTAAATGATTTTATTTTTAATTTCCACTGTGATTTATGATCTAGAGAACTCATCATAAAAATTTCAAAATATTTTGAGTTCATTCAATAACTTAAATTGATTTTTAAAGACAAATACCACTCTTAACATTTAAATGATTTTTAAAAATCATATCTCCGCTGTGATTTATGATCCAGAGAACTCATCATAAAAATTTTAAAATATTTTGAGTTCATTTGACGTTGATTTTCAGAGAACTCATCATAAAAATTTCAAATTATTTTGAGTTCATTTGACAACTTAACTTGATTTTTAAAGATAGTCATCAAAGTTTCAAAATATTTTGAGTTCATTTAATAACTTAAATTGATTTTTAAAGATAAATTTATGATCTAGAGAACTCACTATAAAAAGTTCAAAATATTTTGAGTTCATTTGATAACTTAAGTTGATTTTTAAAGATAAATATCCACTCTTAACACTTGAATGATTTTTTAAAAATCAAAATATAACTCAAAAAATTATGAAACTTAGTTTCTTGACACTTAAATGATTTTTAAAAATCAAAATATAACTAAAAAAATTATGAAACTTAGTTTTTTGAGTTCACACTTGAATGATTTTTAAAAATCAAACTATAACTCAAAAAATTATGAAACTTAGTTTTTTGAGTTCTCTGTGAATGATTTTTAAAATCTAAAATATAACTCAAAAAATTATGACAATTAGTTTTTTGAGTTCTCTATGATCAAGGATATTTTATAAAAATCAAATAATATTTAGAATAAAAACTTGATTTTTAGCCTATTTTAAATATTTAAATAATTAAAAAAATCCATAAAAATCACAAAAATAATAAAACTCATGGAATTGTTCTAAATTGCTTCCTAATTACTTAGGAATAATTAGAATATTTTTCCTGATATTCTAAATAAAGATATTGAATTTTAAAGGTTAAAAATAATTTTTAAAGGCTAAAAAATAAGTTTACACTAAAATAATTCCAATAAATCAAAGAAAAATCAGAAAAATATAAAATTTGCTTCTATGAGTTTTTTAACCTTAGGGATATTTTTAAAAAATATAAAACTTAAATTTCACCACATAAAATATTTTATTTTTATTAAATATTCAAAAATTTAAAATAATTCTAATAAATCACAGAGAATTCAAAAAATTATTAAATTTGATATAAAGGCTTATCTAGTCTTGGTCTACCTCTAGTAAAAATGTCAAGGGATTAGAATTTACCTTGGTCAAGTTAGAAATTTTCTTTGAAAAATCCTATTTTCTTTCATGAAAATAATTATATAAATTAAATTAAATTTTGAAAAATCATATTTTCTCCTCTGATGTCTTAATTGACCAATGAATGAGGTAGGATAAAAATTTCAAAGTCATTTGAATTGAATTTGACAAATTATGAGGTGTTACAGCCTTAGGGGTAAATGTGTAATTTTGGATATTTTTCCTTAATTAACATTTAGGCTTAATTCAAGGATGGAAAATGGGTAACCTCTAATACTAATCAATTTATTTCATATTTGAAACATAAAGGGGTTAATTGGTAGAAGCCAATCTGACTTTCTTAATTAAGATTAATAAATTTCTAAATTATTAAAATTTAGAAGTTTATTAACATTAAATGATCCTGGACTTAGGGGTATGACTTTGGAAGCCAATAATTAATCAATTTATTACCCCTACCTTGATTTTCAAATAAAATTCAAATCAATAATCATTACCACTTAAAGCTTAACCCTTTTCAAAACTAATTAAGACGCTCACCTAGGCCTTAAGGGCTTAGTGGTGACTTAGGCTAAATAAAAAATTGATTAAACAAGGTTAAGGAAATAAACATAATTATATCAAACATCCTTGAAACACCATTAAGCCCAATTAGGTTTAAAAATAAATAAACATATAGATTAAATCAAACAAAATTGAAACACCACTAAGCCCAATTAGGATTAAAAATTTAGCTAAGTGTCTAAATTAAACTAGCTTGCCTCTTTAAGGGTCTTCACCCACATAATTTTCAAATTAAATCACAAGTGACAATTACCTCTTTCTTAGGGATAATTGAGACATCAATGTTCACTGAGCATTAGAAGTATTCACAGGATGAAACATTAAGCAACATAATAAGTTCAAACGGACTCGAGGCTTTTCACCTGATGGTGAGAGGGAGGCGTGGACCTGCTTCCCCCTCCTAACTTGTTGGATACCTTAGAGACCTATTAAACTTAACATTCTTCGCTTAATGAAATCATTCTTAATTAAAATTTTAAGGACTCACCAAAATATGACATAGGGTTAGGAAAACCACCAGGACTTACTTTTCTTGCTCTTCATAAACTGCCTTAACATGCATATTAAGTTTCAGGTGGTGGAACGAGAAGACTCGCCATGTACACTTTTACAGTTTTCAGTGTTGTCCTTCTTGTACTTTCATACTGTAATTTTATACCTACAAATTTGCATGCTAAACAAAGATGTCGCCCTGCATGAAAACTAAAACCATCAAGATAGCCACATAATCATAACCAAAACAAAAATTAAAATCAACCAAGATAAAATTCTCCGCCACAACATTTAAAATATAAAATAACTGAAAATTTAATCACAAACATCACACAAAACTACAACTTCAACTAAATTAAGACATCGCTATCGAATGATTGGGAATCCCTCAGAGGAGGTAACCTACGGTTGCTAACGAGGCTTCCCAAGGTTTAAATGAAATTATGGAACTCATTATGTTGGGTTTAGTAAGTTCATTTGGACTAAGTGAATCCAATAGAAAATTGTGGTGCCAGAATGAGGGAACCGTAGGATCCTAACCAGTTTCGTTCTAATCAACTTTAATATGACCTCATAAAATTTAAAGAACTTCAACCATAGGGCCACTTGATTTTACATTATAACTTTACATACTAGAAAACTCAAACTCATCACGGTAAGGAACTTGGAGCTAGCATGGTGGGCAGCATGGCCATCTTCAACAACAAAGCCTGTCTTCCCCAACTAAACCAATCTTCCTTCCATAGACTTAAGCAACAAAGCCGTAATATTTTGAGGTTGCTTGCTTATGCAACGTAAATGCTCACATCATATTTAGGCCTTTGCATAGCCCTGCTATACAATATAAGCCCTAACTCGTCTAAGGATCTTGAGGTTGTTGTTTGTCACGAACTAAACCCTCACATCTTCCAAGATATTTGTGTAATCATCTCACACAAATGTAATCCCTAAATAATAAAATTGGCATGATGAAATACTTAAATACTTCTCCTCAAAATTGAAGCCAAACATTAGAATAGCTTGGGAAGTCACTGAGGTTCTCGTCTGGATCCATGATATCCCCTAGTTCTTCTTTCTTTGGATTCTACAATCAAATGTTCCAAATTTGAGCCAAGCCCATTTCACACCTCTATGTCCGATCTCATTGAAAAGTCCTACTCTTTGAAATCCTTGAAGATAATATTTCTTGATTTTTATCGAGAGTCTTCTTAGGTGACTTTGGTCATTTAAAAGTTGTAATTAACTATAGGGGCTTGCCCTTACAGGAAGCATGTCCGAACCCATCTTAATATAAACCCTATTTAATTCTTTATATTAAATAGGGGAGCTTGTTGGCAAATATAAAGGTTTTGCAGACCAAACGAACGTTATACTTTCCTTAGTTTATTTGATCGAGCCTCATCCTCAAGTCTTGTGTTTATCCTTTGGGATATCCCTTAGTTTATTTGATCGAGCCTCATCCTCAAGTCTTGTGTTTATCCTTCGGGATAGATACAGTTTGAGGTATAGTGCTCTTTCATTTAAACTATGAAAAATATGGGGTCAGTTTCATTTCATACCCAGGTACAGTGCTCTTTCATTTTAAACTATGAAAAATATGGGGTCAGTTTGATTTCATACTTCGAGGTACAGTGCTCTTTCATTTTAAACTGTGAAAAATATGGGGTCAGTTTGATTTCATACTTTAACGTCCTTCGAAGAGGGCGACAGGATTTTGATTTCAATGATCGACAGCTTCTTACGGGCAACTCCCCTCTAACCCCCAAAATAGCGTCGACAAGGAGTTAGTTCAAAGAGATTTTCAGGCACCGCTTTTACTTTTTATTATATCCTTTTTGTTATTTTATTTTGAGTGATTGTAAAGAGAAGAGAATCAAAAGAACTTCAAGAGTTACGGTGAAGGATTTGAGAGGTTTTTATCTTTTTGTTTTGAGACTACTTTTGGTTTTAATTGAGATGTATTGTCGGTTTGACAATGATTTATTCTTTTAAACTAAAGTGTGATTTTATTTTCTCCATTGATTCTGAGTATTTTTCTTTATCTTTCTTCTTAAAATGATAAGTAATTAAGTTTTGGATGGAAATTATGGAAAGTATTGATCTTCAATGTGGAAGAAGTTATGATGATTTAAATCCATGCACTTCATTTACTTCTTGATTTGGCCAATCCAAATGTTAAAATTTGTTGTGAGAACATGTAAGAACTGGGCTGGTATTGTCTCAGTCAACAATTGCAAAGAATCACATGAGGTTGTATGAATGAGAATGTAGTTCATATGATTGAGTGCAAATAAATAGGGAAATATTCATTGAAGGGTGTAGAGTTAGAGGAATTTAAATTGATGGGTTATAGCTGCCAACTTGGTTTAATATTTTAGGTTCTGACACGAGAATGTTAGACCCTAGGTGGAGGGAATTGAGGGAACTCTAGAGTGAGAGCTAGTCTCTTCCATGCCTAGCCGGTCTTCAAATTTAGTCAAACTTTAAATTAGCCAATGTTCTTTATAGCATCTCTAGTAAGGGTAAAGAATATTATTGTCTATTTAGTACAACACAATTTGCATACTTCCACCAAATAATTCCTATACTTATTACTAATTCATAACAAGAAGAAAGATATTTTCATATTTAGTACTTTTCTTCTACAAAAACTTTAGTTATCTTTTTAGGGTTTAGGGTTTAGGGTTTAGGGTTTAGGGTTTAGGGTTTAGGGTTTAGGGTTTAAGGGGTTCGGGTTTAGGGTTTAGGGTTTAGGGTTTAGGGTTTAGGGTTTAGGGTTTAGGGGGGTTTAGGGTGGTTTAGGGTTGTTTAGGGTTTAGGGTTTAGGGTTTAGGGTTTAGGGTTTAGGGTTTAGGGTTTAGGGTTTAGGGTTTTAGGGTTAGGGGTTCGGGGTTCGGGGTTCAGGGTTCAGGGTTCAGGGTTCAGGGTTCAGGGTTCAGGGTTCAGGGTTCAGGGTTGNGGTTTAGGAAATATGTTGTTCTATCAAAATATTGAAAATTCCAAAAATATTTAAACTTTCAATACTGCAAAAATCATCTTTAGTTTAGATAATTATATTTTTGTTAAAAATAGAAAGTTTGTTGTTCAATAGTGCAAATTGCGTATTCTCCCAGTGGGTTCGATATTCAGGTCTTAATCAAAAAGTCTTATATTACTTGATAACGATACATATAGTTGCANGTTTAGGGTTTAGGGTTTAGGGTTTAGGGTTTAGGGTTTAGGGTTTAGGGTTTAGGGTGTTTAGGGTTTAGGGTTTTAGGGTTTTAGGGTTTAGGGTTTAGGGTTTAGGGTTTAGGGTTTAGGGTTGTTTAGGGTTTAGGGTTTAGGGTTTAGGGTTTAGGGTTTAGGGTTTAGGGTTTAGGGTTATCGGGTTTAGGGTTTAGGGTTTAGGGTTTAGGGTTTAGGGTTTAGGGTTTAGGGTTTAGGGTTTTGTGTTTAGGGTTTAGGGTTTAGGGTTTAGGGTTTAGGGTTTAGGGTTTAGGGTTTAGGGTTTAGGGTTTAGGAAATATGTTGTTCTATCAAAATATTGAAAATTCCAAAAATATTTAAACTTTCAATACTGCAAAAATCATCTTTAGTTTAGATAATTATATTTTTGTTAAAAATAGAAAGTTTGTTGTTCAATAGTGCAAATTGCGTATTCTCCCAGTGGGTTCGATATTCAGGTCTTAATCAAAAAGTCTTATATTACTTGATAACGATACATATAGTTGCATAGTATCCCAAAATATATAAATTAAAAGTTAAATTCTTATTGTTTTTTCAGGATCAAGTTTTTTGTTTTGTTGCAAATTAAGGAAATATAAGTGAAATATAATTTGAATTATTGTTGTATTGTGCATATTAGCAGTTTCCAAGGATCAATTAACCTTTAGGATTTTAGTCTGATGTAGATTGAAGTTGGTTGTCTAATATAAATTTGACTTAATTTTTAGGTTCAATGTGGGTAGAACCTAAAAGAGATTTGCTTAAGTCTACTATAGTTTAGACTTAAGTTTTAGGTTCAATGTGGGTAGAACCTAAAAGAGATTTGTTTTAGAACCACTTAAATTCAATTTAGGTAGAACCTAAGGCTTGGGTTATTTAGGTTCAATTTACGTGAACCTAAAGTATTGATTAATTTAGGTTTAATTTAAGTAAATCCTAAGGTGTGGAGTCATTTAGGTTCAATTTGGGTAGAACCTAAGGTATAGGGTGTTTAGGTTGAATTTTTGTAGAACTTAAGGTTTAAGGTCAAATAGGTTTAATTTAGGTTTAAACTCAAGTATAAGGTCACTTAGGTTTAGTTTATGTATAACCTAATGTATGGAGTCATTTAAGTTTAATTTAGGTAGAACCTAAGGTTTAAGGTCAATTAGGTTCATTTTAGGTTGAACCGAAGGTATCAAGTTACTTAGGTTCATGTTGAGCTTTTCCTCTTTAGTATCCTAGGGTATAGCCATAGGGCTTTCCTGTTCACTATTCCTAGAAAACTAGAAAGAGAACCCTCACCATTAGAAATTCTACGCTTCTATTTGCTCAACTTGAAGTTTCACATATTTGTCCTAACCTCTAGCACTTAGTAGGTGGGGTCAATATGAGGAAGCTCAAGATGAGTCCTCATAGGACTGATTGACCTTAAGGTTGAATTTGGGTACACTCACTCTCACCCACAATCACTCACAACCCTAAACCCAAAAATTCTTGACTTTGAGCCCTTAATCTTTTGACTTTGATCCCTTAATCTTTTGGGAGACTCATGTTGATGGTCCCCTAAACTCACTAGCCCTGGGCTGGGGTTTAGCTAAGACCAGTACATAGAGGACCCAAATGGGGTTTCCAATTATCCATAGCTCATATGTGGTGGTTGGTAGCCAAATTTTACCAAAAATATCAAACTTGGCCTTTTGCCCCAAAATCCCTCAAATTACCAAGATACCCTTGCACCCCCAACTTTGGCCAAATTTCCCAAATTCACCCAAAATATCCAAATTTGTTCAAAAATAATTTAAAACCATTTGAAGATACCTAAATTACCCAAAACCACCCAAAAATGCCAAATTTACCAAAATACCCCCAAAATTGCCAAAATTATAAAAATACCCTTGGCACCCCAAACTTTCTCAAAACCTCCAAAATCACTTCAAATGTCTCCAAAACCAATTTGGATACTTCAATTTAACCAAGTTGACCATTTTGACCAAAACCTCCAAATTGCCTTTAAAGGCCCAACTTTCCTAAATTTACCCCAAATGTCCATCAAACTGCTCCCAATTTCCCCTAACTTCAATCCTAAACTCAAATTCACCTTTCATATGACCAACTTAAACGAATTTCAAGCGTAATGGCCCATGATTTGAGCCCAATTTTGATCTAAGTCAAGCCCTCTTTGGCCCTATGACTTAATCCCACCAAAATGAATCCTATAGCCTACTCAATTTGCCACAATTGAAAACTTTTCATAACAATCCTATACATCAAACTTGACCTTCATTTGACCTTGGTGAAGCCTCAATTGCATTCAATTTTAACCTAAGTCCAAAAATCCCCAAATTTGCCCTAAATTGGTTGTCTCCAAATTCCACCAAATTGATTGCCCTAACCTTAAAATTGACACCAAATTTATGTTGAAAACACTTCATGATGTTCCCATAGACCATCTTTAACAATCAATTTGGAATTACCCCAATTTTAGCCCAACCTAGACCCAAGTCTAGCCCAACATGCCAAAATTGACCAAAATCCCAAAATCCTTCAAATTGAACCCCCAATTGAACTCAAAATCATTTCAATCCTTCACCAAAAACCTTCATTACAATCATATACACAATTTTGATCAATCAATTGCGCTCAAAATCATGGATAACCTAACCCAATCCCAACCTTTGGTCATTTGAACCCAAATTGAACCCATGCACCAAACTTGACCTAGCCATCTTAAAGCCACCAAATTGATGACTCCATGATGCACTGAAAATATATACATTTTTAGGCCCATATTTTATGCCTACTTTTGCTGATATTGCACTTTAATGGAAGATATTTTGATATTTTCTTGCATGTTCTTTATTTTAAGGGCTTAAAGCAAAAAGGAAGCAAAAAAGGATGAAATTTGGAGTCAAAATGATGTTTTTGAAGAAATGCTAAGTGCTGGCAGCGTCGTGGTCAGTGCCGACAGTGTAGAACAATTTAACGCTGGAGATTTTTACTCAGTACCGACGATGCCAAAGGCGGTGCAGACCCCGTTTCTAGAAGGTTCGATGTATTTGGATGACTTTTTAAAGAGTTTTTGGAGATACCTCTTGGAGAACTGACCTTAGGCTCTATTTGGGGCTTAATTTCATCAGAAAATTTTCTCCTCTATGTTTCTCACTCCTCTACGTTCATTTTTTGCTCCACATCATTCCATTCCACTACCATATTGGAGTCAATTAGTGATTTTTCTTTCATAGTTTAGAGTTTTTGTGGTGAGATTTTGTGTGAAACATTCTGTAAGAGTGTTGGAGAAGGAGAAAAGTGAGAGAATTCTTCTTCCCGCATTTTTAAGGAAAGGATACAAAGCATTTGCATCAAGAAAGAGTTCCAGATAAGTTTGTTTGTTTATTTAGTGTTGTATGAACTTTATTTTTTATAAGAAATCTATGTTTTGTCGTATCTTTTTCATGAAGTCTGAGTAGTTTCTTCTATCTTTTCCCCTACTCTGAGATATGGTGAAATGAAGAGATAAAATAAATGTTCTATAATTAAAATATAAAATAAACAGTGATGATTTTTTAACTTTGAACTTAATTTATTTTTCAATTCGGCCAATTTATTTGTTAAAATATGTTGTGAAACATATGATCCGGGAAAAGGAGTATAAGTTCTACAACAAAGTGAGGATCACATTTGATTTCATGAAGGAGAAATTTGTTCATGAAATTAAGTGCAAACTAATAGGGAAATATTCTTTGTTGGGTGTAAAATTAGAGAATCTTTAGGGTGATAGACTAAAATCCCCAATTTGGTCTTAGTGTTTAAAAACTTTTCAGGTGAAGGGAAGTAAGAGCTCTAGAGTGGGAGTCGGTATCCTCCTAGCCTAACCACAAATTTAGGGACTAAACCTAAGATTAGCCAATGATTTTCGATGCACTGTATCAAGGTAGAGAAATAAAATTGCTCCTAATTGGCACAATATTATTAAAAATATTTATTTCATCTCATTTCACTAGTATTTCATTGTGGTGGGAAGGATGCTTTTTCACATAAGAAGTTTTCATTACCTAAACATACTTCTTAGATTAGTGTTTAATATTTAAAAGTTGCATTTATATTTTTGACTAATAGTTAAGTAATTTAATTTGGTTAACATCTCAACATTCAAAATTAGTGACAGTGATTTCGTTTGATTTTCTATAAATTTCCTAGTAAAATTTATCATTGCTAACTTACACCTTCCCCGTGGGAATGATATTTGGGGCTTAAATAGAAAGTCCATTATTACTTGATAACAATACGTATACTTGTGTAGAATCCCATTATTAATTGCCCATAATTATATATATTTTACACAACTTACTTTTCATATAAGGATCAAGTTTTTGGCATTGTAATGGTGTCAACTTCATAAATCCTTACATATAAAAATTCGTGATCAAGTTTTTGGTGTCATTTTCGGGGAAGGTAACAGTTAAATTTAATTAAATTAAATAATTTTGATAAATTAGGAAATTTAATCAATAAATATACAAATTTATAAAAAAATAAAAAAAAAATTAATATAGAAAAATATAAAAAAGGAGAGAGAAATTTTTTTAAGAGTTTATTTCTTCTAAATAAATTTTACCTTACTTGCTTTATTTGGTTATGTGAAATATTGGATCTAAAGGTTTAGTACCTTATGATTCAGAATTAGAATGTACTATACAAAAAATTTAAAAATAACAAAGAGAAACTAAAAATTTGAAAGAAATGGAGAATAAAAAAGAAAACCTAATAAATGAAAATCAACAAAGACCTTTAAAAGATTATGCAAATTCGATAGAAGATGAACTTCATTTAACTATTCAAAATCTCGATGTTGCTGCTAATTAATTTGAGCATAAACGTGCTATTATCTAAATTGTACAAAATAATTAGTTTGGAGGATCATCTACTAAAGATCCTAACTTACTTCTTGCTAGTTTTCTTGAAATTTGTGTTGCATTTCATTATGACGGAGTGTCAATGATGTTGTTAGGCTTAGACTTTTTCTTTTTTTATTAAGGGATAAAGCCAAGGCTTGGTTAAATTCATTAGCACCCAAGTCTATTAGAACTTGGGGAGAACTATCATAAAAATTCTTGGCTAAATATTTTCCACCCTCGAAATATGTTAAGTTTAGAAATGATATTACATCTTTTTGTCAGTTTGAAGGGGAATCGATATATGAAGCCTGAGAAGAATTTAAGATCTTCTTACGAAGTGTCCACATCATGCTTTACCAGATTGATTAATAATTCAAATATTTTACAATGGATTAGTAGGATCATGATCTTCTTAGAAAATGTCCACACCATGCTTTGCCAGATTGGTTAATAATTTAAACCCTTTACAATGGATTAGTAGGATCATTAAGATCTATTATAGATGTTGATGTAGGTGGATCATTAATATCAAAACTTTTTGATGAAGCATATTCCTTAATTGAAGAAATGACTACTAATAATTTTCAATGGCCCTCTGAAAGGATAAATCCTAAGAGAGTAGCCAGTATTCATGATTCTGATGCATTGTCTATTTTGACATCTCAAATTGCTGCTATTTCTAAAAGATTGATCAAAAAGGAGTGAATTATTCTCAAATACACCCAGTATTAGAAGAAATTTCACAAGGACAGATTATTGATACTCAATAATCTTATGAAACTTTAAACGCTACAAATAATCAAAATAACAATCCCTATTATAATTATTTTAACCCTGGATGGAAAAATCATCCTAATTTTATTTAGAATAATTATAATAATTCGTTGAATCCATATGGAAATCTGAACAATCAAGGAAATCCTAATTTTGACCTTATTATCCTCTAGGATTTAACTCCAATCCTAACCCACAAGTTGAGGAAAAGAAGTTGACAATGGAAGAAGTGGTGTTGAATATGGAAAATCAAATACAAAATCAAGGGGCTACTATTAGAAATATTGAAAATCAATTAGGACATATTGCTACTGCACTTAATAGTAGACCTTCTGGAATTTTTCCGAGTACTGTGGAAGTTAATCCAAAAGATCAAAATAAAGAGAAAATTCAAGCTATTCAATTTTGAAGTGGAAAAGAAATTGAAGCAAGGATCCAAAGAGAAACTGAATTTGATGAAGAGAAGGATGAAATGGAAAATGATCAACAGGAAAATGAACTAACACAGGTTCCTATAGAAAAGCCATTACCTCCGTTTCCTCAAAGACTGAAGTAGAAGAATAAAGATAAACAATTTACAAAATTTTTGGAAATACTTAAGAAGTTAATGATAAATATTCCTTTTATTGAAGCTTTAGAACAAATGCCAAGTTATGAAAAATTTATGAAGGATGTACTAAATAAGAAAACAAAGTTTACAGAACATGATACCATTGCACTCAGTGAAGAGTGTAGTGCTATTATCCAGAAAAAGTTAACTGAAAAATTAAAAGATCCTGGTAGCTTTATTATACCTTATGCAATTGGTGAAAAGTTTTATGGAAAGGCTTTATGTGATTTAAGAGTGAGTATCAATCTTCTGCCCTTATCGATCTTTAAACATTTAGATTCGGGAGAAATTTTCCCTACTACTGTAACTCTTCAGTTAGCTGAATAATCAATAACTTTTTCAAAAAGAGTTATAGAGGATTTACTAGTAAAAGTGGATAAATTTATTTTCCCTGTAGACTTTATAGTATTGGATATGGAGGAAGACAAATAGATTCTTATTATTTTAGGGAGACTATTTCTTGCAACAGGAAGAGCTGTAATAGATGTAAAAAAAGGAGAATTAATAATGAGAGTTAATGATCTTGAAGTGAAATTTAGTATAGCCAAAGCTAAGAAATGTTCTGCAATAGGAAAAGATAATGAATGCATCAGGATGGAAGTAGCTGAGTATTTAAGTAATGAACAATTCAAGAAAGAATTTGAAGATAAATTTAAGTAAGGAGAAATTTTTGAAGATGAAGATGAAGTTAAAGAAGAAGATTTGGATTATATTAAGGGCAAATTTGAAACGTTAGACTTGTTGGAAAACGAAAGTAAAAATCTTATTCCTTCAAGTATTAAACCACCTGAATTTGAATAAAAAATATTACCAGCCCATTTAAAGTATGTATTTTTAGGAGAATCATCTACATTGTCTATTATTATATCTTCCAAGTTAACTAAAATTTAGTAAGAAAAGTTAATAGAAATGTTCAAAAATTATAAAAAGGCTTTTGGATTGACTTTAGCAGATATTAAAGGAATTAGTCCTTCAATTTATATGCACAGAATTTTATTAGACGAACAATATGAACCTAAAGCTGGTCCTTACAGAAGATGAAACTTGATAATGAAAGAAGTTGTTAAAAAAGAGAGTTTAAAATGGTTAGATGTTGGAATTATACATCTTATTTCAGATAGTGTTTGGGTAAGTCCAATTCACTGTGTTCCGAAGAAGGGAGGAGTGATTGTTGAAGAAATGAGAAAATTGAATTAATACCAATAAGACAAGTAACTGGTTGACAAATTTGCATTGATTATAGAAAATTAAATATGGTCATCATAAAAGATCACTTTCCTTTACCCTTTCTAGGCCAAATGTTGGATAGATTGGCAAGGAATAAGTATTATTATTTTTTTAGATGGATATACCGGTTATCACCAAACTCTAATTGCTCCAGAAAATCAAGATAAAATAACATTTACAAGCCCATATGAAACATTTGCTTTTTGTATAATGCCTTTTAGACTATGCAATGCACCTGCAACATTTCAAAGATGTATGATGTCAACTTTTAGTAATTTTATAGAACATGGAATGAAAGTGTTTATGGACGATTTTTCCGTATTTGGAACTTTGTTTGAATTATGCCTTACCAATTTAGAAAAAGTTTGAGAAGTATGTGAAAAATTTAATTTAGTATTAAATTATAAAAAATATCTATTTATGGTTGCAGGAGATATTTTACTTGGGCATAAAATTTTTGAAAAAGGCATGGAAGTAGATCCTACAAAAATCCAAGTCATAGAAAAATTACCACCACCTACTAGTGTTAAAAGGGTGAGAAGTTTTCTAGGACATGCTGGTTTTTACAGGCACTACATAAAAATTTTTTCAAAAATAACTAAGCTTTTATGCCAACTTTTAGAAAAAGATACGAAATTTGATTTTAATGAAGAATGCATAAAAGCATTTGAATTATTATAAAAAAATTAGTCACTGCACCTATAATAGTACCACTTAATTGGGAAAAAGCATTTGAAATAATGTGCGATGCTAGTGATTATGTTATTGGGCTTGTATAAGGACAAAGGCGCGACAAAGTTTCTAAGGTTATATATTATGCTAGCAAGACTATAAATGAGCTTCAAATTAATTATACTATTATAGAAAGAGAGTTATTAGCTATTTTTTATGCCTTAGATAAATTTAGACCTTATTTAATTGGAACTAAATGTATAGTGCATACAAATCATTCTGCTATTAAATATTTAATGCAAAAGAAGGATGCTAAACCAAGACTAATTAGATGGATACTTCTATTGCAGGAGTTTAATTTTACTGTGATTGATAGAAAGGGAGATGATACTCAAATAGCTGATCATTTGTTTGGAATATAAATAGAAATATTAACTAATTTTGCAAATGAAACTTTAGAGAATTTTCCTGATGAACAATTATATAGTATTGATGAAATGGATGTACCGTGGTATGCTGATACAATAAATTATATTATAAGTGATATTCTACCACTTGATATAAGAAATCCACAATAGAAGATGTTTATATAAGATTCAAAAGACTATTTTTGGGATAACCCACATTTATATAAATAATGTAAAGATTTAATTATTAGAAGATGTGTTCCTTATGAAGAAACTCAACAGATAATTGAAAGATGCCATGATTCTAAATTTGGAGGACATTTTGGAACAAATAAAACTGCATATAAAATTTTACAATCTGGATTTTATTGGCCTACTATTTCAAAAGATGCTAATGAATATATTAAAACGTGCGATAGATGTCAACGCGTAGCAAAAATATCTAGAAGAAATGAAATGCCTCTAAATTACACATTAGAAATTGAAATTTTTGTTGTGTGGGGATTAGATTTTATGGGACCATTTATGCCTTCATTTGGAAACTTATATATATATTACTTGTGTTGATTAAATGTCCAAATGGATTGAAGCTATTGCTATACCTAGATGTGATGCTCGGAGTGTTTCTAAATTTTTAATTAAGAATATTTTTACAAGATACCAAATGGATTGAAGGTATTTCTGTACCTAGATGTGATGCTCAGAGTGTTTCTAAATTTTTAATTAAAAATATTTTTATAAGATATAAAATTCGAGAATAACTATTACTGATGGATGATCTCATTTCAGGAATAAGAGAATCAAAGAATTAATTAGGAAATATGATATTATACATAGATTCTCTACTGCTTAACATCCTCAGACTAGTGGTCTAGCAGAGATATCAAATCGTGAAATTTAACGCATTTTAGAAAAGACTGTAAATCCTTATAAATTAGATTGGTCTGCTAGAATTGACACAACATTATGGGCATATAGAACTGCTCATAAGACTCATATAAGAATGTCCCCACACAGACTGATATTTAGAAACACATGCCACTTACCTATAGAATTAGAGCATAAAGCATCTTGGGCTATTAAAGAATTTAATTTTAATCTAAAAGATGCTGGTGAGAAAAGATTATTGCAACTGCTATTAAGGAATTTAATTTTAATCTAAAAGATGCTGGTGAGAAAAGATTATTGCAACTCAAAAACTTGAGAAAATAAGAAATGAAACATATGATAATTCAAAAATCTATAAAGAGAAAATGAAAATGTGGCAAGATAGAAAGATTATTTAGAATAAATTTGATCCTGGACAAGAAGTCCTATTATATAATAGAAGATTGAGATTGTTTCTAGGAAAACTGAAATTCAAATGGTTAGGGACATTTAAAGTAATTAAAGTCTATCATTATGAAACTGTTGTGTTTAAAGATCCTAACACTGGAAAGATATTTAAAGTTAATGAACATCATTTGAAACACTATTATGAAGGACACATACCTCAATTTAAAGAAGTTTTAATGTTAAGTCAACCCAACTAAACAAATGGTATGTCGGGCTGACGACATTAAACCAAGCGCTTTATGGGAGGCAACCCTTACTTATATGTTTATGTATTACTATTTAGTTAGTTAGTGTTTTATATATTAGTAGATAAAAATCCTACATAATTAGATTTATTATAAAATAAGCCTAATATTTGTATTGGAAGAAAATTTCATATTTAATTGAACGAAAAATAAACAAAATTGCAAAAATTTGGCCACTAGCACCGGCAGTGCCCAAGGAAATTGATCTCAGCGCCGACAGTGCCCCTCGAGAGCGCCAGTACCGTCGAGGATGGGTGAATGGTTCCTGCGACTTTTGGCAGACTTTGGCTAGATTTTGTTGCATAAAAACCGTCGGGAGGTGTCTTTAAAGTCCTAAAAACTACCTAGGACGCCTAGAAACTTCCTATTTTTGGATTTCATGGCTTCCAATTCAAAAAATAATTTAAGGTATGAAGCTTTTAATAAAAGAAAGATTATTAGTTTCAATGCGTGGAGATTATACAATACAATTATTATGAAGAAGAGATTGATCAAGGAAAGAGGATTTGTTAATCATGGGTTGATCAATCCAAGTGCTCTAGTTGACAAGATCATTCTGCAAAGGCGATGAGAGGTTTTGTGTTACACTATCGTTGCAGTTATTATACCTATAGTGAAGGAGTTCTATGGAATTTTGCATTGAATTACCCAAGGAGTTGTCTTCGTTTGAGGTAAGGCTCTACCATTTACTCCTGTAAGGATTAATGAATTGTATATGATAGAAAATTTTCCAATCTGTCATTATGCAAATTTAATTCCTACGCGAGACTTGATGCAAGATATTTAAATTTTTTTAATAGATGAAAGTGATATTTAGGAAGTACGAGATGAAGGATATATTAGTTTTCCTACTTCATCACTTAATCTAATTTCAAAATAATGGCATTTCTTTATTTTTGCAAAATTACTCCCTACTATGAAGATCAGTAGAGCCACCAAGGAGAGTTCTATTTAAACTACTGCATTCAAATGGAAAAACCTATTGATTATATTTATGAAGGATAGGTTCAATTATATTTAATTCTATGATGGGAATCATTATTAATGGGCCAATTTATGGACTTGGGCATCCTTTAAAAGTTTTTTTTTTATTTGCAGTCAATACCAAGTGTCATATGAAAGTTGGGAAAAAGTTTTACTACCATAAGAACCTATGATTCCTATTAATCAGCACTATGTTGGTAATGGAAATGAAGTATTAAATTCTATTATAGATCAATCTTTATATGTTTCATCTCCATCAATGCTACCAACAGTTGGAAGTTCGCTTACTTTAGAGAAGAAATTGAAAAAAAATGAAAGAGAACTTCAGAGTATTATGAATGCAGTAGGAGATCTCAAGTACTTTTTTGATCACCTAGATTGGAGAATGAAAGAAAATTTTGATCACACTGGAATTTTTGAAGCATGATTAGTTCGGATGTTTACAAAAAAGGGGTGGATTGAAGAAAATTTGACAGATCAATTCCCGTACTGATCCTTCTACAACCTATATGTTTATTACCAATCTATGAGAGATATTAGAGGAGTTGAAAGCATTGAAGATGAGGCTGAATGATTAAAGATTGTGAATTTTTCACTTGCTTAAAATGTTTGTGTTTTAGTGTAATTGCATGGATTTGGTTGGTTTTTGCTTTAGAATTCTGAACTTTGATTATGTGTATAGTTTTGTGTCAGTGTTTAATGTTGTAGCTTGATTTCGACACTGATTTATTATTAGTTTGTTTAATAGGTATGAATTTGTGAAATATGTTTGTAAAAAGTATATTTTTATATATAAATGACAGTTTGTTGTTGTTTGTGAAATGTGTATTTATGAATTTAGATGAAAATTTAATTTTAAAAATACTAAAAACTTTGGAGAAAATTGAAAGGAAATTGAAAATTTGAAAAATCAAAATAGTGAACTTCCAGCGTTCAGCGCCGACTACGCTGGCATTGGCGCCGACAGCGCTCTCGACCCGAGAGCAGTGAATTAACCATTTAATTCACGATTTTCACCGTAAACCTCCATTTTTACCCCCTTAAGTCACCATCAACCTTTGGTTTTGCGCCTAGTGCTTGATTTTGGGCGGATTTGAGGCAATTTTGAGGCAAAGAAACTTCAGATTTCATCTTCTCTAGGCAAGAGCTACACTTTAAAGTAAAATTTTTTGGATTTCACCACAAATTTTTCTCACATTGATTAGATCCAAAATTTTGAATTTTTTTTGAGAAATTTTGAGAAAATTCTTTGTTGAAGTACTTTTACTTTGTAGATTTAAGTTTAAAGTAGTTTAAATTTTGATTTTCAAAATTTTTGGGATTTAATCAAAATTTTCCAAATTTTTATAGGTTTTCTATGGCACCTAGATTGATCAAAAGAAAAGTAGAATATGATTAGTAGAGATTTGTTAGCTTTAGAGCCAGTGCTTGATTTCATAGTTTGCAAGAAAATAAAAAAGTAATTCATGACCGAGGTTTTAAGAATCATGGAGGAGAAGTTGAAAGATTGATTATTTCTTGGCAATGGGAAAACTTTTGCTATTTTACTGTTGATGCAATAGTTGGGATTGTAATGAAATTTTTGATGCTTCTGATGATTTTATTTTTGTCCGAGGAAAAAGGGTGGAGTTTACTCCAAGAAAAATTAATGAATTTTATCAGTTAGAAGATGTGTATAGATGTTAGTATCAGATCAAGCTTTAGATGAAGTTATTTCTTTTCTTATAAGTGAAAAAGGGGCTTGAAAAATAAAATATGGATTTAAAGTTAACTTTCTCCTTTCAATGTTAAATGTAGTATCTAAAGTCTGACACTATTTTATTTCTGGGAGGACGATTCCAACGAATCATCATAGTGAAGTGACCAAGGATAGAGCCATCCTGAACTACTGTATTCAGCAAGGGATGGATATAAATGTAGGCTCTATCATTTATATGAACACTCGATTTATTACTTTGGGAGAGACCACTGGTAGATTGAAACACCCTGCTCTGATTTACACACTTTGTGAGCATGCAGGGTTGATTTCAGACCTGTTGAGGAGAGGATTGATCCCCAGAGACCCATTGGACCTGCCAACATCAAGACTTATGAGTCCCATGTTGATTGGAGATCTGGAAGATAGGCCAGTGATATTCCTTCTACTTCTAGAACCCCCAGTGAGCCTACTATAAGAGACCCCAACAATAGGGAGTTGTTGAACTAGATGATGATTCAACAGAGAGATATTTTAAGGATGGATCATAAGATGCATAATATTGAAGCTAGAAATACTCACACTGATGATCTGATTTGCCAGAAAGTTGAGTATGATGCTTCTTATGATGATGCTTTAGTGAGATATCTGAAGGGTGACCATACAGTTCAATTCCCTATTCACCCTACTTATACTTCATATCAGCAGCAAAAGTTAGATGTCGATGATGAGGAAGATGATGACTGGTGATCTTTTTGTTTCTTTGTTTGTATGTTTTTGTATTATGTGATTGTATTTTTTGTGTTATATTGAAGTTGAGACTCTGTTGTTATGTTATGTGAAACTGTGATGTGAAAAATTATTTTTATTTTTAGAATTTAGTTTAGTTATGTTTTTATTTTTAGCACTTTGTTATGTATTGTGATTAGCTTTTTCTCAACAAATTTTATATGTATTATGTGTAATTTATTATTTTTAGCCTTGTAGTTTTCATATTAGCACCAGCAGGATTACAAAATTTATGTTAAAAAATTAGAATCTCCAATAGGTATGATTTTTTTTTCATGTATTTAATGCTTTTTTTTACCCTTCATTTTTAAAGTTCTTCATGTAAAAATCTTTTAAAAATTTAAGTTTGCGGGGGAGAAGAAATATCATTATTAGAAAAGAACTTAATTTTATTTGTCCTTACTTAAATATATTTTAAAATTTTTAAATTTAACATGACGTTTGGTATTAGGAATTAACTTTGGATAACTATATTTATGTTTCTAAATATATAATAAATTTAAGTAAAAATTTTCAATAATAAAGGTTAATTCTAGATGCTAAGATATTTCGTAAAAGAGAATAACACTATGTTTTTTCTATTTTTAGTAAAAGAAATTTGTATTATTGAAGTATTAAAAATCTTAAAGAGGTTCATGTAAAAAGAAAAGAATTAAACTTTATGAAATATTTAAGTTAATATAAATGTTAAATTCATGTAAGAAGAAAAGAATTAAACTTTATGAAATCTTTAAGTTAATATAAATTTGTTAAGTGAAGAAAATGTAATAAGTTTTTAACTTTATGAAGAGGATAGTGAATTTCAAAATCATTAAAGGCTATCCAGATATAGTAATCCTCGGTTTTTAACTTTAAGAAGAGGATAATGGAGTTCAAAATCATTAAAGACTATCAAGACATAGTAATCCTCAGAAAAAGAAAAAGAAAAAGAAAAGAAAACAAAAGGAAAAAAAAAGAAAAAGAAAAAAGAAAACAAAAAAAGAGAGAAAAGATGTGAGGAGAAGCTTGAGGAGATGCCTAATTAAAAATTGGCTTCACTTGAATCAACTTAAGGAAAAAAATTTAGAACATTTTCTAAACTTTTTATTTGAATGTTAACTTAATTATTAATAAAGTTTTATGAAGTTATTTTTCATATGAATTTACTAAGTGAATTTAATATAACAAATTACAATTTTTCTTGAAAGAAATAGAGGATCAAAAACCTTAGACTTAACTGAATATCCTTACCCTTTCAGTATTAATTGGAGTTGTTTTAAATTTTTCTTAAGTTAAAATAATTATATTTATAAAACTAAAATATTGAAGTTTAAAAGTTAAATTCTTTACCATAAGTTATATTTTTTATGTAGTAGAGAAGTTACTTGAGGACAAGTAACATGTAAGGGGGGATTTTGATACACCAAAAATATATAATATTTTTAAGACCCATATTTTATACCTATTTTTGGTGATATTTCACTTTAATGGAAGGTATTTTGATGTTTTCTTGCAGGTTGTTGATCTATTTTTTGTGATATTGCCCTTTAATGGAAGATATTTCTTATGTTTTATTGCATTTTGTTGATTTTGAGGATTTTAATGGAAGGTATTTTGATGTTTTCTTGTAGGTTATTGATTTTTAGGACTTAAAGCAAAATAAGGTATTTTGATGTTTTCTTATAGGTTGTTAATTTTTAAAGCTTAAATAAAAAAGGAAGAAAAAAGGATGAAATTTGCAGTCAAAATGAAGATTTTGAAGAAATGCTCCGCGCTGGCAGCGCCAACGACGCTAAAGGTGGTGCAGAACCTGTTTCTAGAAGGTTCAATTTATTTAGATGACTTTTTGAAGAGTTTTTGGAGGAACCTCTTGGAGAACAGACCTTAGGATCTATTTGGGGCCAAATTTCATCAAAAAATTTGCTCCTCTACGTTCATTTTTTGCTTCACATCATTCAATTCCACTATCATATTAGAGTCAATTAGTGATTTTGCTTTCATAGTTCAGTGCTTTTGTGGTGAGATTTAGTGTGAAACTTTTTGTAAGAGTGTTGAAGAAGGAGAAAAGTGAGAGAATTCTTCTTCCCGCATTTCTAAGGAAAGACTACAAAGGATTTGCTTTGAGAAAGAGTTCCAGATAAGTTTGTTTCGCTTTTCTAAGGAAAGGCTACAAAGGATTTGCTTTGAGAAAGAGTTTCAGATAAGTTTGTTTGTTTATTTAGTGTTGTATGAACTTTATTTTATATATGAAATTTGTGTTTTTTTGTATCTTTCTCATGAAGTCTGAGTAGTTCCCTCTATTTTTCTGAATATGTTGAGCTTTTCATACCTATTTTACACTGATTTTGATGATACTGCACTTTAAAGAAAGGTATTTTATATGTTTTGTTGCATGTATGTTGAATTATGGTCATTGGAACCAAAAGATGCAAAAAGTAGAAAATTTGAAGCAAAAGGCACCAAAATATGAAGATTTGATCTTGGGTGCCGACGGCGAGCTCGACGCCACCAACGACGACTTTTTCCCGAGAGTCCAGAATTAAATATTCTAGAAGGCCGCCGACAGTGTCATCGAGGTCGCCGACGGCTAGCACGTCGGTTCTCTCAACAGATGCATTGAATGTGGACGATTTTTGAAGGGATGCTTGGCCAACTCTTGAAAACTCTTCTACAACTTTAAAATAAGCATTTGGAAACCAAAAAAAAGGGTTGTCTACGGGGTGTCCACAGGTGTCCGCTGAGTCTTTGTTGTTTGTGGTGCCCATTAGAGTGCAGAGAGTGGTTAGTGTTGTGAGAAATTTCTCGAGAGATTTTAAGAGTGGAATGAAAGTTAGAGATTTTTTCCTCCTTACCGCTTTGAAGGAGAATTTTGTGTGTTGTAAAGAAAGGAAGAGATTCAGAGGAACTTTGAGGAGTTTGTTTGGGCAGGAATTAGAGATAAGTTGTATTTGCTTATTGAAGTTTGTATGACTTTGCTTTTATATATAAATTCCATGTTTTGTCATATATTCTCCATGAGTTCTGAGTAGTTTTCTCTGTCTTTCTCCTTGTCATGAGATTTTGTGAAAGGGTGATTTTAATTGGTTGTGCCATGAGAATATTAAAGAATTTGTGATGATCTATTCACTTCAATCTTAATTTACTTTCAATCTGGCCAATTGATTTGTTAAAATATGTTGAGTTTTACAACTAAANTTTCTCCTTGTCTGTAGATTTGTGAAATGGTGATTTGAATTGGTGAAGCCATGAAAATGTTTAATAAATTGTGATGATTTTGAAATGGTGATTTGAATTGGTGAAGCCATGAAAATGTTTAAGAAATTGTGATGATCTTTTCAAAATGGTGATTTGAATTGGTGAAGCTATGAAAATGTTTAAGAAATTGTGATGATCTTTTCACGTGATCTTAATTTACTTTCAATCTGGTCAATTGATTTGTTAAAATATGTTGAGTTTTACAACTACTTTGATCTTAATTTACTTTCAATCTAGCCAATTGATTTGTTAAAATATGTTGAGTTTTACAACTAAAGAGAATATTCTTTCAATCTGGCCAATTGATTTTATCCAAGATTCAAGGAGGTCAAAGCCCTTGGAAGTTGGGTGCAAATAAATAGGGAAATAAAATTACAAGGCGTAGAATTGGAGATTTTAGAGTGACATACTAAAATTCCCAATTCGGTCCTATCATTTGGGTGCTGAAATGTAGATGTTAGCCCTCAGGAGAGGGGAATGTGGGAGCTCTGTAGTGAGAGACGGTATCCTCCCAGCCTAGCCGCAGATTCAGTAAACAAGCGTAGGATTAGTCAATTTTCTTTATGTCTGGACTAAAGGGTAAAAAATATGTATGCTCCTATTTGACACAATACAACTAGAAATAATTCACTTTATCCATTCACTATAATTTCTTGACAAGGAGAATGATGCTTTCTTATATATTGAATATCACAATTAAACCCTCCTTAGTATCATTAGTTATTTAATAGTTATTAAAATTATCTATTTATTTCAATTGCCTATTAGTGACAGATAAGCAAATTGAACTTCATTGTTCTGATTAAAGTATTGCTTTTCTAAAATCATAGTTCGCAGTTCTAAAACCACTCCCTGTGGGATCGATATCTAGGACTCTATTAGAGTCCTATATTATTCGAGCGATACATATACTTGCGTTGATAAGTGTGACTTTACAATTATTGAATATTTATTACGTCGATCGATACGTATACTTGCGTTGATAAGTGTGACTTTACAATTATTGAATATTTATTACGTCCATCTATACGTATACTTGCGTTGATAAGTGTGACTTTACAATTATTGAATATTTATTACGTCCATATTGCGATATGTATACTTGCGTTGATAAGTGTGACTTTACAATTATTGAATATTTATTATGTCCATATTTATCGTATACTTGCATTGATAAGTGTGACTTTACCATTATTGAATATTTTATATATACATCTTTATCGAATCTATAATTGTTATTAAGTTTTTGGTGCAGTTGCTGAGGAATTAAATCTTTTAGCAGCATTTTTTAAGCATATATAAAGTCGCCGGTCAAGTTTTTGGCGCCGTTGCCGGGGAGTGAGTGAGTCGGTCAAGTTTTTGGCGCTGTTGCCGGGGAGTGATTGAGTGAGTGAGTCAAATCACGATTAGAGTAACGAAAAAATTAGGATTATTAGAAAATTTTTTACTTGAATTGCAACTTATTTTTATATTTAGTTAATTATATTACTGANAAAGTTGGGTGCAAATAAATAGGGAAATAAAAATTATCGGGATTAAAATTGGAGATTCTAGAGTGACAGACTAAAATCCTCAATTCGGCCCTACCATGTGGGTGCTGAAGTGTACATGTTAGCCCTCAGGCAAGAAGAAAGTGGGAGCTCCGAAGTGAGAGCCGATATTCTCCTAGCCTAGCCACAGATTCAGTAACCAAGCATAGGACTAGTCAATGTTCTTTATGTCTGGTCCAAAGGATAAAGAACAGGTATGCTCCTATTTGGCACATAATAATTTGAACTGATTCAATTTATCTATTCACTTAAATTTCTTGATGAGGAGAAGGATGCTTTCATATATATTAAACTTCAAATAAAAAACTTTATTAGTAGAATTAGTTAATTAAGAGTTTATTAAAATTACATTTCAATTGCCTATTAGTGACAAACATGCAATTTGAACTATATTATTGTGATTAAGTATTATTTTTTTAAATCTTAGTTGGTAGTCTCTAATATTACTCCCTGTGGGATCAAAATACAGGACTCCGTTAGAGCCCTGTATTACTTTAGCGATACATATAATTGCGTTAATAAGTGTGACTTTGCAATTATTGAATATTTTATACACATCTTTATCAAATTTATAACCATTATCAAGTTTTTGGTGTCGTTGTCGGGGATTTAAATCTTCTAGCAGCAGTATCAAATTCTTGTATTTTTAAGCATAACTAAAGTCGCTGTCAAGTTTTTAGCACCGTTACCGAGAATTTAAATCTTCTAGCAGCAGTATCAAATTTTTGTATTTTTAAGCATATATAAAGTCAATGTCAAGTTTTTGACACTATTGTCGTGGAGTAAAAATTAGATTTAACAAAAATAATATTTAGAGTATAGGATAAATTAGGACTATTAGAAAACTTTTACTTGAATTGCAACTTTTTTTCATATTTAGTTAATTGTTTTTCTGTGTACTGATTTCAATTGTATGCGTAAATTTGAACCTGAAAATCTTATACCCTATGATTAAAAATTTGAACGCACAGTTAGGAGAATTAGAAAACTAAGAAAAGAGCCTAGAAATCCTGATATAATGAAAAATAATGTGAATAATCAAGGAATAGAAAATGAACATCAACCTAGACCTCTACAAGATTATGTAAATCCTACAGCAGATGAAATTCACTTATCTATCCAAAATCCTGATGTAGCTGAATCTTAAACCTGCTATTATCCAAATGGTACAAAACAATCAATTCGGAGGTACACCAAATGAATGCTTAAACCTGCTATTATCCAAATGGTACAAAATAATCAATTCAGAGGTACACCAAATGAAGATTACAGCAGATGAGATTCACTTATCTATCCAAAATCCTGATGTAGCTGCTAATTCATTTGAGCTTGAACTTGCTATTATCCAAATGGTACAAAATAATCAATTCAGAGGTACACCAAATGAAGATCCTAATTTACACCTCGCTAATTTTTTAGAACTTTGTGTTACGTTTAATTATGAAAGAGCTTCAAACGATGCTATTAGACTTAGACTTTTTCCTTTTTTACTTAGGGATAAGGCTAAGATGTGGTTAAATTTGTTAGCAGCTGGATCTATAAGAACTTGGGGAGAACTTTGACAAAAATTTCTATCCAAATATTTCCCTCCATCCAAAACTACTAAACTTAGAAACAACATAACATCTTTTTGTCAGATTGATGGAGAGTCAATATATGAAGCTTGGGAGAGATTTAAAGATCTTCTTAGCATAACATCATTTTGTCAAATTGATGGAGAGTCAATATACGAAGGTTAGGAGAGATTTAAAGATCTTCTTAGGAAGTCCACATCATTCGTTACCAGATTAGTTGATAATTCATATTGCGGCTGGTGGTTCTTTAATGTAAAAACCTTTTGATGAGGCCTATTTGTTAAAAGAAGAGATGGCTACGAACAATTTTCAATGGCCCTCTAGAAGGGTAAATCCTAAAAGAGTAGCTAGTATCCACGATTCAGATGCAATATCTTTGTTAGCTTCGCAGTTTACTGCAATATTAAAGAAATTAGATCATTACGAAATGAATTATTCTCCAACACCTACTATGATGGAAGAGAATTCATCTGGGCAATTTGTGGAGTTCAGCCTTCCTATGAGAATTTAAATGTTATTAACAATAAACCCAACAATCCTTATTCAAACTATTATAACCCAGGTTGGAAGAATCATCCTAACTTTCATTGGAATAACAATTCTTCTACAAATCAACAATGGGAAAACAACCTAGTAAACCCATTGGAAATTCATCCAACCAAGGAAATGTTAATTATAGACCTTCTTATCCTCCAGGATTTAATAATAACACTCAATTTAAGGAAAATAAGTTTTCTATGAAAGAGTTGATAGTAAACATTGGTCAATAATTGCATAATCAAGGAAATCAATTACAAATTCAAGGAAACCAGTTACAAAATCAAGAAACTGCTATCAAGAATATTGAAAACCAATTGGGGCATATCACTAATGCGCTTAGTAACCGAACATCAGGAACTTTTCCTAGTATTGTGGAATCAAATCCTAAAGATCAAGGAAAAGAACATATAACATAGATACAATTACGAAGTGGTAAAGAATTGAAAATAAGAGTGCATAAAGAAACAGAAACTAAAAAAGAGAAAGTGGATTCAAAAAAAGAAAAGGATCATGAATACCCTGATTCAGAATATCCACTTACACCAATGAAAATTACTGTGGAGAAACCTCCACCACCGTTTCCTCAAAGACTGAAGCAACATAAACAGAATAAAAAATTTTCAAAATTTTTAGAAATTCTTAAGAAGTTAACGGTGAATAAACAAAATAAAGAGAATAAACAATTTTCAAAATTTTTAGAAATTATTAAGAAGTTAACGGTGAATATTCCCTTCGTAGAAGCTTAAAAAGAATAAACAATTTTCCAAGTTTATAGAAATTCTTAAGAAATTAACGATAAATATTCCTTTCGTATAGGTTTTAGAGAAAATGCCAAATTATGTGAAGTTTATGAAATATATTTTGAACAAGAAAAGGAAGCTCACTGATAATGAGACCGTTGCACTTAGCAAAGAGTGTATTGCAATTATTCAGAAAAAGCTTCCTAAAAAATTAAAAGATTTAGGTAATTTCACTGTACTGTGTACTATCAGTGAAATATTTTATGGAAGATCTTTTTGTGATTTGGGAGCCAGCATTAATTTGATGCCTCTATCAATTTTTAAAAGATTAGGAATAGGAGAAGTTTCACCTACTTCTGTAACTCTTCAGTTAGGGGATTGTTCAGTCACTTATCCTAGGGGAGTTATAGAAGATGTGTTAGTAAAAGTTGATAAATTTATCTTTCTTGTGGATTTTATTATTTTAGATATGGAAAAAGATAAAAAAATACCTATAATGTTAGGGGACCTTTTTTAGCTACTGGAAGAGCTATGATAGATGTTCAAAAGGAAGAATTAACTATGAGAGTTAACGACCAAGAAGTGACTTTTAACATTGAAAAATCTATGAAATACCCTACTGTTGAAAGAGATAATGAAAGTTTTCGCATGAAAATTAGTGAACATCTATTGAACGAGCATTTTAAAGAATATTTTGAAGAGAAAGATAATTTGAAGATAGTGATAAAGTTATTCTGGATGAATTAGAAAATGAAGAATTAGATTATGTTCAGGAAATATTCTTTGAAGATAAAGATGAAGTTTTTTGGGATGAAATAGAAAATGATGTTCAGGAAAGATTTGAGATGTTGGATATTACAGGAAATTCTAATAAGAATCTAGTTCTGTCAATTATAAAACCACCTAAACTTGAGTTGAAAATATTGCCTAAGTATGTATTTCTGGGAAACTCATCTACATTACCTGTTATTATATCTTCGAAGTCAAATGATTTACAAGAGCAAAGACTTTTGGATACATTAAAAAGATATACGAAAGCTTTTAGTTAGACCTTAGCTGATATTAAAGGAATTCGTCCTCCGATCTGTATGAACAAAATTATAGTGGATGAACAATATAAACCAAGAGTTGATCCACAAAGGAGATTAAACCCAATGATGAAAGAAGTAGTTAAGAAGGAACTTTTGAAATGGTTGGACACTGGAATTATATATACTATTTCGTACATTGCTTGGGTAAGTCCAATTCATTGAGTTCCTAAGAAAGGAAGGGTGACTGCTGAAGCACAAGAGAATAATGAATTAATACCTATCAGACAAGTTACTGGGTGGCGTATTTGCATTGATTATAGGAAAATTAAACACTGCCACTAGGAAAGATCACTTCCCTTTACCATTTTTAGACCAAACAGTGGATAGACTTGCTGAGCACAAATATTTTGGTTTTTTAGATGGATATACCGGCTACCATCAAATTCCTATTGCTCTTGAGGATCAAGAAAACACAACATTTACTAGTCCTTTTGGAACTTTTGATTTTCAAAGAATGCCTTTCGGATTATGTAATGCACCTGCAACATTCCATAGATGTATGATGTTTATATTTAGTAAATTAATTGATGATGGAATAGCAGTTTTTATGGAAAATTTCTCTATATTTGGAACATCATTTGATGCATGCTTAAATTATCTTGAAAAATTTTTGGAGTTATACAAAAGATCTTATTTAATTGGGACTAAATGTGTTGTGCACACTGATCACTCTACTATTAAACATCTGATGCAAAAGAAGGATGCCAAACCAAGGTTAATTAGATGGATGCTTTTGATGCAAGAATTTAATTTTTTGGTTATTGATAGAAAGGGAACTGATAATTAAATTGTTGATCATTTGTTGAGATTAGAATATCATGAATTATCTGACACTGACAATGAAATTATGGATAGTTTCCCTGATGAATAGCTCTATAATATTAATGAGTGGAAAATACCGTGGTATGTTGGTATTGTTAATTATATTGTAAGTGATATTTTGCTACCAATACTGACATTGCAACAGCAAAGAAAATTCATTCATGATGCGAAAGCATATTTTTGGGATGAGCCTTATTTATATAAACAATGTAAGGATCTTTTATGAGAAGATGTGTATCTTATGAAGAAATTGGACTAATTATTCAGAAATGTCATGATTCTGAATTTGGAGGACATTTTGGAACAGATAAAACTACTTATAACATTTTACAAGCTGGATTTTATTGACTTACTCTCTTTAGAGATTTTTACAGATACATAAAAACTTTTGATTGATGCCAACGAGTAGGCAATATATCTAGAAGAAATGAAATGCCTTGAATTTCATATTAGAAGTTGAGATCTTTGATGTTTGGGGATTGATTTCATGGGGCCATTTATTCCTTCATTTAGGAAGTTATATATATTAGTTGTGGTAGACTACGTTTCAAAGTGGATTGAAGCCCAAGCTTTTCCTCGTTGTGACGCTAAAAGTGTTTCAAGATTTTTGATGAAAAATATTTTCACTAGATACGGCTTTACCTTGCTGTAACGCTAAAAGTGTTTCAAGATTTTTAATGAAAAATATTTTCACTAGATACGGAATGCGAGAGTGATTATCACTGATGGTGGATCCCATTTCAAGAATAAATAAATTCAGAGATTGACAGAAAAGTTTAATATTATTTATAGAATCTCTACTTCATATCACCCTTAGACGAGTGGGTTAGCTGAAGTTTCTGATAGAGAGATTAAATAAATACTATAGAAGACTGTAAACCCTAGTAGAGTAGATTGATCTACTAGAATGGATACTGCATTATGGGCTTACAGGACTGCTTATAAAACTCCTATTGGAATGATTCCTTACAGGCTGATTTTCAGAAAGACTTGTCACTTACTAGTAAAATTGGAGCATAAAGCATATTGGGCGATTAAAGAATTTAATTATAATTTGAAAGATGATGGTGAGAAGAGATTGTTACAAATGAATGAATTGGAGGAATTAAGAAATAAGTCTTATGATAATGACAGAATTTATAAAGAGAAACTAAAGTTATGGCATGATCAAAAGATTAACATGAAGAACTTTGAACCAGGACAAGAAGTTTTGCTTTACAATACAAGGCTGAAGTTATTCCCTGTGAAATTGAAGTCTCATTGGTTAGGACCCTTTACTGTGACTTGAGTTTATACTTACGGAGCTGTTGAAATTGAAGCTCAAAAGACTGAGAATAGATTTAAAGTAAATGGACACAGATTAAAACCATATTTTGAGGGTAAAAGACCAAATTTAAAGAAATTTAATGGTCAGTCAACCTCAATAATATCTGAATAGATCGGGCTGAAGACGTTAAACCAAGCGCTTTATGGGAGGCAACCTATTGTTATCTTTATTTTAATGGCGATTATAGTGTTTTTGTTTGAAATTATTGTTAGTTTGTAGTAGATTTACTTTACTACCTATATGTCTATGTGTGTGATTTGATTTGAACTTATGTGCTTACTTTACTTTTGAATTTTGCTTTTAGATCTCACTATAGCTGAGATTGAGCATAAAATGTTTGTTTTCAGCGTTTAAAGTGTTGTGGCTTGGATTGCAATGCTGAATTGATGTATTAAGGTTGATAAATGAGTTCTGAGTAGGAACATTTTTAAAGGGATGTGGACGATTTTTAAAGGGACGCTTAGGAAACTCTTGGAAAATTCTTCTACAAGTGTAAGAGAAACATTTGGGCCGAAAAAAGAGCAGCCCCGTGGTGGTGTCCGCTGAATTTTTTTTGTTTGTAGAGTGTAGAGAGTTTAATTTAGGGTAGTATTGTGAGGAATTCTTCAAGAGATTGTAAGAGTGGGGGGAAAGTGAGAGATTTCTTCCTCCTTGCCACTTCAAAAAAGAATTCTATGTGTTGTAAAGAAGGGAAGAGATTCAAAGGAACTTCAAGGAGTTTGCTTGTGTAGCAATTAAAGATAAGTGGTATTTACTTATTGAAATTGTATGACTTTGCTTTTATATATAAGTTCTATATTTTGTCGTATCTTCTCCATGAGTTCTGAGTAGTTTTCTCTGTCTTTCTTCTTATCTTGAGATTTTTTGAAATGGTGAATTGAATTGGTTAAGCCATGAAAATTTTAAAGAAGTTGTGATGATCTTTTCACTTCGATCTAATTTACTTTCAATCTGGCCAATTAATTTGTTAAAATATGTTGAGTTTTACAACTAAAGTGAAGATTACATCCAAGATTTAGGGAGGTCAAAGTCCTTGAAAGTTGGGAGCAAATAAAAATGGAAATAAAATTATCGGACGTAGATTTGGAGATTTTAGAGTGACAGACTAAAATCCTCAGTTCAGTTCTATCTTTTGGGTGCTGAAGCGTAGATGTTTGCCCTCAGGCGAGGGGAACGTGGGAGCTCTGAAGTGAGAGCCGGTATCCTCCCAGCTTAGCCGCAGATTCTGTAACCAAGCATAAGATTAGTCAATGTTCATTATGTCTGGACCAAAGGGTAAAGAATAGGTATGCTCCTATTTGGCACAATACAATTTGAACTAATTCTCATTCACTATAATTTCTTGACAAGGAGAATGATGTTTTCTTATATATTAAATATCACATTAGATATTAACTTAAATTTCCTTACAAGGAGAAGGATGCTATCTTATATATTGAACTTCACATTAGAAACTTTTTTAGTAGAACTAGTTAATTAAGAGTTTGTTAAAATTACATATTTATTTCAATTGTCTATTACTGACAAATAAGTGATTTGAACTGTATTGTTGTGATTAAGTATTGATTTTCTAAATCCTAGGTTTGTAGCCTCTAGTATTACTCCACTGTGGGATTGATATCCAGGACTCCATTAGAGCCCTATATTACTTGAGCAATACGTATACTTGCGTTGATAAGTGGGACTTTGTAATTATTGAATATTTTATACAAATTTTTATGAAATCTATAAACGTTGTCAAGTTTTTGGCATCGTTGTCGGTGACTTAAATCTTCCAGCAACAGTATCAAATTCTTATATTTTTAAGCATATGTAAAGTCACTATAAAGTTTTTGGCGTCATTGCCGGGAACTTAAATCTTTCTACAACAGTATCAAATTCTTGTGTTTTTAAGCATATATAAAGTCATTTTCAAGTTTTTGGCATCGTTTTCGTGGAGTAAAAAAAATTCATAATTAAAGTAACGGACAAATTAGGACTATTAGAAAACTTTTTCTTGAATTGCAACTTATTTTCATATCTAGTTAACTATTTTTTTATATACTGATTTCAATTATATGAGTAAATTTGGACCTGAGAATCTTATACCCTACGATTCAAAATTAGAACGCACTGTTAAAAGAATTAGATAAATAAGAGAAAAACATAGAAATCCTGACACAATTGAAAGCAACGTGAACAATCAAGGAATAGAAAATGAACATCAACATAAACCTCTACGAGATTATGTGAATCCTAAAGCAGATGAAATTCACTTATCTATCCAAAATCCTGATGTAGCTACTACTTCATTTAAGATTAAACCTGCTATTACCCAAATGATATAAAATAATTAATTCGGAGGTACACCAAAAGAAGATCCTAATTTACACCTCGCTAGTTTTTTAGAACTTTGTGCTATCTTTAAATATGACAGAGTTTCAAACGATGTTGTTACACTTAGACTTTTTTTCCTTTTTCACATAAGTATAAGACTAAGATGTGGTTAAATTTGTTAGCACCTGGATCTATTAGAACTTGGGGAGAACTTTTAATAGAAATTTCTATTGAAATATTTCCCTCCATCCAAAACTGCTAAACTTAGAAATGACATAACATCATTTTGTCAGATTCTTCCATCCAAAACTGCTAAACTTAGAAATGACATAACATAGTTCTGTCAGATTGATGGAGAGTCAATATATGAAGCTTGGGAGAGATTTAAAGATATAACATCTTTCTGTCAGATTGATGGAGAGTATCCAAAACTGCTAAACTTAGAAATGACATAACATCATTTTGTCAGATTGATGGAGAGTCGAAAAACTGCTAAACTTAGAAATGACATAACATTGTTCTGTCAGATTGATGGAGAGTCAATATACGAAGCTTGGGAGAGATTTAAAGATCTTCTTAGAAATTGCCCTCATCATTCATTACCAGACTGGTGCTGCTAAACTAAGAAATGACATAACATCGTTCTGTCAGATTGATGGAGAGTCAATATATGAACTGCTAAACTTAGAAATGACATAACATCATTCTGTCAAATTGATGGAGAGTCAATATATGAAGCTATTAAAGATCTTCTTAGAAAATTCCCTCATCATTTGTTACCATATTGGTTGATAATTCAAAATTTTTATAATGGATTAGTGGGATCTCTTAGATTGATTATAGATGCTGCGGCTGGTGGTTCTTTAATGTCAAAACCTTTTGATGAAGCTTATTCGTTAATAGAAGAGATGGCTACCAACAATTTTCAATAGCCCTCTGAAAAGGTAAATAATAAAAGAGTATCTAGTATCCATGATTCTGATTCAATATCTATGTTAGCTTTCCAGATTGCTGCAATACCAAAGAAATTAGATCAATATGGAATGAATTATTCTCCAACACCTACTATGATGGAAGAGCATTCATCTGGGAAATTTATGGATGTTCAACCTTCGTATGAAACTTTAAATGCGATTAAGAATAGACCCAAGAATCCTTATTCAAACTATTATAACCCAGGTTGGAAGAATCATCCTAGTTTTAATTGGAATAACAATTCTTCTACAAATCAACAATGGGCGAACAACCCAGTGAACCCATGAAATCCATCCAACCAAGGAAATGTTAATTATAGACCTTCTTATACTCTAGGATTTAAAAGTAACACTCAATTTAAGGAAAAGAAGTTGTCTATGGAAGAGATGATACTAAACATGGGTCAACAATTGCAAAATCAAGAAAATCAATTACAAATTCAAGGAAACTAGTTACAAAATCAAGGAACTGCTATCAAGAATATTGAAAACCAATTGGGGTATATTGCTACAGTGCTTAGTAACCGAACATTGAGAACTTTTCCTAGTACTGTAGAACCAAATCCTAAAGATTAAGGAAAAGAATAGATAAAAGTGATACATTTATGAAGTGGAAAAGAATTAGAAACAAGAGTGCAGAAAGAAACTGAAACTGAAAAAGAGAAAGTGGATACAGAGAAAGAAAAAGATCATGAATACTCAGATTTAGCTATCCACTTACACCAATGAAAATTACTATGGAGAAACCTCCACCACCCTTTCCTCAAAGATTGAAGCAACACAAAAAGGATAAACAATTCTCCAAGTTCTTAGAAATTCTTAAGAAATTAATGGTAAATATTCCCTTTATAGAAGCTTTAGAGGAAATGCCCAATTATGTGAAATTTATGAAAGATATTTTGAACAAGAAAAGGAAGTTCATTGATAATGAGACTGTTGCACTTAGGAAAGAGTGTAGTGCAATTATTCAGAAAGAGCTTCCTGAAAAATTAAAAGATCCAGGTAGTTTCACTATACCGTGTGCTATCGGTGAAAAACCTGAAAAATTAAAAGATCCTGGTAGTTTCACTATACCGTGTGCTATCGGTGAAAAATTTTATAAGAGCTTTATGTGATTATAGTTTCACTATACCGTGTGCTATCGGTGAAAAATTCTATGGAAGAGCTTTATGTGATTTGGGATCCTGGAAGTTTCACTATACCGTGTGCTATCGGTGAAAAATTCTATGGAAGAGCTTTATGTGATTTGGGAGACAACATTAATCTTATGTCTCTATCGATTTTCAAAAGATTAGGATTAGGAGAAGTCTCACCTACTTCTGTAACTCTTCAGTACCGGTGAAAAATTTTATGGAAGAGCTTTATGTGATTTGGGAGCCAGCATTAATCTTATGCCTCAATTAGAATTAGGAGAAGTCTCACCTACTTCTGTAACTCTACAGTTAGTAGATCATTCAGTTACATAGCAAGAAGTCTCACCTACTTCTGTAACTCTTCAGTTAGCAAATCGTTCAGTTAATTATCCTAAGGGAGTTATAGAAGATGTGTTAGAAAAAGTTGATAAACTTATCTTTCCTGTGGATTTCATTGTTTTAGATATGGAGGAAGATAAAGAAATACCTATAATTTTATGGAGACATTTTTTAGCTACTAGAAAAGCTATGATAGATGTTCAAAAGCGAGAATTAATTATGAGTGTTAACGATCAAGAAGTGACTTTTAACATTGCAAAATTTATTAAATAATTTGTTGTTGAAAAGAGATAATGAATGTTTTCACATGGAAATTAGTGAACATCTATTGCACGAGCATTTTAAAGAATATTTTGCATAGAAAAAACATTTTGAAGACAAAGATGAAGTTATTTCAAATGAAATAGAAAATAAAGAATAAAATTATGTTCAGGAAAGATTTGAGATGCTGGATTTTACAAGAAATGCTTATAATAATCTAGTTCTGTCAATTATAAAATCACCTGAACTTGAGTTGAAAATATTGCCTAACCACTTGTAGTATGTGCTTCTGGGAAACTCAACTACATTACCTGTTATTATATCTTTGGAGTTAAATGATTTGCAAGAGGAAAGACTTTTTGATACATTAAAAAGATATAAGAAAGCTTTTGGTTGGACCTTAGGTGATATTAAAGGAATCAGTCCTTTGATGTGTTTGCACAAAATTATATTGGATAAATAATATAAATCAAGAGTTGCTCCACAAAGGAGATTAAACCCAATGATGAAATAAGTAGTTAAGAAGGAAATTTTGAAATGATTGGACACTGGAATTATATATCCTATTTCAGATAGTGCTTGGGTAAGTCCAATTCATTATGTTCCTAGAAAAGGAGGAGTGATTGTTGAAGCAAAAGAAAATAATGAATTAATACCTATCAAACAAGTTACTTGGTGACGTATTTCCATTGATAATTAAAAATTAAACACTACTAATAAAGATCACTTCCCTTTACAATTTTTAGACCAAATAGTAAATAGACTTGTTGGGCACAAATATTTTTGTTTTTTAGATGGATATACCTACTACCATCAAGTTCTTATTGCTCCTGACGATCAAGAAAAGACAACATTGACTAGTCCTTTTGGAACTTTTACTTTTTGAAAAATGCATTTCAGATTATGTAATGCACCTGCAACATTCCAGAGATGTATGATGTATGTATTTAGTAAGTTAATTGATGATGGATTAGATGTGTTTATGGATTATTTCTCTGTATTTGGAACATCATTTGACGCATGCATAAATTATCTTTAAAAAGTTTTAGAGTTATGTGAAAGAACTAATTTAGAATATCAATTTTTGGTTGCAGGAGGAATTGTGTTAGGACATAAAATTTCAAAAAATGGTATGGAAGCAGACCCTGCAAAAATTCAAGTTATATCTAAATTTTCCTACTAATGTAAGAGGGGTTATAAGTTTTCTTAGACATGTTGGTTTTTACAGGCGTCATATTAAGGATTTTTAAAAAATTACTAAACCTCTAGGCCAACTTTTAGAAAAGGACAAGAAATTTGAATTTATTGAAAGCTGTTTAAATGCCTTTGAGCTATTAAAAGAAAGCTAATCACAGCCCCTATAATAGTTTCACCTAAAAGGGAGAAACCATTCAAACTGATGTACGATGCTAGTGATTATGCTATTGGAGCTGTTCTTGGACAAATATACGATAAGATTTTTAAAGTTATATACTACGCTAGTCAAACTTTTAACGATACTCAAATTAACTATATTGTTACTCAAAGAGAGTTACTAGCCATTATGTATGGTTTTGAAAAATTTAGATCTTATTTAATTGGGATTAAATGTGTTGTGCACACTGATCACTTCACTATTAAATATCTGATGCAAAAGAAGGATGTCAAACCAAGGTTAATTAGATGAATACTTTTGATGCAAGAATTTGATTTTATGGTTATTGATAGGAAGAGAACTGATAATCAAATTGCTGATCATTTGTCGAGATTAGAATATCATGAATTATCTGACACTGACAATGAAATTACAGACAGTTTCCCTGATGAACAACTTTATAATATTAATGAGTGGAAAATATCAATGTTTGCTGATATTGTTAATTATATTGTAAGTGATATTTTGCCTATGCTTACATTGCAACAACAAAGAAAATTCATTCATGATGCAAAAGCATATTTTTGGGATGAACCTAATTTATATAAATAATGTAAGGATCTTATTATGAGAAGATGTGTACCGTTATGAAGAAACTGAACTAATCATTCAGAATTGTCATGATTCTAAATTTGGAGGACATTTGGGGATTGATAAAACTGCTTATAAAATTTTACAAGCTAGATTATATTGGCCTACTCTCTTTAAAGATGTTTAGAGATACATAAAAACTTTTGATCGATACCAACGAGTAGGCAATATATCTAAAAGAAATGAAATGCCTCTAAATTTCATGTTAGAAGTTGAGATCTCTGATGTTTATCTGGGAACTTATACATATTAATTGTGGTAGACTACTTTTAAAAGTGGATTGAAGCACAAGATTTACCTCATTGTGATGCTAAAAGTGTTTTAAGATTTTTAATGAAAAATATTTTTACTAGATACGGAATGCCGAGAGTGATTATCACTAACGTAGGATCCCATTTTAGGAATAAATACATTGAGATTATGGGAGAAAAGTTTAATATTATTCATAGAATCTCTACTTCCTATGACCCTCGAACTTGTGGGTTAGCTGAAGTCTCTAATAGAGAGATTAAACAAATACTTGAGAAGACTGTAAACCCTAATAGAGTAGATTGGTCTACTAGACTGGATACCACATTATGGGCTTACAGGACTGCTTATAAAACTCTTATTGGAATGACTAAACTAACTTTTGGAAAGACTTGTCACTTACTAGTAGAATTGGAGCATAAAGCATATTGGGCGATTAAAGTATTTATAATTGAAAGATGTTAAATGAATTGGAAGAATTAAGAAATGAGTCTTATTATAACAACTTAAGAAGAGATTGTTACAATTAAATGAATTGGAAGAATTAAGAAATGAGTCTTATGATAGAGAAGAGATTATTACAAATGAATGAATTGGAAGAATTAAAATGAATCTTATGATAACAATAGAATTTATAAGGAGAAACTAAGGTTATGGCATGATCGGAAGATTAACCAGAAGAACTTTGAACCAGGACAATAAGTTTTGCTTTACAATACAAGGCTGAAGTTATTCCCTGGAAAATTGAAGTCTCGTTGGTTAGGAACCTTTACTTTGACTCAAGTTTAAACTTATGGAGCTGTTGAAATTGAAGATCAAAAGACTAGGAATAAATTTAAAGTAAATGGACTTAGATTAAAGCCATATTTTGAGGGTAAAAGACCAAATTTTAAAGAGATTTCAATGGTCAACCAACCTGAGTAATTCTTGAATAGGTCAGGCTGACAATGTTAAACTAAGCGCTTTATAGGAGGTAACTCATAGTTATCTTTATTTTGTTATTATAGTGTTTTTATTTGAAATTATCGTTAGTTTGTGGTAGTATTAAACTCTACTACTCATATTTACCCTTGAATCATCATAAAAATTGGATCCATAGAGAAAATTGGAACGCATTAGGACCAGAGCAAAAATGTGAAATTTTTGCCTTGGGCACCGATAGCGGGCTCGACGCCGCCGTCGGTGGGTTTTTCCTGAGAATTCAGGCAATTAATTCTAAAGGCTCACCAACGGCGAGAACGGCTGGATGACGATTTTCAGAGTTTGAAATGACGGTTTTTGGCAGGAGTTACTCCCTATAAACTTTCAAATTTGGTTCTTAAGTTTGCATTACCCCAAAAACAAATTGAAATTCCACTAAATTCATCCCTATGACGTCCAATTCCACTGAAAGCCTTAGGTTTCAAGTGTTTAACAGGGGAAAGTTCATTAGTTCTGAGGCACAGCGAATCTTTAACAAAGTGCTAACAAATAGGAGATTAATCAAAGAAGGAGAATTCTAGAATCAAGGATTGAGCAATCCTTCAATAGAAATTGAAGAGATGATTATTTGACGATGATGGGAAGCGTTGTGCTACACTACAGCCGTCGTAGTCATTCCTATGGTGAAGGATTTTTATGCTAATTTGCATGGAATCAACTAGCGAGTTGTTTATGTGCGAGGTAGATGGATAACTTTTACTCCTGCATGGATTAATGAGTTATATATGATAGAGAATGTTCCTGTCTGCCATTATTCCAACTTTGTCCAGACAACAAACCTAATGAATGAGATCTACCAATATTTGACTGATGAGACTGAAGACTGAGAAATTAGATAAAATAGGTATGTTAGTTTTTCTCCAACACTTCTAAACCTCATTTCTAAACACTAGCACTTCTTCATTTTTGCGAAACTATTACCAACAATGAGGATCGGTAAAGTTACTAAGGATAGTGTTATTCTGAAATACTGCATCCAAATGGGACTGTCGATAGATATTGGATCGATAATTGTGAAGTCTGTTTTGGGCCTGATCGTTCCTGGATCAACTTATGGGCTTGGACATCCTTCAACAACTTTCTTACTTTGTAGTCAGTTCCAAGTATTTTATGAGAATTGGGAAAAGTTACTTCTACCTTGGAAGCCTTTGGACCCAATCGAGAAATTCCCAGCCAATAAAGATGAGAATGATATGACTAATATTGTGGATCAATCGTCTCAGAATTCACTTCCTATTCAGCTTTTAGTTCCGGCCAAGACACTAGTGATCATGTACACAATCAAAAAATTGAAGAAAGAGGTGCAAAATGTTATGATTGCAATTAATAATATCTATGATTTTTTCGATCATCTAGATTAGAGGATGAAAGAGCATTTTGATCACTCTAGACATATCGAAGGAAGTTTGATATGATTGATGAGAAAAATGAGATTGATAGAAGAGGACTCTACTGAAGAATTCTTATGCTAACCCTTCTATAACCTCTTCATTCATGTTCATTCAATGGGTGATATCAGAGGAGAAACAAGTACAGAATCGGAAGAGTAGTAGATTTACTTTACCATCTGTATGTTTAAGTGTGTGACTTGATTTGAACTTATGTGCTTAGGTCACTTTCTAAATTTGCTTTTAGATCTCAATATAGTTGAGATTGAGCATAAGATGTTTGTTTTCAGTGTTTAGAGTGTTGTGGCTTGGATTGCGACACTGAATTGATGTATTGAGGTTGAGAAATACAAAACTTATGTGTGTCATGTAACGTGTACTGTAACTCTTGGAATTTATATATAATTGTAAGGTTTTGTGTTATGAATGTTTATTTGGGTTAGTACATCATTTAATAACTTAAACATTGTCTAGAATGATTGAACAGATGTCGTCGAGGCTTGAAATTGATCTAAATTGCAAAAATCTAGAAATTGAAAAAATTTTGAAAATCTCACCGACGGGGCCATCGACGCCACCGCCGACAAATTTTTCTTAAGGCTTAGGCTATTTACTTTAATAGATCTTGGATTCAAGGCGATTTCAAGGCATTTAGACACCATATTTTATCATCTCTTGATAAGAGCTTCACTCCAACCTAAAATATTTTATTTTCACCTTGAATTTCTTCCACATTGAGAAGATCCGAAAAAATGGAGAATGTGGAGAAAATATTTAGAAGAAATTCATAGAATTTAGATTTGAACTCTTAGAGTCACTCTTGGAAGCCATTATTTGAGAATTTGAAGTATATTTTAGAATTTTTTATAATTTTTATTAGATTGACATGGCTCTGCGACAAAAGAGGTGACTTGAGTTTGAAGAGTCTCGCTTCGTCAATGCGAAGGCTCAGTCGAGATTTACTTCAGTATTTGAAGGGATGAAATGTATACAAGATTGTCTTATTGAGAGTCCATGAGGAGAAGTTGAACGAGTTATTACCGAACAGAGGTGAGAAAACTTTTGTTATACCACCAATGTGTTCTTTTCTGAGGACGGAATTATTTGAGTAAGGGGTTTTTCTGTTGAGTTTAGTGCTGCCTGCATTAACTCATTTTATGAAGTCCCAGACTCCTATAACTATAATTATGAAACCTTCAGTATATTGGAAGGTCCATTGAACGATGTCATCAACTTTCTCACTGTTGGGAAAGGGACATGGAGGATAAAGAAACGAGAAAGGGTAAATTTTTCTTCTTCCATGTTGAATGTTGCATATAAAGTGTGGCATTATTTTATTTCCTCTACTCTGTTACCTACCTATCACCATAGTGAGGTAACAAGAGATAGAACTATTCTGAATTTCTGTATTCATAATAATAAAACTATAAATGTGGGGAGAATTATTTATAAGAATATATTGACCACGACAATGAGTGAATCAAGTGGAGGTATGGGACATCCTGGCCTCATTTATGCACTTTGCCAACTTTCTGGAGTTGAAGTCGGAGATGATGAAGAATAGGTTTACTCTATGAAACCTAATAGTAAAGCTAATTTGAAGACATATCAATCCCATGAAAAGAACCTTCTACTAGTAGAGATATCCCCTCTACTAGTTATGACCTTCCTTCCTCCAGCTCCCCTACCCTGAATGATTAAATGAATGAGTTAACCTTACAGTAGAAGAGTATAAAGCAATTAAATGAATGAATTGGGGGATTAGAACGTAGACATGATCATGATAGTGAGTACCTACAGAGACATTCTGACTTTGAGATAGCTTACTACGAAGCTCAGGCCCAACTCTATAGAGGTGAGCCTGATGTTGCTTTCCTGAATGCCCCCGTTATACTCAGTATCAGCCCAATCCACCTGCTGACTAGGGAGACGAGGATATAGTATGAGACTTTGATATATGATAGTAATTAATGTACTTTTATTTTTGTAATTTATTAATTGAGATAGATGTTTGTGTGTTTGTACTTTCATTTTTTTTATGTTGCAATTGGATGATTTTTAATTATTGTTATAAATGTTTAGTGTGGTAGTTGAAATTTGCATGTGTAGTTATAATAGATTTTGATTAATACTGTGTAAAATTGTAATGTGATGTGATTTTTATTTGCATTTTAATATATTTGTAATTATTTTTTGTTATTTGTATAATGTTTAGTTTTGTGCTTATTTCAAAATTCCATTACACATCAAGTTCTCTAATAATTTATATGTATAGAAAGCTCCTAAAATTACAGACTAGTTGAAGTTAAAATTTTGAGAAGGAACTGCAAATATTTCAGAATGATGAAAATGCCTAAAGTATTGAGGTATGATATATATTTAGAATTTTTTTTCCACCAGTATCATTCCATATTGAAAAATTTAAGTTTGGGGGAGGGAAGAAAAAGATTAACTATTAGATGTTCTCAATTTTAATATTTTCAAAAATTATTAATATGATTTTTTATAGTGAATATAAATCAGATAACTATATTTTGTAGATATTTAAATATTATAGTAGATTTAAAGGAATATTTTTGTAAGGAAAATTAATTTTGTAGATTAAGATATTTAGTATAAGAGAATAAAACTATAGTTAACTATTTAAAATAAAGAAAACTATATTTTGAAATATTAAGAATTTTAGAAATTTATTTGAGAAGAAAAGATTGGGGCTCGATGATGTAAAAGCTATGAAATACTTATAAGGTAAAGAAATGTTTTGAGTTTCAAATTTAGGGAAAGAAAACTGATGTTCCAAATTGTTAAAGATTATCCAGATATAGTAATCCTCACTTGAAAAAGAAAAATAAAGGATTGACAACAATCCCTGAAAAGAAAAGAATATATGTATAGGATTGAAAGCAATCCAAATAAAAAAAAAAGAAAAAATATATAAGTGAGGAGAAGCTTGAGGAGATGCCTAATCAAAAATTGGCTTCACTTAGACCTACCTAACGTGAAAACCTAAATACATTCCTAAACTTATATTTATGGATTGACATCTTTTACTAGTAGTGTTCTCATGAAGTTCCTAACATTTAAATATTCTAAGTGACTTGATATTACAACATCTAGTCATTCTTGAAATGAATAGAAAACTAGAACCTTAAACTTGATGACTAGATAGTTTTGTACCTACAGAGTTAATTTAAATACTTGAATTTTATCTAAAAATATCACTATGGTATTTATTTAAATCAAACTTATAATATTTCTAAATTAAGACTATACTACAATAGATCATAATTTTTATGTAGTACTAAAATTACTTGAGAGTAAATAATAGTTAAGTTTGGGGGATTTTGACCAAAGAAAAATATGTTGAGATTTTCATACCTATTTTATACTTATATTGATGAAATTGCACTTTAAAGAAGGGTATTTTTTATGCTTTTTTGCAGGTATGTTGAATTATGGTCATTGGAGCAAAAAGATGCAAAAAGGACCAAAATATGAAGATTTGAACTAGGGCACCGACGGTGAGCCCAACGACGCTGACGGTAGGATTTTACAAAGAGTCCAGAATCATATATTCTAGAAGGCCGCCGACAGCGCTATCGAGGCTGCCGACAGTGAGAATGGCGGTTCTCTTAATAGGTGTATTGAATGTGGACGATTTTTAAAGGGATGCTTAGGCAACTCATGGAAAACTCTTCTACAACTCATGGAAAACTCTTCTACAACTTTAAGAGAAACGATTTTTAAAGGGATGCTTAGTCACTCCTAGAAGCCATTATTTGAGTATTTGAAGTGTATTTTGCGAATTTGTTTTAAACTTTTGATTAGATTGGTGTTGTAGTTTGAAATTTGCATGTGTAGTTATAATAGTCTTTTATTAGTACTTATTAAAATTGTAATGTGATGTGTTTTTTTTTTGCATTATGATTTCTTTGTAATTGTTTTTATTTAGTATTGTGATGTGTTAGTGAAATATAGTTTTTATATAATGTTTAATTTTGTACTTATTTCAAAATTTCATTACCCAGTAAATTCTCTAATGATTTATATGTATAAAAAGCTCATAATATTACAAACTAGTTCAGAATGATGAAAATGCCTGTAGTACTGAGGTATGATTTATATTTAGAATTTTTATTTGCACATGTATCATTCCATATTGAAAAATTGAAGTTTGGGGGAGGGAAGAAAAAGATTAACTATTATATGTTCTCAATTTAAATATTTTCAAATTTATGTTTGGGGAGGGAAGAAAAAGATTAACTATTAGATGTCCTCTATTTCAATATTTTCAAAAATTATATGATTTCATGTATTGAATTTAATTCAGGTAACTATATTTTTATAACTATTTAAATATTGGAGGGAAGAAAAAAATTAACTATTAGATGTCCTCTATTTCAATATTTTAAAAAATTATTTAGGGAGGAAAGAAAAAGATTAACTATTATATGTTCTCAATTTAAATATTTTCAAAAATTATTAATATGATCTATATAGTGAATTTAATTCTGTAACTATATTTTTGTAACTATTTAAATATTATGGTAGATTTAAAGAAAGTAAATTTAATTCAGGTAACTATATTTTTGTAACTATTTAAATACTATGGTAGATTTAAAGAAATATTTTTGTTAAGTTTGGGAGAGGGAAGAAAAAGATTGACTATTAGATGTCCTCTATTTCAATATTTTCAAAAATTATTTATATGATTTCATGTAGTGAATGATAACTATATTTTATGAATATTTAAATATTATGGTAGATTTAAAGGAATATTTATGTAAGGAAAATTAATTTTGTAGATTAATATATTTAGTATAAGAGAATAAGACTATAGTTAACTATTTAAAGTAAAGAAAATTATATTTTAAAATATTATAATCTTAGAAATTCATTTGAGAAGAAAAGATTGGGGCTCAATGATGTAAAAGCTATGAAATACTTATAAGGTAAAGAAATGCTTTGAGTTTCAAATTTAGGGAAAGAAAAGTAAAGTTCAAAATTATTAAAGGCTATCCAGATATAATAATCTTCACTTGAAAAAGAAAAAGAAAGGATTGACAATAATCCCTGAAAAGAGAAGAAAAATATATAGGATTGAAAACAATCCAAATGAAAAAAATATATATAAGTGAGGAGAAGCTTGAGGAGATGTCTAATCAAAAATTGGCTTCACTTGGACCTACCTAAAGGGAAAACCTAAATACATTCCTGAACTTATATTTATGGAATAACATCTTTTACTAGTAATGTTCTCATGAAGTTTCTATCATTTGAATATATTAAGTGACTTGATATTACAACATACAGTCAATCTTGAAATGAATAGAAAACTAGAAATCTTAAACTTGATGACTAGATAGTCTTGTACCTACAGAGTTAATTTAGTTACTTGAAATTTTTGTGAAAATTTCACTATGGTATTTACTTAAAGCAAACTTATAGTATTTCTGAATTAAAACTTTACCACAGTAGATCATAACTTTTATATAAACTAAAATTACTTGAGGATAAATAATAGTTAAGTTTGGGGTATTTTGACCAAAGGAAAATATGTTGAGATTTTCATACCTATTTTATACTGATTTTGATGATAATGCACTTTAACAAAAGCTATTTTTGATGTTTTGTTACAGGTATGTTGAATTATGATCATTGGAGCATAAAGATGCAAAAAGGAGCGAATTTGGAGTAAAAAGGACCAAAATATGAAGATTTGAACTTAGGCGCCGATGGCGAGCTCGACGCTGCCGACAGTGAGTTTCTCCCGAGAGTCCAGAATTAAATGTTCTAGAAAGCCGCCGATGGCGAGCACATCGGTTCTCTTAACAGATGCATTGAATGTGGATGATTTTTGAAGGAACACTTGGGCAACTCTTGAAAATTCTTCTACAACTTTAAAAGATATATTTAGAAACCAAAAAATGGGGTGTCCACGGGTGTCCGCTGAGTTTTTGTTGTTTGTGGTGCCCATTAAAATGCTGAGAGTGGTTAGTATTATGAGGAATTTGTTAAGAGGTCATTGGAGCAAAAAGATGCAAAAAGGAGCAAATTTGGAGCAAAAAGGACCAAAATATGAAAATTTGATCTTGGGCGCCGACGGTGAGCTCGACACCGCCAATGGTGAGTTTTTCCTAAGAGTCCAGAATTAAATATTCTAGAAGGCCGCCGACCACCGATGGCGAGTACGTTGATTCTCTCAACAGATACATTGAATGTGGATGATTTTTGAAGGGACACTTGGGAAACTCTTGAAAACTCTTCTACAACTTTAAAAGAAACACTTGGAAACCAAAACAAAGGTTGTCCACGGGTGTCCGCTGAGTCTTCGTTGTTTGTGGTGCCCATTAGAGTGCAGAGAGTGGTTAGTATTGTGAGGAATTCTTTGAGAGATTGTAAGAGTGGAACGAAAGTGAAAGATTTCTTCCTCCTTGCTGCTTCGAAGGAGAATTCTGTGTGTTGTAAAGAAAGGAAGAGATTGAAAGGAACTTCAAGGAGTTTGCTTAAGGAGGAATTAGAGATAAGTTGTATCTATTTATTGAAGTTTGTATGACTTTGCTTTTATATATAAATTCTAAGTTTTGTCGTATCTTCTCCATGAGTTCTGAGTAGTTTCCTCTGTCTTTCTCCTTGTCTTGAGATTTTGTGAAATGGTGATTTGAATTTGTTGTGCCATGAGAATGTTAAAGAAGTTGTCATGATCTTTTCACTTCAATCTTAATTTACTTTCAATGTGGTCTATTGATTTGTTAAAATATGTTGAGTTTCACAACTAAAGGGAAGATTACATCTAGGATTTAGAGAGGTTAAAGTCCTTGAAAGTTTGGTGCAAATAAATAAGGAAATAAAAATTATCGGGAGTAGAATTGGAGATTTTAGAGTAACGGACTAAAATCCTCAATTTGGTCCTATCATTTGGGGGTTGAAGTGTAGATGTTAGCCCTCAAGCGAGGGGAACATGGGAGCTCCGAAGTGAGAGCTGATATCCTCACAGCCTAGCCGCATATTCAATAACCAAGCATAGAATTAGTCAATGTTCTTTATGCCTGGTCCAAAGGGTAAATAATATGTATGCTCCTATTTGGCACAATATAATTTGAACTAATTCAATTTATCCATTCACTTAAATTTCTTGAGAAGGAGAAGGAAGTTTTCTTATATATTAAACTTCACATTAGAAACTTTATTAGTAGAATTAGTTAATTAAGATTTTATTAAAATTACATTTTAATTGCCTATTAGTGACAAATATGCAATTTGAACTATATTGTTGTGATTAAGTATTGCATTTTTATTTTAATTGCATATTAGTGACAAATATGCAATTTGAACTATGTTGTTGTGATTAAGTATTGATTTTCTAAATCTTAGTTCGTAGGCTCTAATTTACTCCCTGTGGGATTGATATCCAGGACTCCATTAGAGCCCTGTATTACTTGAGCGATATGTATAATTACATAGATAAGTGTGACTTTGAAATTATGTAATATTTTATACACATCTTTATTAAATCTATAACCGTTATCAATTTTTTGGCATCGTTGTCGGGGATTTAAATCTTCTAGTAGCAGTATAAAATTCTTGTATTTTTAAGCATATATAAAGTCAATGTCAAGTTTTTTACGCCGTTGCCGGGGATTTAAATCTTCTAGCTGTAGTATCAAATTCTTGTATTTTTAAGCATATATAAAGTTGCTGTCACTTTCCCCCTGCTCTGAGATATGGTGAAATGAAAAGATAAAATGAATGTGCCATAATTAAAATATAAAATAAATTGTGATGATTTTTCAACTTTAAACTTAATTTACTTTTCAGTTTGGCCAATTGATCTGTTAAAATATGTTGTGAAATATATGATCCAGGAAATGGAGTATGAGTTCTACAACAGAGTGAATCACATTTGATTTCATGAAGGAGAAATTCATTCAGGAAATTTAGTGCAAATAAATAAGGAAATATTCTTTGTTGGGTGTAAGATTGGAGAATCTTTAGGGTGTTTGACTAAAATCCTCAATTTGGTCTTAGTGTTTAAAAACTAAAGCGAGAGTTAGCCTTCAGGTGAGGAGCTCTGGAGTGGGAGCCGGTATCCTCCTAGCCTAGCCATGGATTTAGGGACTAAACCTAGAGTCGGTATCCTTCTAGCTTAGCCACAGATTTAGGGACTAAACTTAAGATTAGCCAATGATTTTTTATGCACTATATCAGGGTAGAGAACTAAAATTGCTCCTATTTGGCACAAAACATATTGAAAACATTTATCTCCTCTCATTTCACCAGAATTTCATTGTAGTGGAGATGATGCTTTTTCACATAAGAAATCTTCATTACCTAAACATAGTTCTTAGATTATTATTTAATATTTAAAAGTTGCATTTTCGTTTTTGTTAATAGTTACGTAATTTAGTTTGGTTAATATCTTAACATTTGAAATTAGTGATAGTGATTTCTTTTGATTTTCTATAAATTTCCTATTAAAATTTATCATTGCTAACTCACACCTTCCCTGTGGGATAGATATTTGGGGCTTAAATAGAAAGTCCATTATTACTTGATAACGATACATATACTTGCGTAGATTCTCATTATTAATTACCTATAATTATATATATTTTACATAACTTACTTTTCATATAAGGATCAAGTTTTTGGCAATGTAACGGTATCAACTTCATAAATCCTTACATATAAAAATTTGGGATCACTCCATAGCCACTAAGCACACTCTATTGACCAGGCTAAACCCCTTTGGCCCACCAAAACAAGCTGTGGACCAATGGACCCCTAAATTAAGGGATTCATTCCCATTTTTAGGCCTTTACCAGAAAATCTTTTCCATCATTGCTTGCATGGGAGTAAATTATAATTAAACACCCCTAACCTTCCTGAGCCAAGAAGTGACTGAACCTTGGCCAGCCACCACCTCGGTTGCGAGAAAACCCCAACCCGAGAAGGTCAAAAATGGTCAAACACCCAATTAAGCCCATCCAAGCTGTCCCAATCCAATTGGAGGCTTGAGGCCTTCTTCCCTCCACCTAAGCAGTTGGGCTAACCCACTAGCTAGCCTAATTGAAGCCCCATGGCTCCACTATTTACGCAGCCATCCCCCTCGACTAGAAGAGAGGCTAAAACCAACCTTAACAAAACTCTGTTCAATTCATTCCAAACTCCCCTCACAGCTTAGAGAAGCTCAGCTCCACTGTCCTCTTGCCCTAATTTCCCTTGTGCAGTCATAATTTTGAAATTGAAAATTAAGTCAGAAATATGAAACTCTTTGAAACTCCATCAAAATCAAATTAAACTCACCCACACCATCCCTACACTGAGAGAGGAAGTTCCCCCATCAAAGTCCCCTCACAGAGACCCTCTACCCTAGACTTTGATCAACACCCAAATTCAGCCTTGATCAAATTTGGGTCTAGGCATTTCACCACTATGAAAGGCTTCATCCCTAGCTTCCTTGGACCTCCACAAACATGTCGAACACCTCTGATTGAAGCTTCCCTTCTCAGAGCGAAGGTATAAACCTCCCCACTGCCCCGAACTTATTTTGATTCTACATTTGCATAGATCCAATTTAATGGCATGTTTATCGTATGGATATGTTCATCTCACTTAGACAAGTCTATATTTGATTGAGCGTGTATCGATTGAATGGAAGAGATCGAGCCGGACAGCGCCTACATACATGAATCGCGGGCCGAGTCAGCGCTGAGGTGGACGACAGTGCTGAACCAGAGAATGCTGCGTTGAGCTTCGGAACCACCATAGGTTGACGCGGCGCCGGGTCAACCTACGGAAGCTTTGAAGCTCTTAAATAGAAAAATAGGGATTTTCTTATTTATTTAAAGTCTCATAACTTTGAAAAATCATATCTTTGCATAGAAAAATAAAAAAAATAAAAAAAATATTCTAGTGCTCAGTGAATAGAGGAGAACAATGTGAAAATGGTTTGAAGTTTATTTAATATATATATTTTATTTTAATTAATTAAATATTTTTCTAAGTATTTTGATTCACAATGGCTTGATATTTTGGCATACTCTTGCCTCTGTCATGGGGGATATTCCTTGATTTTGCCAAAGTCAAAGGAGACCCCTAGATAGAGATCTATTTTTTTTAAGTTTATGCATTTGATTTGAAAAATTAATTATAATAATTAGCATGTTACTTAGAAAAATTGAAAAAAAGTTTGGTAGGTTCACTGTGATAAGAGAACCTTAAGAAAAATTTGTCATAGGCTAAATCAATAAGAACACACCTAATTTACACGAAACCCTGAAGCACAAAGGAAACTAATTTGGGAAAAATAAACATCTAAATGACTTGTTTTTAATTCCTTGCTATAATTTAAAGTTTAGAGGACTCCCCATAAAAAATTCAAAATATTTTGAGTTCATTTGATAACCTAATTTGGTTTTCGAAGTTAAATGACATTTTTAACACTCAAAATAATCATAATAATTAAAATACAACTAAGAAATTTATCAAATTAGTTTTGGGGGCACTTTGTGGTCAGAGAAATTTTCTAAAAATAAAATTGTAATTAAAATTAAAAAAATCCATTTTTTAAACATATTTTAAATATTTAAATAATGAGAAATTAATAAAAAACACAAAATTAATAAAATTCATGGAAATGTTCTAAATTATTTTCTAAGCCTTTAGGAACAATTGAAATATTTTTTCTAATTTTATAAGTGAATGTATTGAGTTTTAAAGTATAAAAAAAAATTTTGAAGGCTAAAAAAAGGATTTTCCTTAATTTCTCACTAAAGTAATTCTAATAATTCAAAGAAAAATCATAAAAATATGAAATTTGTTTTTCTAAGTTTATTGACCTTATAGAAATTTAATAAATATGTAAAACCTAATTTTCCACATTTAAAATATTTTATAATTAATTAATATTCCATAAACTAATATAATTTTGATAATTCAAATAAAACTCAAAAAATCATGAAATTTAGTCTAAGTAGCTCTCTAGTCTACTTGTATCTCCAATAAAAATTTCATGTGATTAGGTTTTTCCTTGGTCAAGTTATTGAATTTTCTTTGAAAAATCTTATTTTTGCATGTAGATAATTATATAAATTAAATTAAATTTTGAAAAATCACATTTTCTCCTCTGATATCCTAACTGACCCAAGAGTGAGGTATGATAAAAATTCCAATGTTGTTTGAATTAAATTTGATGAATTATGAAGTGATAGAGCCTTAGGGGCAAATATATAATTTTTGAAATTTGGTCTTAATTAACATTTTGGCTTAATTCAAGAAAGGAAAATGGGCAATCTTTGATCTTAACTAACATGTTTAGGTGATTAAAACATACGTAATTAATTGTTAGAAACCAATCTCACTTTTCTTAATCAAAGGATAAATTTACACTTTCTTAAATCTTCTAAATCATTAAATTTGGAGGTCTATTAAAATAAATGATCCTAGACTTAGGCGTATGATTTTGGATGTTAATAACTCACTAATTTAATACCCCTATTTGGTGTTCAAATGACATTCAAACATTTTTATGATGAATTACTATCACTTAAATTTCAATTTCTTTCAAAAATTACTAATGTATCCACCTAGGTCTTAAGGGAGTAGTAGTGACCTAGGCTAAATATAATTTGGTTAAATGAGAATTAGAAAAGTGAATGTAACTAGAAATTGAACACCTTTAAAACACTACAACCCAAGTTAAAACTAAAATTGGCTAAGTGTCTTAATAACATTAACTTGCCCCTTTAAGGGTCTTTACCCACATAATTCTAAAATTAAATGATAAATGATAATCACCCTACTCTTAGGGATAATTGAAACATTGATATTCACTGAACACTAGAGGTATTTACAACATAAATTATTAAGCAACATAATAAGTTTAAATGAGCTCGAGACTTTTCACCAGGCGGTGAGAGGGAAGCATGGATCTGCTTTTTCCTTCTAACCTTCTGGATACCTCAGAGGTCTACTAAACTTAGTATGTTTTTCTTAATGAAATCATTCTCAAATGAATTAATAGGGGCTCGCCAAGGCATGATTTAGGATTTGGTAGATCACTAGAACCTTACATGCCAGTTCTACATAAAATGCTTTTGATATATAAATACTCTCACATACATTTTGAGTTTCAGTTGAAGATGACAGAAAGACCGTCTAGATACGTTTTTATTGTGATTTGCTTACCTGCATTTTTTTAGTTTCCCATACTTTACTTTTATTGTGATTTACTTACCTAAATAAAAAAACACAAACCTAAACTAGAAAAATTTACAGTATGAAACATTTAAATATTTCTCCTCAAAATTGAAGCCNCAAATGAATTAATAGGGGCTCACCAAGGCATGATTTAGGATTTGGTAGATCACCAGAACCTTACATGCCAGTTCTACATAAAATGCTTTTAATATATAAATACTCTCACATACATTTTGAGTTTCAGTTGAAGATGACAGGAAGACCGTCTAGAAACGTTTTTATTGTGATTTACTTACCTGCATTTTTTTAGTTTCCCGTACTTTACTTTTATTGTGATTTACTTACCTGAATAAAAAACACAAACCTAAACTAGAAAAATTTACAGTATGAAACATTTAAATATTTCTCCTCAAAATTGAAGCCAAACCATAGGATAGCTTGGGAAGTCACCAAGGTTCTCCTCCATATCTATGACATCCCCTAGCTCTTCCATCTTTGGATTCTACAATAAAATGTTTCAAATTTGAGTCATTCCCATTTCACACCTCTTTGTCCAATTTCGTTGAAAAGTCCTATCCATTTGACCTCCTTGAAGATAACATTTCTTGATTTTTATTGAGAGTTTTCTTAAGTAATTTTGATCATTTAAGATATAATTAACTATAGGGGTTTGCCCTTATAGGAAGCTTGTCCAAACCCAGTTTAAAATAAATCCTATTTAATTCTTTGTATTAAATAGGGGAACTTATCGACAAATAAATAGTTTCGCAGACCAAACATATATCATATATTTTACAATTTATTTGATAGAGCCTCATCCTCAAGTCTTGTTTTTTATCCTTCGGGATAGATATAGGGTTTGAGGTATAACGCTCTTTCATTTAAACTGTGAAAAAGATCGGATTAGTTTGATTTCATATATATATATATATATATATATATATATATATATATATATATATATATATATATANTTTTGACCTCCTTGAAGATAACATTTCTTAATTTTTATTGAGAGTTTTCTTAAGTGATTTTGATCATTTAAGATATAATTAACTATAGGGGTTTTCCCTTATAGGAAGCTTGTCCAAACCTAGTTTAAAATAAATCCTATTTAATTCTTTGTATTAAATAAGGTAACTTATCGACAAATAAATAGTTTCACAGACCAAACATATATCATATATTTTACAATTTATTTGATAGAGCCTCATCCTCAAGTCTTGTTTTTATCCTTCGGGATAGATATAGGGTCTGAGGTATAGCACTCTTTCATTTAAACTGTGAAAAAGATGGGATTAGTTTTATTTCATATATATATATATATATGTAAATTAAAATATCTTTTTTAAGCGGGCGACGAGATTTTGATTCCGGCGGCCGACAGCTTCCAAGGGCAACTCCTCCAACCAAAAATAGTGTCGACAATTAAATTTAAATAGAACCTTAAATATAACATCACTTAGGTTCAATTTAGGTAGAACCTAAGGTGTAGATTCATTTTATTTTAATTTAGGTATAACCTAAGGTATGGAGTGATTTAGGTTCAATATAGGTAGGACCTAAGATATAAGGTTATTTTGGTTCAATTTTGGTAGAACCTAAAGTACATGGTCACTTTGGTTCAGTTTCGGTAGAACGTAAGGTATAGGTTGATTCAGTTCAATTTAGGTAGAACCTAAGGTTTAATGTCACTTAGACTCAATTTAGGTAAAACATAAGGTTTAATGTCATTTAGGTTAAATTTAGGGAGAACCTAAGATATACGGTTTCTTAGTTTCTATTTAGGTAAAACTTAAGGGCTTTAGGGTGACTTATGTTCTATTTAGATTGAACCTGAGGGTTTGGGTTAAGCTCAATGTTGATTGAACCTAAGAGTTCTAGAGTGACTTAAGTTCAATTTAGATTGAACCTAAAGGTTTTGGTTAGGTCCAATGTGAATTGAACCTAAGAGTTTAGATTAATTAAGTTCATATATTTTAGTCTTTTTTAAGATTTAAAGTATACTTAAGTTTAATGTAATCAAAGCTTAAGATTTAATTAATTGTAAAAAAGGTTAGACTTGATTAAGGTTTAAGTTGATTTAAGCCTAATGCAAGTATGACTTAAAGTTTAATTAAGTTTACTTAGGGTTAGACTTAATTAAAAATTAAGTTGATTTAATCCCAATGTAAGCAAGGTTTAAAATTTAATTAAGTCTAATTAAGGTTAGACTTAATTGGGTTTTAAATTGATTTAAGCTTAATGCAAGTAAGGCTTAAAGTTTAAATATGTCTAATTAGGATTAAAATTAAATAGGGTTTAAATTGATTTTAGCCTAATGTAATTAAGGCTTAAAGTTTAATTAAGTCTAATTAGGGTTAGACTTAATTAGGGTTTAAGTTGATTTAAGCTTAATGCAAGTAAGTTAAAAATTTAATTAAGTCTAATTAGGGTTAGACTTAATTAAGATTTAAGTTGATTTATGCCTAATGTAAGTAAGGATTAAATTTTCATTTGGTCTAATTAGTGTTAAACTTAATTAGGGTTTACGATGAACTTAAGTTGAATGTAAGTCAAGCTTAAGTTTTAATTAAGTCTAATTAAAGTTAAACTTATATAAGGTTTAAAGTGTACTTAAGCTTAATGTAAATAAAGCATAAGGTTCAATTAAATCTAATTAGGGTTAGACTTATTTAAAGCTTAAGTTGATTTAAGCCTAATGTTAGTAAGGCTTAAAATTTAATTAAGGTTTAAGTTGATTTAAGCCTTACGTAAGGCTTAAAGTTTAATTGAGTTTAATTAAGGGTTTAACTTAATTAGGGTTTAAGATAAATTTAAGCTTAATGTAAGTAAAGCTTAAGGTTTAATTAGGTCTTATTAAGGTTAATCTTAATTAAGCTTAACGGTATAGTTAAGCCTAATGTAACTAAAGCTTAATTTTAATTAAGACTAATTAGGGTTAGACTTAATTAGGGTATAAGTTGATTTAAATATAATGTAAGTAAGGTTTAAGGTTTAATAAATTCTAATAAGGGTTAGACTTAATGAGGGTTTAACTTGCGTTAAGCCTATTGTAAGTAAGACTTGAGGACTAAATTAGGTCTGACTAGGGTTAGACCTAATCAAAGTTTAAATTGGTTTAAGCTTAACGTAAGTAAGGCGTAAGGGTCTAGGTCGGGTCTAATTAGGGTTAGACCTAATCAAAGTTTAAATTAGCTTAAGCCTAATATAAGTAATGCTTAAGGGTCTAGATTAGGTCTAATTAGGGTTAGACCTAATCAAGGTTTAAATTGGTTTAAGCCTAATGTAAGTAAGGCTTAAGTGTTTAGATTAGGTGCAATTAATATTTGACATAATCAAGGTTTAATATGGTTTAAGCCTAATGTATGTAAGGATTAAAGGTCAAAATTATTGTCGGCACTATTTTTGGTGTGGGGTTTGCCCGTAAGAAGCTGTCGGTCATCGGAATTGAAATCCCGTTGCCCGCTTCGGAAGGACGCT
>JXCR01147218.1:91002-197012 GCA_002079205.1 Phalaenopsis hybrid cultivar
GGGGGTAAGGTGAAATTCATGATGGGTGCCATGTAAGGAGCCATGTATTCCTCCCCTCATGATGGTTTTTAAAAAGTTAAAAATAGTTGCTTCTTTGGTGACTTAATGTGTTTGATGGGTTTGATATGTCATGATGGGTCTTATAGGGTCATAGGTGACCCAATAGGAAAGGGTCATGGGTTGGATTTAGATTTAGATGTCATGCATGAGCTTGAGCTTTGATGAATGGTTAAAAAGTTTCAAATTTAAGGATAATAGGTTTTAATTTCATCTTTTTTTAGCTAAATAATTAATTAATTAAAAATCAATATAGGCCATAAAACCGTAAATCGACTAAGATGATGTAGATTTAACCAATTGACCAGTGTTAACCAATTTTGTCTTCGGGTTGACCAATTTGATCATAGAATGGTCATTAGTCCCATATGTTGCCATGGTGGTCAGGGGTTAACCAATTGGGTCCATGGTTGACAAAATGGTCAATGTGGTGATCATTTGGTTCAGGGTTGATCAAATGGTCTACATGGTGACCATTGGGTCTAAGGTTGACTAAATGGTCAATGTGCAGACCAAATTAAGGTTTGTCATCGTTGATTTGATCAACATAGGGTGTTATTATAATTTGGGTTCAAAAGGAGCACATTAGGGATTTGGTTTAATTGTTAGGGTTGGGAGACCCCAGATGGGTTCAAAGAGTCAATGTTAGTAAACTCCTTCCATAATATTGATTTGATAGTCATAGTGCTCTTAGGTTTTGCTGGAGAATCCCTAAGACCTTGAATTGATTGGGAGGTTTAGACTATGTCCTAATTTTGGGTTTTGATTTAGTGCAGAACCTCACAAAAGTTTGGTCAACAAATGGGTCGTCAATATGTGTGGAATACTGAACAAATATGCTGCATATATTGGTGTTGACCGAAGCAGCCAATATAACCCACAAAATTATCAGTTTGTCGCTAGATTTAAAGAAAAACATAATTGTTCTACATTCTTCTTTTAAAGCCTATTGAGGGAAAGAATGTCATGACTTGTAAGGAAGTCATAGAGAATAGGTAAACTATAGGAAAGTCATGCTTCCTTATCAGGTAGACCTTACACTACATAGTAAGAGAGAGAGAGTGGATGTCATATTCTATTTAAGGATGTCTTTAACCATCTCTGAAAAGTATCAAATTTGGTTTTGGGAAAGGATGCTAAGAGACTTACATCCTTTTCCAAAGAAAAAAACTAAGGCATAACTCCGTGTCTGGAAGGAATTATATCCAATAGAAAAAAAGAGAGTGGATGTCATATTCTATTGAAGGAGGTCATATACTATCTCTCTAAAATGTCGAATGTTAGTCTTGGGAAAGAATGGTAGGAGATTACATCGTAGCTCAAAGGAAAAGCTAAAGGAAAGGAATTACTCTATGTCAGGAAGGTCTTATATCCAAAAACAAAAAAGAGAGTGGATGTCATAATCTATTGAAGGAGGTCTTACACCATCTCTCAAAGATATCAAATGTTGGTTTTGAGAAGGAGTCTTACATCCTATCCCAAAGAAAAAGCTGGAGGAAAGCCATAACTCCGTGTCAGGAAGGTCTTATATCCAAGAGCAAAAGTGAGAGTGAATGACATACTTCAATGAAATGGGTCTTATACCATCTCTTAAAGATGTTGAATGTTGATTTTGGGAAGGAATGCTAGGAGATTTAAATTCTAACCCAAAGGAAAAGCTAAAGGAAAGCCAAAACTCAATGTAAGCAAGGTCTTATATCTAATAGCAAAGGAGAGAGTGGATGTCATAGTCCATTGAAGGAGGTCTGTTACCATCTCTCGAAAATGTCAAATGTTGGTTTTGGGAATAAATGCTAAAAGTCATACATACTTTTCCAAAGAAAATGCTAAAGGAAATCTATAACTTCATGTCAGGAAAGTCCTATATCTAATAGCTAAAGAGACATAGAGAGAATTAAATTATTTTAAAATTTTTAGTTTTTTGGTTTATTTGTCGGAAAATAACTTATGTCAATTCAAAAAATTTTATTGTTCTTTTATTTATGTCATTTCATTTCATTTTTTATTTTCCTTTTCTTTTAGTTGTAGGTTTTTATCTTGGATTTTCAGGACCTGCACAAACATTGCCAACAGCTTGGGGTTTTTTTGCTTTTTGTAATAAACTAAATTTCCATCTCATTACAAAAGCTAATATACATAACAAAAGTTAATCAGAGAAGTTAACAGGACATCATACATCATAAGCAAAATGTCATGACAAAAACTATCATCAAAATGTCATAACGAAAGCTATCACATCTTCCTTGGTCATATCAACAACCTTGGACACTACGACTACCAAGGATACCTTGCACTCAGAGAAAATTTCAAAAACAAGTTCCATACAAAGAAGCTCAGGTGCTCGGATATTCACAGGGTCATGGTAGTTCCAGAGGTCATAGTCCCTCAAGCCCTGGTTTGGGTTGCTAACCAGCAGGGCGCTTCTTAGGATGCATTCTTTGTAATGTCATTGAGATCCATTGTCTGCTTACTCCTGGTATGCAACTTTTTGCCACATCAACTCCACTTCTCTGCAGTATTAGAACTGATCCTTGTGGGAGGGGAATCTGATAAGATCCACATAATTCTTCTAGTCCTATGATTTGGATTTGTTGTCCAAACATTATAGCATACCTGTTTAGTAGCGATATCGTGCAAAAGAGCATTTCAAAACCATGATGATCATTATGTGGGGGGATGCAATCTCCCTCTTCATTTATATTGATGATATATTTGTCAGGAATACAACTGGACGACATTATATTCTACGCTACCAATATTTTAATAATTTTAATGATTAGGGTTGACATTGAATCCACCCATTCATGATGTAAAATTTTTTAGGGATTCCTCTCTCTATCTTAGGCATAATTATAACAACATCTGTATTGTATTATAATTTTCCTTTTTCCACATTTCCAACGCCTTTTCTAATTTCTCAACTCATCCCTTATCACATGCCTCCATCACATGTTAAACAATGATGACTTGTTCATCTTCATCAAATACTTTGGTGACCAACTGTATTGCCTCGAGTATATATATTTTTTGGCCGTCAATATTCTTATAATGTTTGAAATAATGTCATCTGATTGTCTAGACATGTCTAGGCTTCTCTTCATAAATGATTTGTTTTTCAGTTGGTTCCTCTGACACTATGAAGAGAAGAATTGATGCATATGGACTTGGTACGAAGATCATCCTTTCTATTTCTTCTTCTTTAGGATCCAAATTTTCTACCCCTAAGATAGGGTATACTTCCTAAGTGTATATTTTAGAATTGAAAATTCAAATTTAGTAGCTTCTTTCTCCATGAGTTCTGGGTCAGTCGTTCTTTTTCATATAGTCAATTGATATGTTTGTTGCGCTTGTTTATCGCTCCCTAAAGTCAGAGGAAGGTGTGGCTTTTCACAAAGCTCTTGCTAAGGGCCACTAAAGTGGCAAAATAAGGTCAATAGAGTGGGACCAGCTGCAAGGAATGGATCAAGCAGTCGATGCCTTCTAACTAAACCAATGAGGGGAGAGTGGCGATTATGCTTTACACCTGGGTCACGACAATAAGAGTTGAATCGGTAGCATCATTTAATTATTCACCGACCACACGATCCCCAACCGAACTGATTCATCTACATTGAGATAATGTAAATCAATCACTAAAAACACCAATAATCAAAATAATTTTTACATACTTAAGAATCAGTCTATTGAAGAATGGGCCTTCGTAAATGCATCTCCCCTCTAGATGGGGTACCACCGCTTTTCTGTGGTGATGGCTGGGGAGGGCCGGTGACTGCCATCAGTCCATCTCCACCAACCTTGAGAACCTCGATAATCGGGCCTTGTGTACCTTAAACAATCATACTTGCACTAACCTAAAGAGTCCAGCCTCTCATGCGAGACATTCTCGACACCTGTGCCTCAAGACCCCTAGACGAGCCGACTTTATCAATCGATGCAGGTTCATGACTCAACTGATTTTTCTTCATCATGACTTTTTTCTTCCTTACAGAGGTTGGGAATCGATAGCTCAACTTAGTCAGAAGTTTAAGGTCCACTTCACCTTGGCTCGTATTGTCAACCACGCTTCCCACTATCTGTGGAAAATTGGCGGCAAAGAACGTAAATGCCAACCTTATGATCTTTTTTATAGCGCTCTCTGGGCATGAAATCTCTAGGGAAGTCAATTATTGAATAAGTTTTCTTAATTATCGTGCAACTAATTTCTTAACAGTTTCCCTGTAATTATCCAAGCTGACACTACCAAGGAGCTGGAAAACTCGGGGAACTATTATGTATACACAAAAACTGCTAGCAGGAATATCAAAGTAATCAGAGGACCAAGGACGGCGGCTGGGCAATCGAAGTGATGCGTCGAACGAGCATGGCCGTTCCACGAACAACCACTATATCAGGTTGGTAGACCCAAAATGTTTTGGGATTCAATCGACTTACGGTGCTTACGGTCTCAACTCAATAAGTTTTATAATTGTATTAAGTACAACTCAATGTTTATCCCAAAGTGCCATAAATACAATTATAAAACTTAAGGTGATAAACACAAAAATACATAGAAATTCTGTGGTGTGCATGTAAATTTCTTTTCATAAGTTGGCAATCGAGCTTTCAAATAAGAAAAATTGTACTTTGATTCAATAAAATCAACTCAATAAATGCATAAGTATAAAAATATCTGTCGGCTTGCATATAAGCACATACACACTTGCATACTAATTGGGGGACCTACATAAAAATCAAAATATTGCCCATTTATAAAATTAATATTATTACTATTTTCAACATGATGAACACGTGTATTTGTGGTTGTCAATCCCCCTAGACTGCTGATAGAGAAAATTACGAATTAAATTTTTGCTTTGAATTTCAGTATTTAAATGAGAATTTTTAAAAATAAAAGCTGGATACCTGTTTCGTAAATAACATATTTTTTATTGAGACATCTGTAACTGTCCTTCAAATTAATAAATTGGCATTTTATGGCATATATACGACATTTTAGCAGATATTAGATGTAATTCAATACTAAATACAAATTTGAAATATATATATATATATATATATATATTTAATGGAGGTCAACATGTAACTATCAACCTAATGTCTGCTAATTAATTCAGATGAATTCGAATGAGGGACTGATGGTACTTATGCCTAAACTACAACCAACAAGACACCAGTTGCCTGTATATTTTTTCTCTCTCTCTCTTCTATATAATCAAAAAAATTTGTAGAAAATTTTCCTCCAAAAATCAGAAGATTTGCTCCAATACACTCGAATGTTGGCACAAAATTCAACCAGTGAAAATAAAAATTTCTAATTTCAGCTACTTTCACCTAATTTCCTAGAACCGTTCCTTACGTGGAGCAGTTTTTTATGCAAATGAAATTATTATCTAAGAATGAGAACCTTACGTGCCGTTCAAAAACTCATCAAATCAAATAACATTTCTTTTCTCATTGAAGAACAAGTTGTCATAAAAAAACTTGAACAAATCAATCTGTCAAACTTCCAACACGTAAGAATCTCTTCTATAGCAACTTTCCAACTACTCCCAATACAAAATCAAAGTAAGTTTCATCAGAAATATCAGTTCATTACAACGCGTTGAACGCGGATTAGCATTAAGAAGCAGCCTTCCCGTGAAACAATATTAATAAAGAAAGAAAAAGTTATAAATACAGTAGCAACAGCTCCACAATTTTCATTCAGCTCTTCATCTCTTCTCATTGTTTACATGTTCTTATACCAGTTGACTGTACTTGAAGTTGTTTTCTTAATTCAGAAAACATGAGTTCCTATTCCCAGGGTAATCCTCAAGGTATTTGATTTTGACTTTATTTCATCTACATGGGTTTTTTTAGTTTTCTCTGCAATTTTTTTTTATGCTCCACTTTTGTGAGCGAGCATGGAAGAAGATGGAATAATATGAAAAAATTCGGTTAACCATCTGTATATAGGATATTTCTGGCAGTAGAGGTTAAGTTGATCCAGTCTATTATTCAGATCCTAGATTTAAGTTATGGAAGAATAATCAAGCAACTATAAGGGTTAAATTATGTACAATAACACACCTCCCATGATATATTCATTAGTTATGAACTTTTTAATGAAATTATTGCTAAAATATTTGATTGAAAAAGTTGTGGCATATAGCTTCGTAGCCCTTTCTTTTCGCATGTTTAGAAGAACAAAAGAGGTGAAGTTCTGTGTGACAACATAAGGTAACTTTTGATAGAATAGCTGTAATAAGAAAAAAACACATGAAGATGATAAATCCAACCTAAAAAAAATACACAAACCGAGGCACATATAAAAATTTAAGTGGTTCGATAAAACTAAATGCCCTGGATACACAGAAATAGAATAATCCTTTGAACTTCAAATGGGATACATCAAAACATTCTTTCCTACAAAACTAGAGATTGGAAAATAGATGCTATTTTATCTATGCCAATGATTGAGAGGGTTGCAAACACTATAAGAAAATGAGGGTTGGAAGCAAAGAAGAAGAAAAAGACATTATGCTGGGCTCCAAACAAAAGATTTCTCATTTGCTCGTGGTTATACTATATCAAAATTCTTCTAAAACTCTATTTGTAGTTATAATCTTAAATTAGTTTTGGGATATTAAATTTATTACAGAATCCCTAAAGATAATAAGATCCTTCAAAATTTAATACAAGATCTCCAAATTTTTCTCATAGCCTACAAAGTAAGGGATTAGTCAAATTTTGAAATTTAAAGGGGAGATCCAACTATATTGTATGCAGGTTTTACTATGAAATTTTGGCTCTACAATCTCATAAAACTTTCTATAGCTCAAATCTTTTAGTAAAAATGGCAACCCTCCTCGTATAAAAAAGCAGTTTAAAATCATGATGGGTTGTTGTGATTATCATATTCCTGGCAAGTTATCTCTCATAGGTCAAAGAGTAGATATCCTTTTTCAATGGAGCGTATTGTTGAAATATAAACTTGTTTTAGTTGTTTAAATAAAGCTTAATTTCTATAAGCTTATTCTAGNTTATACAACATGATTGTACAAATGCCTAAAATATGTGTTTGAGGATTTATTTTGCTCTAGGCAAACAACCTCGAATTCCTATGGCTTTGTTGTTTTAAAGCTAAGGAAGGTTATGTTGTTGTAGATCCTCTTGCTGTTGAAGATGACAGGGCTGCCCACCATGTAAGCTTAAAGCTCCTTGTAGCAGAGTTCAAGTTTTCTAAGTCATTTGGTTATAATGTCAAATCAAGTTACCCTGTGGTTAACGTTCTTTAAATTTTATTATGGGCATATTAAAGTTGATTAAAGAGACACCGATCAAGATCCCATGGTTCCAACGTCCTGGCACCACTATTTTCTATTGGAATCACTTATTCTAAATGAATTTACTAAACTAAACTTAATGTGTTCCATAATTTCATTTAGACCGTAAGAAGCCTCTTTAGCAACCGTAGGTTACCTCCTCCGAGGGGTTCCCGATCTTCCAATAGAGACATTTAAATTTAGTTGAAGTTATATTTTTTTGTGATGTTTGTGATTAAGTTTTGAGTTGTCTTATATTTTTGAAATGTTGTGGGGGTGATTTATGAAATTTTATATTTTCTATGCAGGTACGTAAATACAAGCATAAATAAAAGTGCGGTAGGAAAGTACAAGAAAGACTGTAAAATGTTGTAAACTACAAAAGTGTACCTGGCGAGTCTTCTAATTTCACCACCTGAAACTCAAAATTCATGTCAGAGCATTTATGTATGTAGAGCTGGAAAAGTAAAGTTTTGGAAACCTTCCTAACTCTATGTTGTATATTGGGGGTCCTTAAATTTTAAGGACAATATTATTAAGTAAAACATATTAAGTTTAATAAATCCCTGAGGTATTCACCAGGTTAAGAGTAAGGAGCAGGTCCATGCAACCTTCTTAATGTCTGGTAAAAGCCTTGAGTTCATTTAAACTTTATTATGTTGCTTAATAATCCATCCTAAATATCCTGATGCTCAGTGAACATTGATGTCTTGATTATTCCCAAGAATAAGGTAAATGTCATTTTTTAATTTGAAAATTATGTAGGTGGAGACCCTTTAGGAGACAAATTAGTGTTATTAAGAACACTTAGCCAAATTTTTAGTCTTAATTGGACTTGTGGTGTTTTAAAGGAGTTTAATTATATTGATTTTTCTAATCCTCTTTAAACATGTGGATTTCAACTTAAGTTCACCACTGAGTCCTTAAGACCTAAGTGAGTGTATTAAGTGTGTGTATTAATTTTTGAAAAGATTTAAAACTTTAAATGATCATTATCAAGATCATTTGATTATACAATAAGGGTATTAAATCATTGATTTCTAAAGTTATACCCTTAAATTCAAAAGTCATCTTATGTTAATAAAGTTTCCAAAATTTTGATAATTATGAGAATTATTATCTTATAATTTGGCAAAGTGAAGTGAGTTTCTACCAATTAAGCCCATTTTTTATTACAAATCATCAAATGAGTTAATTAATATTAGAAATTACCCATTTTCCATTTTGATTAAGCCTAAATGCTCATTAAGGCCAAAATCTTCAAAATTACAATTTTGCCCCTAGGGGTCCAAACTTTCATAATTTGTCAATTTTAAGTCAAATGACTTTGAAATTCTTATGTAACCTTACTGATAGGTCAATTAAGACATTAGAGGAGATAATGTGAATTTTCACAATTTAATTTAATACATATAATTATTTTTATGCAAAGATATGCATTTTTAAAGAAAATTTCAAAAGATAATCAGGACAACTCCTAATCACTTGAAATTTAAGTGCATCTTCAAAGAAAATTTCAAAAGATGATCAAGACAATTCCTAATCACTTGAAATTTTTATATGCATTTTTAAAGAAAATTTCAAAAGATGATCAGATTATGTGAGCTAGCCCTAGACTAGAAAGTCCTTTGGCCAAGTCCTGATCACTTGAAATTTTTATGTGAGCTAGCCCTAGACCAAAAAGTCCTTTGGCCAAAATTTCTAACTATTTTTATGTAAAGATATGCATCTTTAAAGAAAATTTCAAAAGATGATCAGGACAACTCCTTATTTTTATGTAAAAATATGCATCTTTAAAGAAAATTGTGAATTTTCACAGTTTAATTTAATTCATATAATTATTTTTATGCAAAAATATGCATTTCAAAGAAAATTCTCAAAGAAGATCAAGACAATTCCTAATATTTGAAATTTTTATGTGAGCTAGCCCTAGACTAGAAAGTCCTTTGGCCAAAATTTCATAATTTTTAAAGTTTCTGTGATTTATTAAAATTAATTGAAGTTTTAGGGACTTTAATAAAAATAAAATTTAATAAGTTGAAAAATATGTTTTACATTTTTTTGGAAATCTCTCTGAATCTAGGGAACCGAGAAAAATTTATTTTGTATTTTTTTTTTATTTTTTTTTTATTTTTTAGAATTATTTTGGTGAAAATTCTATTTTTAAGCCTTAAAAATTATTTTAAGGTTTAAAAATAGATATCTTTATTTTTAGACCTTAGAATAATATTCCAATGATTCCTAAGTGTTTAGGAAATAATTTGGAACATTTCTATGAATTTAATATTTTATGATTTTTTTATTATTTTTAATAATTAAAAATAGCCTAAAAATCAAGTTTTTATTTTAATTATATTTTTATTTTTAGTAAATTCCCCTAATATCAGAGAACTCACAAAACTAAGTTTGGTAATTTTTGGAATTATATTTTGATTCTTTAAAAATCATTTAAGTTTCAAATTTGATGGTTACTTTTAAAAATCAATTAAAAATATTAAATGAACTCAAAATGACTTGAAATTCTTATGGTGAATTCTCTGACTCATGAGCCATAGTGGCAAACAAAAATCAAGTGATTTTGATGTTTGTGTGCTTCAAATTAAATATTTTAATCAAATTAGGATTTGCTCAAAATAGTGATATTTTAATTCTTAAAAATTATGAAATTATTTCCTAAGACAACTCTGGCCATAGAGAACTTATATAAATTTTTGTAGAATTTCTTAAGCCACTTAAAATTTTCTATAATTATTTGAATAGAAAATGCATAAAAACTTAGAAAACTAAAATCTCTGTCTAGGGATCTCCTACGTCTTTGTAAAAATACTCAAATTGGGTACCTAGACAGAGGGTACAACATATAAAAATTTGGGATCAAGGTGACAATCTTATATGAATGGAGAATTGAAAAACCCATAACCCTAATTCATTTTATAAAAATAATTTATGCCTCAAATTAATGTGAAAGTAATTCCACATGTTTCCCCTCTGTTCACTGAGCAAGAGGGTATTTTTATTTTACTTTTATGAATTTTCGATGCAAGGATATGAATTTTTGAAGTTTAAGAGCTATTTTCTAAATTTATTAAATATCCTATTTATTTATTCAAACTGCGGGCTGACTGGATCCTCGGATCCGTCGAAAAGCCACGCAGCGCGCTCCTATTCGACGTCACCTTCCGAGTCAGCTGCCATGCGTCTCGCTGTTTCGTTCCGGATGATCATCCGGCTTGATCTCCGCCGTCCATTCAATACACGCGAAGATGGACGACATCCGTTCACCGTCCCCGATGGCCTTAACCGAGAACCGTCCATTTTAGAATCTTAATATCTCTCTCATTTCTTAATGGATTTTGATGATTATTTTTTTTAAAATGTTTGTCTTGAAGAGAAGAATATATCTATATGGTAAACATGTTATAAAATCAAACCATTGTAAATGTAGAGCTCGCGAAGGATCGGGAAAGTAAGTGAATTATACCCTTGCTCCGAGAGGTTTAGCCTCAATCAGAGATTCCTCACACCTTTGTTAGATCCCAAAGAGCTTAGGGTTGAAGCCTCTAGCTCTGGTGTAAAGCCTATGTATGATTTTGATCAATGCCAATTTTGGGTGTTGGTTGAGAGCTATGGTAGAGACTGTTTCAGAGGGTAATCGATGGGGGTTTGGCTTCTTTCACTGTTGTGAAGGTGTAGGGCCAGTCTATTGGGGGTTTGGTGTTGTTTAGGTTGGGATTGAAATTTGTCCTGATTTCGGGCAGGAATTCAAACCCAAAATTGGATTTCTATGGTGGAGTTGGGATAGGGAAGTGGATTGAAATGTGCTAAGGGTCTCCTAAGGAAGCTCTCTGAGGAGTTTGGTAAGCTTTAGTGAAAAGTTTTTACCACACCACTGTTCATGGCCGTGGGGTGGATTTTATAGAAATTGGCTAAGGGAAGGCTTAGCTGGCCAATGGAGGGGTTAGCCCCACTGCTTAGGTGTCAAGCAGAGGATCGCTCGGCTCAATTTGGGCTGAGGTGGCTTCTTGGCATGAGTTTGGGTTTTGGCCATGTGGGTGCTCACGGTTTTGGGCTTTTTCTTGCGTTAAGGTGGCTAACCAAGGGTTGGATCATGGTTAAAGCTTATGATGCTCAGTAAAAATGGCGGTATGGACATGTGGTATGGCAAGTACATTGGTTTAACCTCTTTATTATCTCTTTAAAAGTTTTGGACATGGGCTTAGACCATGGTTAAAGCTTATGATGATCAGTAAAAATGGCACCATAGGGTATGGACATGTGGTATGGAAAGTACATTGATTTAACCTCATTATCTCTTTTAAGCATTTTTTTCAAATTTCACCCATGGGATAAATATCAAGCCTAACCATTGACATTGATTTAACCTCTTTATTATCTCTTTAAAAGTTTTTTTCTCAAAAATTTACCCATGGGCTTGATTTAACCTCTTTATTATCCCTTTAAGAATTTTTTTTAAAAATTTACCCATGAGATAAATATCAGGCATAAGCATGGGTTTTTGGCTGGCTTTAAACTCAACTCTAAAGTCTAAAATTAGTTAGGGTAAGGCTCATTTGACCATACCAAGCTCAATTGGTTTGGATTTGACCATTAGTCCAAAAAGGTGCATATGACCAAATCTTGTGTTTGAACTAGATTAAGCATGCCAATTGGCCCAATTAAATATGGCATTTGATGTAATAGACCATGAGGAACAACTTTTATGAAGGGTTAAAGTCATTTTGAGGTCAATTGATTAATCAATTTGGTGGATTTTTTATTTTTGACCTCTTTTAAGCATGTTGGGCTAAGTTTGGGTCAAACTTGGGCTAGCCATGGGCTAAATCCAAATTAATTATTGTGGTTGGTGTAAAACATCATAATGAACAATTTTATGAAGGATGAAAATTGTTTTGAAGTTGATTTTGTGGTCAATTTGAATGGGTTTTGATGGGTTTGGTTTTAGACCTAAATTAAGCATGTAGGGCTAAACTTGGGTCAAACTTGGGCTATCTTTGGGCTAAGCTCAAATTTATTGTTTTGTTTGGTCAAAAATGACCTCACAAAGGATTTTCAACAAAAATTGGATGCTAATTTGAGGTTTAGGGCATTCAATTGTTCAGATTTGAGGTGTTAGCCAATATTGGGGCTAATTTGGGGGTTTTGGTCAAAGATAGTCAAATTGACCAAATTGGACCAAGGTGTAGTGGGACAAAATGAAATTGAAAATATTTTGGAATTAATGGGATTTTTTGGGAATTTTTGGAATTTTTGGATTTTTGGGCCATGGAGGGGCATTTTGGTAATTTGGCCTTTTTTGGAAATTTTTGTCAATTTTGGCAAATGTGGATGTATTCAAAGTTTTTGGAATAAGTTTTGATCAATTTTGCGTATTTTGGCAAAAATTTGAGAATTTTGTCCAAATTTGGGTCCCAAGGGCAGTTACGTAATTTGGAGGTGCCTAGGGGCAAAAGACTAAGTTGGGCATTTCAAGTAGAATTGGATAGGGAACCATTTTAAATGAGTCATAGACAAATGAAATCCCATTTTGGGTCCTCATATATTGGTCTTAGCCAAGGTATTATGAGGGTATTGTGAAGATATGGTGAGGGTATAGTGTACCTTAGCTCTAAATCAACACCAGGGTCAATTCTAAGGCCAAGTAACCCTATAGGAACTCTTCTTGAGCTTCCCCATAATGATCTTACCTTCTAAATATTAGAGGTTAGGACCAATATGTGGAACTTCAAGTTGAGTAAAGAAAAGAGTTTTGAGTTTCTAATGGTGAGGGTACTTTTTCTAGTTTTCCAAGACTAGTCAATAGGAAAGTCCTACGGCTAGACCTAGGCTACTAAAGAAGTTTCTAGACCTCAACCAAAAGTGAGGTCAACAAACCCAAGTTAACCAAACCATAGGTTCAACATATATTGAACCTAAATAAAACCTTTAACTTAGGTTCAAATCAAATTGAACCTAGCTCAATTCAAACCCTTAAGTTCAACCCAACTTGAACTTAAGCTAACACAAACTTTTAGGTTCAATCCAACTTGAGCCTATGTCAATTCAAATTCTTAAGCTCAACCCAACTTGAACCTAACTCAACCCTTAAGTCATAACTACAGTAGACTTAGGTCAATTAAAACCTTTAAGTTCAACCCAACTTGAACTTAAGTTGACACAAACCTTTACGTTCAATCAAACTTGAACCTAAGTCAATTCAAATTCTTAGATTCAACCCTACTTGAACCTAACTCAACCCTTAAGTCTTAACTACATTAGACTTAAGTCAATTCAAACTGTTAGGTCCAACCCAACTTGAACCTAACTCAACCCTTAAGTCTTAAATACATTAGACTTAATTCAACTCAAACTCTTAGGTTCAACCCAACTTGAACCTAACTCATCCCTTAAATCTTAACTACATTAGAGTTATTTCAATTTAAATTCTTAAGTTTAACCCAACTTGGACTTAAATCAATACAAACATTTAGGTTCAACCCAACTTTAGCCTAAATCAACCCTTAAGACTTAACTACATTAGACTCGAGTCAATTCAAACTCTTAAGTTCAACCCCACATGGACTTAAATCAACACAAACACTTCGGTTCAACCCAACTTGGATCTAACGCAAATCAATCCCATAGGTTAACCCAACTTGAACGTAAATCAATTCAAACCTTTAGGTTTAATCCAACTTGAACTTGATCCAACTCAAACACTTAGGTTGAACTCAAGTTAACCTAAATTAACTTAAACTCTAAGTTCAACCTACATTGAACTTAAATCGACTCAACTCTAAGTCCTAACCATATTGGACTTAAGACTATTTCAAATCTTAGGTTCAATATTGAACCTAAATTGACCTTAGGTTTTACCTACATTGAAACTATAATATTTTAAGTCCTAACTACATTGAACTTGAACCATTTTTCCTTAGGTTCAACCTTCATTGAGCCTAAATTACCTTAAGTCCTACTCACATTGGACTTAAACAACTTTTAATTCATTAGGTTCAACCTACATTAAAAGTAAAACATATTAAGTCCTAATTGGACTTAAACTATTTTAAAACATTAGGTTCTACCTACATTGAACCTAAAGTATTTTAAGTTTTAACTACATTGGACATAAATCATTTTAAACCCTTAGGTTCTACCTACGTTAAACCTAAAACATCTTAAGTCCTTATTACGTTGGACATAAACCATTTCCAATCTTTAGGTTTTACCTACATTGAACCTAAATTACCTACTCACATTGAACTTAAACCATTTCCAATCCTTAGGTTCTAGCTACATCGAACCTAAAACATCTTAAGTCCCAATTACATTGGACTTAAACCATTTCCAATCATTAGGCTCTACCTACTTTGAACCTAAATCATCTTAAGCACTAATTACATTGGACTTAAACCATTTCCAATCATTAGGTTCTACCTACATTGAACCTAAAACACATAAGTCCTATCTACATTAGACTTAAAATTCTAGGTTCTGCCTACATTGAACCTAATTCGTCTTCATTAAACCTAAATCTTAGGTTTCAATTAAACTCTCTCAGGTCTAATCAACATTTGACCTAAGACAAATGACATCATAAAAATCTAACTCACTGACATAAACAACGGAAATTTCATGAAAACTTAAACTAGAAAATCTATGTTCAGATTTACGAAGATTTCTTGGATGACGCAATTTATGGTTGTGACAAGAATCTTTCGGTCCTCCTTTAAACACCTTTCAGACTAAGTAAATCTAGATATTTTACGGCCCTGGGACAACGGATCCATAAACATCTTAACAGGGTCATTTAAAATTTATTAAACCAATTAAATGACAAATTAAAATTGTTAAATCTGATGACATGATTTTATGTTAATCGTGTTCTATTTTGTAGGTTTAGTAGAGACATGAAAACAAAATTTTGCTTTAGATTTCTTTTGCATGTTATAGGGTGTGCTAAGTTTATTTTTTAGGATGACATTCAAGAGTGGAATTTTAAGACAACAAAAATGAAACAAAAAGTAAACGACTTAACATGACATGAATAAAACCAAACAAAACGACATGACATGACATAACAAAACCTAATATATCTAGGTTCAATGTAGGTATAACCTAAGGCAACATTATTTTATCTCTGCAACCTAATTAAATCTTTTAAGTAAGAGTTTTATAAGATGTAATGCTTTCGTGTCAGGACAGGTCTTACATCCAATAGCTGGGGATGAATAGGGAGAGTATATGGGAACACTCTATCTATAATTGTTTGCTGAGGATTTAATTTAGAAATTTGAGATGTAATGTTGATGTCATTTATAAGGAAAATTATTTGTCATTTATGTCATTTTCAATTGTTGATTTATCGTTTGGCATTTTGGACCAGCACAAGCATTGTAAACGGTTGGGGAATATGAATGGCATGTCTTTTGAAAAAGTCATAATTCCTTCTTGGGAATGTCCTATATCCCATAAAAATGATTGCCATATTCCATCATTTTTCAGGGATGTCAAATGTCACTTTTGGAAAAGGTATTTTACATCTTGTCTAAAGAAAGAAGCTGAAGGACTGCCCTGATTCCTAATCAGGAAAGTCTTACATCCAATAGCTAAAAGAATGTAGATTCCACAATCCATCTAAGGAGGTATTACACTAGTTTTTAAAGATTTTAAATGATATTTGTTGGTTTTGATAAGGAATGCTATATGAATTACGTCCTATCTCAAAGAAAAAACTATTGGAAATCCATATCTCCATTTCAGGAAGGTCTTATATCCAATAATTAGGAAAGAGAGTAGATGTCATAATCCATTTAAGAAGGTCTTAAACTACTAAACAAAGTTGTCAATGTTGATGTCTGTCAATTTTGAGAAGTAATGCTATGTGACTTACATTTTTTCTCAAAGAAACTATTAGAAAATTGTAACTCCATATTAGGAAGCCTTATATCCAATAATTAGGGAGTAAGTAGATGTCATAATCTATTTAAGGAGTTCTTATACTATAAACCAGAGATGTCAATGTCATTGTCTGTTAGTTTTGAGAAGGAATGCTATGTGACTTACATCCTTTCTCAAAAGAAAATACTAAAGTAAAGCCAATGTCAGGAAGGTCTTACGTCCAATGTTAAGAGAGAAAGTAGATGCCATAATGGGTCATTATTTTTTATGTCAAATATCACCTACTAATTAGGGGTAAAATTCTTTAACAAGTGTTCAACTGATAGGATTCTCCCAAATATGTTTTTTATTAGTTACATACGAGCCCTCCCACTATTTTTTGTCTAGGTTGTTCAAATTGTCTTTCATAAATCATTTTCAGTCCATGAATTGAGATTGGATCTTCTAGATATTTAAAGATATGACTCAAGAGTAAAGTTTTAATTAATTTGTTAATAACTTGGTCTTTTGCCTTAATTCCCTCTTTCTGGGTCTAGGCAGATTTCAAATTTTGTTACATGATCAAAATATTTTCATTTTGTAAAGATATGTCTGAGCCAAATAATAGCTTACCAAAAGGCAAGATCACTTAATTTTTCTCTTGAATGTAATATCGAAAGAATTTTCTTAAGACAATTTTTCAAGTTCTTTTCAATTATGGGAGAGTTTGGACACCAATTTTTGATTTCATGCTCACCTCAAGCTTTTTCTCAGAGAATTACTATATCTTGTGAAACATATTTTAAAGATTTTGAAAGTCTGAATTCAAACACCAATTTTTTATTTCATGCTTAACTCAATTTTTTTCTCAAGGAATTGTTACATCCAGTGGAGCATATTAAAGATTTTGAATGTCCAAACGATAATTTTTTATTTTGTGCTCAGCTCAATTTTTTTCAAGGAATTGTTATATCCGGTGGAGCATATTAAAGATTTTAAATGTCCCAACACGAATTTTCTATTTTATGCTCACCTCAAGCTTTTTCTTTACTATATCGGGTGGAGCATTTTAAAGAATTTGAATGTCTGAATTTAAACACCATTGTTTTTATTTTATGCTCACCTCAAGCTTGTTTTCAATGAATTGCTATACCTGGTGGAGCATATTTAAAAATTTTGAATGTCCATACCTCCCTAATTGATATTTCTCCAAAACCTCTTAAGATAAGTTCAGAGATATTATAATTCACTCAAAACCAAGGACCCAATCATTTAGCATGAGATTAAAAGGCTCGTAATATCCTTAGATAATTACTTTTACTTTGATCACAAAATTTTATTTTTGAAATTTACTTAGGACCTTGTTATTAGGGCATTAAATTTATTTCCCCCTAAAGTCATATTTTTGTTAAAATATCAGAATATTTGTCTCAGATTACTCCTTTCTGGATTTTTTTTGTTGAGGAAAAGATAAATTTCTGGGAATCTATCACAACAGTTCTGATAACCAATGTCAAATGGTTTTAGATTCATTTTGTAAATTAGGAGTTTGTTATGTTATGTCATTTTTGTCCTGTCATTGTGGAATGTTTATCGTGGAATGTTTGTCATAGATATGATGAAATGTCTGTCATAGATATCATGGAATGTATGCTCGTCGTATATATTATAGAGTGTCTGTCATAGATATTATGGAATTTTTGTCATAGATGTCATGGAATGTCTGTTATAAATGTCATCAAATGTTTGTTAGAAAATGGAATGTCTATCATTGATTTCATGGAATGACTGTCTCTCATAGATATTATAGAGTGTTTGTCATAGACATCATGGAATGTGTGTCGGTCATAGATATTTTGGAATGTATGTGATAGATATCATGGAATGTTTGTTATAAATGTCATGGAATGTTTGTTACAAAATGAAATGTTTGACATTATTGTCATGGAATGTTTGTCTATCATAGATATTATAGAGTGTTTGTCATATACATCATGAAATGTCATTTCTAATAGATATTATGGAATGTCTGTCATATATATCATGGAATATCTATGGTATGTAATGTCTGTCACACATTAGAACGTCTGTCATAAATGTCATTGAATGTTCGTTAAAAAATGGAATGTCTGTCATTGATGTCATGGAATGTTTTTCTGTCATAGATATTAAAGAGTGTTTGTCATAGACATCATGATGTATCTGTCTATCATAGATATTATAGAGTGTCTTTTATGAATATCACGGAATGTCTATTGTGAATTACATAGAATTTCTATCATAGAAGTCATGAAATGTCTGTTATAGATGTGATAGGATGTCTCTCGTGAATGTCATCTAGTGTATGTCTTAGAATGTCTATCGTGAATGTTGTGAAATTTATGTTGTAGATGTCATAGAATGTTTGTCATAGATTTTATGGAACACCTGTCTGTCATAGAATGTCTATTGTAGATGTGATAGAATGTCTGTCATAGTTGTAAATGTATGTCGTGAATTTTAGAGAATGTCTGTCATGAATATCACAAATTGCTTGTCTATCATAGATATCATGGAATGTATATCTGTTATAGATATTATGGAATTTCTGTCTATCATGGATGTTATAGAATGTCTATCGTAGATGTCTTGGGATTTCTGTACAGATGTCATGGGATATCAATCGTCAATGTTATAGAATGTTTGTTATGAATAACATAGAACGTTTGTCTGTCATGGATGTTATGGAATGTCTATCATAGATGTTATGGGTTTTCTATCGTAGATGTCATAGAATTTCTTTCGTCTGCTGTAAATGTCATAAAATGTCTATGTATGTAATGATGTGTGTGTTTGTGAACGTCATGAAATTTCTATCAAAGATGTCATAGAATGTCTATCATGTCTGTTATTAATGTCGTAGAATGTCTATCATAAATGTCATGAAGTGTTTGTAGTGAAATATCTATTGTAAATTTCATGAAATATTTGTTGTGAATGTTATGAAATGTTTGTTGTAATTGTTATGAAATGTCTGAATGTCATGGTATGTTTGTTGTGATTGTCATGGTATGTTTGTTGTGATTGTCATGGTATGTCTGTTGTAATTTCCATGGTATGTCCGTTGTGATTTTTCATGGTATGTCTGTTGTGATTTATCGTAGATAACTCAAAGGGTTGAAATTAAATAAGATAGTAATATCTCTGAAATGATAGAATATCTTAGAATGTCATGAGATGTTAAATTTTAGAGTTAAAATTTTGGAAAGATAATCCTATCAGTCAAAAGATAGAATATTTGAAAATGACAAGTAATTTTAACTCTTTGTATCAAAGAGTTAAAATTTAGGAAAGATAATTCTATATGTCAAAAGATAGCATATCTAGGGGTATCATGTCATTTTAACTCTTAATGTTACAGAGTTAAAGTTTGGGTAAGATGATCCTACCTATCAAATAATAGAATATCTAAAAATTTCATGTCATCTTAACTCTAAATATTGTAGAGTTAAAATTTCGGAAATATAAATCTATTTGTCAAAAGATAGAATATCTTAGAATGTCGTGTCTAGGTAAGATAATCCTACCTTTTAAAAGATGGAATATCTTAGAATGTTATGTTATTTTAACTTTTAATGTTGTAGAGTTAAAATTTAGGAAAGATAATTCTATCTGTCAAAAGATAGATTATCTTAAGATGAAAAATGAATAATTTAACGAGAGATGAAGATAGAAAACTTCCCCAACTGAGTCTCCAATCTCTTATCGCCACCTGGAACTCATCTTTCGCAGTCACCGCCAATTCTCTCATCATTGTCATGATGTGTGTCATTGAATTGAAAGGAGATGCCACTCTGTTTATCTATTTTCATTGCCCAAATCTCCAGTTAACTTATTCTCTTGAATAATGTCAATGATTTCAAGATTTGAAGAAACTATGAGAAGGAAGGAAAAGGACAAAATATAAAGAACACGAGAAAAGAAATGTCGAAAGGATTTTTTTGTGGCAGTCATTAAAAAGAAATGTTTTCTCTTATAAGGAAAACCACATGAAAAAAAAATGACCAGAGATTTTAAGTATATCACCTATTCTGAGTTCTTAATTTTCTTATAGGAGCAAGCCCCTATAGTTAATATACATCTTAGACAGTTAAAATTGTCTAAGAAAACTCCTGATTCTCATCAACATTCATTCTTCTAAGAAATTTCAAGGTCAAGGAAATAAACATCAAATGTTTTATTCTCAGGGTAATAGATTTCTAAGAATCTGATTCTACCTTAAGGGTTTTATTTTATTTTATTTTTTGGTGTCATGTCATGTCATTTTGTTTTATTTTGTTTATTTTTTTCGTGTTATGTCATTTTTATTTATGTCATGTCATTTTATTTTGTTATGACATGTCATGTTGTTTTGTTTGGTTTTATTCATGTCATGTTATGTCGTTTAATTTTTGTTTTGGTTTTCTTGTCTTAAAATTCCACTTCTGAATGTCATCCTGCAAAACAGAGTTAGCACACCCTATAACATGCAAACGAAATCTAAAGCGAAATTCTATTTTTATGTCTCTAATAAACCTGCAAAATAAAACATGATCAGCATAAAATAATGCCTTCAATTTTATCAGTTTTAGTTGGTCATTTAATTGGTTGAATAATTTTTAAACGACCCGGTCAATATGTCTATGGCTCTATCATCCCGGGGCCGCAAAATATTCAGAATTACTTACTCCAAAAGGTGTTTAAACCATGACCAAAAGATTCTTGTCTGCAACCATAGATTGTGTCGTCCAAGAAATCCTCATAAATCTGAACATAGATGTTCAAGTATAAGTTTTAATGTCTTTTAAGATGTCATTTATGTCGGTGGGTTAGATTCTTATAATGTCATTTCTTTTAGGTCATATGTCGATTAGACCTAAGAGAGTTTAATTGAAACCTACGATTTAGGTTTAATATCGGTGATTTAGGTTCAATGTACGTAGAACCTAGAGTTTTAAGTCCATTGCAGATAGGACTTAAGATGTTTTAGGTTCAATGTAGGTAGAACCCAAAGATTGGAAATGGTTTTATTCTAAAGTAATTACGACTTTAAGAAGTTTTAGGTTCTATGTAGGTAGAACCTAAGGATTGGAATTGGTTTAAGTTTAATATGAGTAGGTAATATAGGTTTACTGTAGGTAGAACCTAAAGATTGGAAATGGTTTAAGTCTAATGTAATTAGGACTTAAGATGTTTTAGGTTCAGTGTAGGAAGAACCTAAGGGTTTAAAATGATTTAAGTCCAATGTAGTTAGGACTTAAAATATTTTAGGTTCAATGTAGGTAGAACCTAATGTTTTAAAATGGTTTAAGTCCAATTAGTACTTAATATGTTTTAGGTTTAATGTAGGTAGAACGTAATGGATTAAAAGTAGTTTAAGTCCAGTGTGAGTAGGACTTAAGGTAATTTAGGTTCAATGTAGGTTAAACCTAAGGAAAAATGATTTAAGTCCAATGTAGTTAGGACTTTAAATATTATAGGTTCAATGTAGGTAGAACCTAAAGTCAATTTAGGTTCAATATTGTACCTAAGATTTGAAATAGTCTTAGGTTCAATATGGTTAGGACTTAGGAAAGAGTCGATTTAAGTTCAATGTAGGTTGAACTTAGAGTTTAAGTTAATTTAAGTTAACTTGAGTTGAACCTAAGAGTTTGAGTTGGATCAGGTTCAAGTTGGGTTAAACCTGAAGATTTGAATTGAGTTAGGTTCAAGTTGGGTTAAACCTATGGGATTGAGTTGGGTTAGATCCAAGTTGGGTTGAACCTAAGTGTTTGTGTTAATTTAAGTCCAAGTTGGGTTGAACTTAAGAGTTTGAATTAACTCGAGTCTAATGTAGTTAATCCTTAAGGGTTTAGTTAGGTACAAGTTGGGTAAAACCTAAATGTTTGTGTTGATTTAAGTTCATGTTGGTTTAAACTTAAGAGTTTGAGTTGACTTATGTCTAATGTAGTCAAGACTTAAGGGTTGAGTTAGGTTCAAGTTGGGTTGACCCTAATAGTTTGAATTGACTTAAGTCTAATGTAGTTAAAATTTAAGGGTTGAGTTAGATTCAAATTGGGTTGAACTTAAGAGTTGACTAAAGTCTAATGTAGTTAAAACTTAAGGGTTGATTTAGGTTCAATTTGGGTTGAACCTAAGAGTTTGAATTTACTTAAGTCTAATGTAGTTAAGACTTGAGGGTTGAGTTAGGTTCAAGTTGGGTTGAACCTAAGAATTTGAATTAACTTAGGTTCAAGTTGGATGGAACCTAAGGGTTTTTGTTAACTTAAGTTCAATTTGGGTTGAACTTAAGGGTTTGAATTGACTTAAGTCAAATGTAGTTAAGAATTAAGGGTTGAGTTAGGTTCAAGTTAGGTTGAACCTAAGAATTTGAATTGAACTAGGCTCAAGTGGGATTGAACATAAAATTTGGTGTTAACTTAAGTTCAAACTGGGTTGAACTTAAGGGTTTTAGTTGATTTAGCTTCATTTTCTAGTTCAACCTAAGTAAAAGGTTTTATTTAGGTTCAATATATGTTGAACCTAAGGTTTGCTTAACTTGGGTTCAAGTTAGGTTGAACCAAAGTTTGGAATTGAGTTAGGTTCAGTTTGGGTTGAACTTGGGTTCAAGTTAGGTTGAACCTAAGTTAAAGGATTGATTTAGGTTCAGTATATGTCGAACCTAAGGTTTGGTTAACTTAGGTTCAATTTGGGTTGAGCCTAAGTTTTAGTTTTGGTTTAGGTTCAATATAGGTTGAACATAAGGTTTAGATTTTAATTTAGGTTCAATGTGGATTCAACCTAAATTGGATTAGACCTAATTGGGGTTACGTCTAATTATGGTTTAGAGGCTACTTAAGCCTAATGTAATTAAAGCTTAAAGATCAATCAAGTCTAATTTAGGTTAGACTTAGCTATGGTTTAAAGGTTGTTTAAGCCTAAGGTAAATAAGGCTTAAGGATTAATTAAGTCTAATTGGGTTAGACTTAATTATGGTTTAAAGTTTGTTATGCCTAATGTAAGTAAGGCTTAAGGGTTTATTAAGTCTAATTGAGTTAGACTTAATTATGGTTTAAAGGTTATCTTAAACCTAATGTAATTAAGGTTTAAGTTGATTAATTAAGTGTAATTAGGCTAATTATGGATTAGGGTTAATTAAACCTAATGTAAGTAAGGTTTAATTAAATTAATTAGGTCTAATTAAGGGTTAGACCTAATTATGGTTTATGGTTAATTAAACCTAATGTTAGTAAGGTTTACTTAGTTTAATTAGGTCTAATTAGTGGTTACACCTAATTATAGTTTGGGGTTAATTAAACCTAATGTAAGCAAGGTTTAATTAGATTAATTATGTCTAACTAGGGGTTAGACCAAATTATAGTTTTTGGTTAAACCTAATGTATGGAAGGTTTACTTAGATTAATTAGGTCTAATTAAGGGTTAAACCTAATTATGTTTTACGATTAATTAAATTTAATATAAGTAATGTTTAATTAGATTAATTAAGTCTAAGACCTAATTATGGCTTATGGTTAATTAAACCTAATGTTAGGTTTAATTGACTAATTAGGTCTAATTATGAGTTAGACCTAATTATGGTTTTTTAATGAAACCTAATGTAAGGATTAATTAGATTAATTAGGTCTAATTAGGGATCTAATTATGTTTTATGGTTAATTAAATTTAATGTAAGTAAGGTTTAATTAATTTAATTAGGTTTAATTAGGGGTTAGACCTAATTATGGTTTAGGGTTAACTAAACCTAATGTAAGTAAGGTTTAATTAGATTAACTAGGTCTAATTAGGTGTTAGACCTAAATATGGTTTATGGTTAATTAACCTAATGTAAGTAAGGTTTAACTAGATTAACTAGAATTAATTTGGCTTAAGTCTAATAATGGTTTAATTTGATTAAGCCTATTGTAAGGTTTAATGAGGTTAATTAGATATAATTAGGGTTAGACCTAACTGAGGTTTATGGTGTTAAACCTAATGTAATTAAGGTCTAACGGAGTTTAATTAGGCCTAAATGTGGTTTAGACGTAATTAGTTTTTTGTTGAGTTAAACCTAATGTAATAGTTTAATTATGGTTTAACTAGGTTTAAATGCAGTTTAAACCTAATTACAATTTATGAAGTTAAACCAAATGTAGTTAAGCTTTAACTAGCTTTAATTAGGTCTAAGTTTGGTTTAGATCCAATTAGGGTTTATGATGTTAAAACTAATATAGTTAAGGTTTAACAGAGTTTTAATTAAGCCTGAATGTGGTTTAAGCCTTATTAGGATTTAAAATGTTTGGGTTCAGCTAGATGGAACCTAAGTGTCTTTGTTTGGTTTATCCTGAATTCAGATTAAGTCTAGGTTGACTACACTTGAATGTTTTATCATTTTGAGTCCATGGGGTTAAACTCAATGATCTTTGAGGACATGGTTAGACCCTATGTCATTCATGTCTAAAGATCACTGTTTGGTCAACCCTATATGTCACAAAAAGGCTAGTGTCGAAGCCTATAGAAATCTAGGGTTCAATATGTAATTTTTAGTTTTATAATTTTGACCCTAGAAATTAAATGTCATTTTTATATTTGTAAATGGTTAAAATTTGTCAGTTTAGAGTTCAGAAAAGTCACTAAGCTTTCTAACCATTTCCAATTTTATTAATTTTTATAATTATTTTAAAGATAGTTATATAAATATGATAGAAACTGAGAAATTGAGTCATAAGGAGTATTTCTGGCCTTAGGAAAATTATGGAAAATTCATGAGGACATAAAGATAATTCCCTAAAAGTTTCAAAATTTTTGAAATTATAAATAATTTTTAATAAATAAATTACTCTAGAGATTAATTAATTAATTTAAAATTAAATATAATTAATTAAATTTTGATTTTATGTCCAAAATACTCTACTCATTGTCTTGAGTTCAAAGGTATTTTTGTTTTATTTTTGTGACTTTTGTATGAAAATTTATAAATTTTCAAACTTTTGGACATTTTCTAAATTTTTGAATTTCCTACTTAAAAGAAATTCTACACAACTGCTGACTCATACATCGTATTCTTCAAACTCTGACGCGGCATTATTTCATTTGCTAGGATTTTACACATGGATGTCATTTGTCCTGCATTTTGAATTATTTCGTATGGATGAAATCATGGTTTGAATTCATCACTGCCATACTTTTTCAATACACAGAAATGGACAGCATTGGTTTATCATCTCGAAGAGGGAAAAACAGAGCGTCATTCATTGATTTGGCTCATGATCTCTCTGGATCTTCGGTCAAATTCAAATATTTTTTTTTCAAGGGGATCATTTCCTCAAAAGGAAGACATCCATACAGTTAATATATTATGGATTGTTACTTCACTTCACAATGTGTGGAATCTGAGTCAAAATTAAGTTTTTAGCCCATACCTTAGCCATAGTTGATGATGATTCAATATGATTGCTTTTGAAGCTTTCCCTAGTAGTCAGCAAGCTTTTCTTGCTCCAATTTAAGTTTAAATTGGCTCTGTGTAAGATTTCAATGAAATGGTGAACTCAGTTTCACTGAACTCTATGATAGAGGCTATGGAAAGGTCCAATTTCATTTGGAAACTTCATCTCTGAAATCACTGATAGATTTTGAGCAATCAATTTGAGGTTTGGAGGGTTTTGTATTAAACCCAAAAATCTGTCCTGACTTTCAGATTAGAATTGGGCTTCTACAATTGTGTATAGGAGCTCAATCTAGGGGGTTTTGTTGTTTGAGGCAGAGGCAACAAATTTGGTCTTGGAGGTTTCAGTAATTGGGCAGTGTATGGATCTCTTCTCCTTATGGAAGCTCACGACCAGCTCATTTATAGCCATTAATGGTGGCTTTCTGGCTCAAGGCTATGCAGGGAAGGTAGATTGTATCCTTAGAATGATATGAGGATAAGTTCTAAAGGTAATCATCATATGGATAAAGCTCTCCAGAAATATCCTTGAAAATATTCATTTAGGTTTAAAATTTGAGCTTCCATTTTGGCCATCCCCCATTGGCAAGCTTGGGTGGTGTGAGTGGCAGCTCAATCAGCCTGATACAGCCTTCACAAAGTGAATTTTGTGGGTCATTTAATGATGTTGAGGAAGGGATCCTTCATTATGTTAAGCTCATGATTACCTTAATCATGAGAAAATGAGGTTGATACAAGTTTCTTTATCGTTGGAGGGTGATCGAGGTGTAAGATGACCTTACCACCCTCTCATTCCATCATTCATGAAGAAAAGACACATAAGTTCCTCCCTTCATTAGTACCACATAATGTTTTTTGTCTTTTTGTCAAGGATGATGTGTCATGAATGACTTATTAGATAACCCTTCATGTGTTCAATTTAATTTTGAAAATTGTTTATGGATTTTAGATGTCATATGTCATGTCATTTAATTTAGGGTTATATGCTCATAAATGTATTTTTAATTAATTATTTAAATAATCAAAATTGTAGGAAATTATAGTATTAATCCAAAAATTGGTCAGAATGATTTTAGGTGTTGATCATTTGACCAATTTTATCAATTTGGTTCAAAATTGATTATTTTGACCAATGTTGACCTAAGTTGACCAAAGTTGACAAAGGTTGACCAATTCTGGTCTTGGGCTAACCAATGTGATTTACCTAACTTTGTCATGGTTAGGTTAGTCTCGGGGTGATGGGTTGGTGATATAACTTGGGTTTGACCAATGTTGACCTAGGTTGACCAAGTTTGACCAGAATGGTCAAATTCACCATATTATGTTGTCTTGACGATATTGTGGTCATTTGGGATTATGGATGATCAAATGGTCATTGTGGTGACCATGGGTTTCAATTTAGTCATTTTGACCAATAATTGGTCAATGGTGTCTATAGTTGAGAAGATGGTCAAGTTTGACCATTTTGGTCTTTTGAAATGATCAAATGATCCAATTTGGCCAATTTAGGGTTTAGACTAATCCATTGGTCCAAATTGACCAAAGTTGACCAAAATTGACCATTTGTATCAAAGTTGACCGATTGGATCAACTGGGTGCTAATGTTGACTTTATGGTCAATGTAATGACCATTAGGTCAAGATTTGACTAGATTTGGGTTTGTGATCACTGGTCGGATTATTTCAAAATGTTGTCATTGTTAAGGTCCAAAAAAGGGTATTTTGAGAATTAATTCAATTTTTAAGGCTTTAGTGACCCTAGATATGTCCAAAGAGGTCAATGTTGGTAGACCTTTTTCCTTAATGATCATAATGATCATTTTGAAGTCCTTCGAAAATGTCTGAGGATCTTGACTCATAGAATTACTCAAGCTATGTTTGGTCATGTTAGGAGCTTCACAAAAAGTGAGGTCAACATTCTCTATCACTTTAATCTTTTTAAAATTAGTTTTTCTTTCGAACAAGATTTTAAGAAATCACCTCTTGATTTTAATTAAATTTAGTCTCATTTTCTTCAAAAACTTTAAAGATTCTACAGTTGAATCACTCTTGATATCTTTTCTACATCTCGTTATTGGAATGATGCATCCTAAACTCATATTCTTCTTTTGAAATGGAAGTAAGTTAGCCTTTGACCCAACCATCTAAATTGATGATCCCTCATTAAGTTCATGATGGGATGAAATAATTTAAGCATTTATAAAATAGACCTTCAAGTCACCTATAACAAGGAACCTTCGTCGCACTTTGACATTGAATCAAAAGAAAAAGTTCATACCATTAAAACTACCCCAGTTATAAGTGTTGTTGTCGTTACTTCCAGAAATTCTTGAAACTTCTTGAACCTTTCATGTGAGTTTCCTGATAAACCATTAGGAATTAAGAACTTGTGAACAACTAACTTGTCTCCTACATGATTCAATCATTGATTTACAAAAAGGGATTTGGGAGAATTTGAGGCTTGGAATGTACTTTTTGAACGACAATTCAGTTAAAAATCATGTACATTGTCTGAAAGATTGCAGCTAAATCAGAAAAAATAATTTCCAAGCTTGAGGATTATTTGTAAAATTACAGGACTACCAAAAGATTAGATGACTGATTGGAGCATTAGTCAATAATAAGTTGAGCCTAGAGGAAGTTTATTAAGTTCAATCCCACATTAAGGTTGTTTAAAAATTTTGAAGTTAGCGAAATGTAATTAAATAACTTTTTTTCTTCTTCTCACTTTAAACCTATCTCAAAATTATGTTACAATCATTAGTATACTGTTTTAAACCTAATTCAACACTTAACCATGTGTTGAATAGTAGAACCAAAGACACAAGATAAAAATTTGGTCAAAAATGTCCATTTTCAACTTGATATAACCACACATGATTTGGGCTTGCCTGATTTGGACATGATTAAGCTCAAATTTGGTGTGATCACGCTAATGGGTTTATTAACCTATTTAGCCCAATTCACTCCTTATTTCATTTTCATACCACCAAAGGATCATGTCATGACCTAGCTCACATAGAAAATCCCCTAGGAGGTGGAAATCTGTTTGGAAAAGCTCAAATTTGAAGCTTGTTGTAATCCTAGGTTAGAAGTTAAACTCTTCTCATTGTTAGTAGTGTGGGTTTTATGTAACTTTACTAAATCATTTTCAAATTTGTTCTTTATTCATTCACCTGCAATGCCACTTAGAATGAGGAGTAGAGAGGTTACCAATTTTGATGAGAGAATTTTTTTTCAATTACTAGCTTCCCAAAATTTTTCTAGAGTTATGGTAAAAAAGAAGTTAATCCCTAAGAAATTTTCCAAGCACCTAGGGGTGAGATTCAAAGTATGATAAGAAATCGATATTATGGGAGGTCATGTTCCACTTCTTACCCCACCATCATACCTTTAATTTTAGAATTCTATGCTAATGCAAAAAAATTCATGCACATGTGATTGTTTGAAAGAAAAAAAATAAGTTTCTAGTGATCATACAACTATCAATCAATTATTTTGCCTCATTGACATCGCTTATAGGGTTACTCAAATTTCCTTGCCTGAGAGTACTGGCTGTATATTGATTTTCTTACAAGTTTTAAAGGTCATTAGAAGACAAGGGTAGGGGTGGAAGAGAGTACGGTCAAGTTTTCCTTGGCCCACTTAAATTGAGTTTCCAAATCCTAGCACTATTTTATTATGAGGTAAATACCACCTACTTCTAGCCTCACAAGTGTTACTATAGATAAGGTCATCGTCAACTTTTTTATTCAATAAGAGAAGTCCATAGATAAAAGGAATGGACTAATGAATCACCTCTTAGTCCATGCCATTTTTATTTTTGCTTTTGAGCATGATTGTAGAAACCCAGCACTTATTTTTTATCATGTTATAATAGGTTTAGAAATATATTAAACTAGATATTCTCCATCCACAATAATTGTTAATAATTTTCATGTGGGATCAATATGCGTTACTCTTTAGCCACATTATTACATAGAATGTTTACTTGTGTGATCTGACTGACTAGCTTCACCACTACCTTTCATGCGGTCAAAATTTTAGCATCGTGATCCACTTTAAAATTACCAATTTTTTAGTACATTTTATGTTCAGTTTTAGAGGATATTATGCTTTAATGGAGGGTATTTTTATGTTTTTGGTTGCATGTGCAAGAAAAAGAGTTTTATAGTAAAAAGGAGCAAAAAATCATCAAAAAGGAGCAAAATGGGCTAAATTACAATAAAATACCAAACAAGCAGAACTGGCGCCTAGGCACGAGAAGCAGAAATTGGTTGGCACATAGGAACGACAGTTGGGCGCCTAGGTACCACGATTATTTTCTAGAAGGTTCATTGAAAGAGCTAAATTTTAAAGAAATGTATGAAGCAACCCTTGGTCATTTTACATGCTTTATAAATATAGATTAATTCAAAGAGGCTAGGTAGTTGGATTTAATGATTCTGATAGTGTGTGAGTGTGTTAAGTGTGTGAGAAGTTTTCATTTTGAGTTTTTGTTATTTCTAGACTTTGTGAGTCTTGTAAGTGTTGTTGGAGTCAGAGAAGTCTAGAGAACTTCAAAAGAGTGCTTGGGGGAACATTCCAGATAAGTATTTGTATCTTGGTCCTTAAGTTTTGTACTTTAGATTGGAATTTTATAGATATGTTTTGTTTTGTCATCCTCATGCTTTGTGTGTAGTTTTATTTTCATTCTCCTTGCAATATGAAGTAATTAAGTAAATGATTTTGATTTATTTTAGAACTTCTTTTAGTCCTAAAATTTGTGATGATATTTTTACAGGTCCTTCATTTACTTTACAAGTTCGCCACTTGTATTGTTAAAACCTGTTGAGAAACTTATAGACCCGAATAAGCTAAGATTTTTTGACTTGTAAGTATGAGATTCTACCTTAAAAAGAGCAATCACAATCATATAAAGGGGGTGCAATAAGATAGGGAGATAAGATTTGATGGGCGTATAATTAATGTTTCTAGAGTGACAAGCTAGATTCTTTTATCAATTTGGTGTAGAGATTGGAACTAAGGGGTCACTGATAGGTCTCATAAAGAGGACACAGTGGAAATCTAGAAGTGAGAGACTAGAACCTACCCAACACTACTATACATGTCGACACTAACTTTTTATTAACCAATCTTCTTCGCATAATTTGAAATAAAGTAAAGAATATGTATGCTCTTTTTGTCACAATACCACATTTAAGTTTCTAAGCAAATTTTGAAATCGTACACTAATTAAGATTTATTGGCAAGGAGAAAGTCTCTTTTTATATTTTGTCTAAGTTATTACATTTACTTTTTTTTGCATACTGTGCAATTTATTAAACTTAATTTTCATCTTTAGATAGTTACTGCAATCTTATGTGAAGTTTTCTTAAAGTCAAAATTCTTGTATTTCATTTGTTGTTTACTTATTTTTGGCTTCCTCGTGGGATTGATACTGGGGTTCTTTAAAAAAATTTTGCATTACATGAAATGATATGTACACTTATGTAGTACCCATAATGGGAAAATTATTTCTTTAATCTCATTACATTTGTTCTCACTAGTTGTAAAATATAATTTGGGTCAAGTTTCTAGCATAATAAAGAGCATAATTATTTGTGAAATTGTGGGTCGGGTATATTTTTTGTCGCTGTTTCCGAGGAAGCCATGGGAAAACAAAACTTTAAAGGAAATATCTTTATTATGAATTATTTTGGAAACTTTATTTTTGATTGCTAAAAATTTTGGTTTTTAATTACTTGAAATTTTCAAAAGTTACAAAAATAACTACAAAAATTCAAAAAAAAATTAAAAAAAAAATTTAATAATTAAAAAAAGAAAAACTAATAAATTTATTTTATTTAGATTACTTTAGTATTTTATTTTTTGAATTTTACTTTTTTTATGCCAAGTTCGGGATCTAAAGTTTTAGTACCGTACGATTCAGAATTAGAAAGAACCATAAGAAGAATTTAAAAGCAAAAACAACTTCATAATTTTCATGAAATGGCAAACACATCACAAAATAACATTGAAACATTTGCTAATGAAAATGAACATCAAAATTTACAAAGACCTTTAAGTGACTATGTTAACCCAATGGCAGACAAAAAATCACTTAAGTATTCAAATCATTATTGTAGCGGCTAACTCATGCAAACCAGAAATAATACAATTGACAAAAAATAGTTAGTTTGGGGGAACACCAACTGAGGATCCTAATTTACTTCTTGCAAGTTTTCTAGAATTTTGTGCTACATTCAAATATGATGGCAAATCAAATGATGTGATTAAACTTAGACCTTGTCATTTTTCTTTAAGGGATAAAGCTAAAATGTGGTTAACTCATTAGCACCTAGATCTATTAAAACTTGTGGAGAAATGACACAAAAATTCATGGCTAAATATTTTCCTCCTTCAAAAACTACTAAGTTTAGAAATGATATTACTTCTTTTATTCAGTTTGAAGGGGAGTTAATTAATGAGGCTTGGGAACGATTTAAGGAACTCCTTAGAAAGTGTCCACATAATGCTTTACCTGACTAATTAATTATTCAAATATTTTGCAATGGGTTAATAAGATCCCTTAGATTTATAATGGATGATGCCGCTGGAGGATCTTTTTTGTCAAAATCATTTGATGAAACTCATGTCTTAATTGAAGAAATGGACAGTAATAATTTTCAATGGCTCTCAAAAAGGATAAATTCAAAAAGAGTGGATAGTATTCATGATAATGCTGCTTTTACCACCTTAGTAGCTCAAGTTGCTTCATTTTCTAAGAAATTAGAAAATTATGTTATGAATTTTTATCAAATACCTCAAGCAAGTGAAGAAAATTTTTTAGGACAAACCCTTGCTTCTCAATCAATAGAAACATTACATGCGGTTCCTAATAAAACAAATAACTCAAATTCAAACTTTTATAGCCCATGTTAGAAAAACCACCCTGACTTTTACTTGAACAACTCTAGTGGGGGAAATCAGTAATGGGGGAACAATCAAGTGAACCCAGCAGGAAGCTGGAACAATCAAAGTAATTCTAACTATCAATCTTCTCATCCTCCTAGCTTTAATAACTAATAATTTAAGGAAAAAAAGTTGTCAATAGAAGAAATAGTTTTTCAATTTGGTAATTAGATGCAAATTGAAAGTGCTGCTATAAAAAATATTGAGAATCAACTGGGACAATTTGCTAACGCATTTAGTAATAGACACCAGGGAACTCTTCCTAATAATGTTGAGGTAAATCCTAAGGACAAAGGAATAAAACTAGAGAAATTTATTATTGTTCAACTTAGGAGTGAAAAAGAATTAAAAGTTGGAAGTCAAAAAGAGAATGAAGTTGAGAGAGAGATTATAGAATCTAAAGAAACTATTTCTAAAGACCAAGAATGATTTGTCCCTCCAACTAAAAATGATTTAGAAAGGCCAACACCTGCTTTTCCTCAAAGACTGAGACAACAAAAGCTTGATCAACAATTTTAAAAAAAAATTGAGATAGTTAAGAAGCTTACAATCAATATTTTGTTTCCAGAAGCTTTGGAACAAATGCTTAGTTATGTCAAATTATGAAAGATATATTGAATAAGAAGAGGAAGTTTGAAGCTTCTGAGATTGTTGCACTGAGTGAAAAATGTAGTTCGACAAATAAAGAGAAGCTTCCTCAATAGCTTAAAGCCTCATAATACCTTATACGAGTCGAGAGAAATTTTATGGAAAAGCCTTATGCAATTTGGGAGCTAGCATTAATCTCAGACCTTTATTCATTTTTTGAGGGTTGAATTTAGGAGAGATTTCACTCACTACTATAACACTTTAGTTAGTTAATCAATCTATTACTTATTCTGAAGGGGTTATAGAAGATGTACTTGTTTTATTTAATAAAGAGCACTAAAAGGATCTAATCTATTTAAAAAAAATAACAAAAAATACAAAGTTTGGAAAATGAACCCAACTTAGACTCTATAAAGCTCACACAAAAAATTCAAAAGGTTCTTAATCCACAAAAATAAAAATACAACTCAAACTACACCCAACACAACAAAAACAAAATCAAGAGGAAATACAAATATAAGGGGAATCCATCATATCACCCCTAATAAAACACTTAAGAATCTCTGAAAATTTATTATAAGAAAAAAACTCTTTGAGTCTGTATCCCTTGCTTAGTAGCCCAATCAGTCATTTATTCCCTTCATGACGAATAAAAAGCCAACGAACCTGCATATCAACCATCAGTGCAAAAATTCTTTTCAATTGAATTATAAGATTCTAAGGATAATCTTTATTCCTACAACAAAAAAGATCAATTATCAAAAAAATCAATTTCAACTTACAAATTTTTTTAACCACATTTTAAAGCCAATTCCAGTCCCATAATCACAACCTCAGCTTCAGCTTCAATAACGCCCAAAGCAACAACAGATGCAGAAAACCACACACTAGCCTTACCAGAAGAGTCTCGACAGATACCGACAATTCCTACAGTAGAATTACTCCAGCTACCATCCGTATTGAGCTTGATAAACCCATTAATAGGTGCAACCCAATGAACTAAAATAATATCAGCCTTATTTTTTCTCAGTAAATCAATATGAAACTTCAACAACATACGCTTAACAGTAGTATTACAAGAAGGCTTAAAGTTCCCATATTTCAAGCTTTTATAAATATAAATTTTGATAGAGTGAAAACAATTTGAACTAGAAAAAACCTGGCCATCATGCTTACTTTTTTCAATCACACCAAATAAACCAGAAAACAGTAACAAGAATAGATCTGTAAAGCTTCGACCCATCCTTCTACCAAACCGCAATCATATCAGTAATAGATCTACTACGATTACAATTGCCAGCATACTCAAAGAGAGTAAACACCCTCTTCCATAAATTATAGTATAATAAAAATTACAGAAAATATTTTACAAAGTTTCAACATGCCTCTTACAAAAATAACAAATAGAAGGAAATCTTAAAAATCTAAGCTTTAAAATATCATCAATAGGAAAAATTTTATGTAAAAGATGCCACATAAAAAAAGTTTGAGTAGGTTTAATCAAATCATTCTAAATCCACCTTAAATTCATACCTTGAGATGTATTAAGAGCCGTAGAGAAAATTTTAGTAGCAGACCAGCCTAACTTACCTTTAAGCTTGATTTTATCAGGACACTGACTAATAGGAACTTTAGCTATACTAGCTAGGTCCTCACTATTAACTGGGTTAGCAAGCTTATTAAAATTCCAAACATTATCATTCCACACCTCATATACCTACAAATTAATATCAAAAGGGCTTCCATAGCTATCGACTAAAGAACCAAAGCCAGTCCAATTTTCATATAAAAAACTACACTTGGTTGGAGTAAGATCTCAATAAATAAAAGATTTAGTACAATTAGCCACCATAAGCATACTTTTCCAAATAAAAGAATCATGTGTTTTACTATTTAAAGCTAAAGGATACACATCTTTAAAATAATTCAAATGCATCATCTTATCCCAAAGGGACTTACACTTACAAAAATTATCTCATAAATTCATATAACTAAAAAGCATAGTATTCAAAGGAGAATGCAAACCAAGTACACCTTTGCTAATAGATTTGCACATCTATTTCCATCTCATCTAGTGAATCTTAATATCCTTACCAGCCCACAAAATTTGTTAAAAATACCTTCCAACATCATACAAATAGAATAAGGCATCTTCAGAAAACATAAGGTAAATGAAGGAATTGAAGTAATGACACTTTTAAGTAACATCACCTTACCACCATAAGAAAGTAGAAGATTATCCCAAGGCATAATCCTCTTCCTAATCTCATCAATAACATTCTCAAACAAATGCATTTTATGATGGCCTTTATCAAGATTGAAGCCCAGATATACCATAAGAAAGTCTCCTTCAGCATATCTAGTAAAATCCTTATTTCAATTCTTTTTAGCAATAGTAATCTTTTTAGAGAAGTAAGAATTACTCTTACTAGGATTGAAGATAAGCCCATAATCCTTTTGAAAATGCTCTAAACCCTACCAAAGATGCTTGGTAGTACCTTTATTAGCATTAGTAAAAATAATAAGATCATCAGCATAAGCTAAATGATTAATACCATAACCACCTTTATCATTATACCTCATATTAGAAAACTGATGAAAAAGATTATTAAGATACCTCGCCAGAATAAAAAGAAAAGGAGAAAGGGGATCACCCTGTTTAATACCTGGTTAGCACTATATTAGTTATGGGGAGTTGCCCATTAGAAACTGTCAATTGCCGGAATCGGAATCCCATCGTCTACTTTGGAGGGACATTTCAATTTACATACATATATATATATATATATATATATATATTTAATTTTAGGAAAATATGAAATCAAACTGATCCCATAACTTTCAAAGTTTAGATGAAAGAGCACTACACCTTAAGCTATGTATCTATCCCGAAAGATAAACACAAGATTTGATGGTGAGGCTCGATCAAATAAATTAAGAAATGTATGACATTTGTTTAGTCTGTGAAACCATTTTTATTTTTAAGCCAACAAGTTCCCCTATTTAATATGAATAATTAAATAGGGCTTATATTAAGCTGGGTTCGAAAAAGTTTCTTATAAAGGCAAGCACTTAGAGTTAATTGCATCTCAGATAACCAAAGTTACCTAAGAAAACTCTCAATAAATATCAAGGGATATTTTCTTCAAATAGGTTAAAGGAATAGGACTTTTCAATAAAATGGGACAAAGATGTGTGAAGGGGGAATGACTTAAAATTGGAACATTTTATTTTTCAAATCCAAAGGAAGATGAACTAGGGGATGTCACAGATCCTGAGGAGAACCTCGGTGACTTCCCAGTCTACCCTATGGTTTTGTTTCAATTTTAGAGGAGAAATATTTAAATGTTTCAACCTATAAATTTTATTTATTAGGGCTTAAATTTGTGTGAAAAAATCACACAAATATCCTAGAAGATGTGAGGATTTAGGTCATGATGAATGACAACCTCGGAATCCTAAAATGAGTTAGGGCTTATATTGTATAGTAGGGCTATACAAAGGCCTAAAGATGAGTTGAGGATTTATGTCGCGCTAGTCAGACAACCTCAAAATCCTATGGATTGTTGTTTAGTTCTAAGGAATGGTTCAGCTGGTGTAGGCTTGTTTTGCTGTTGAAGATGGTCGTGTTGCCCACAATGCTATCTTCAAGCTCCTCATCATGGCGAGTTTAAGTATTCTAATGTGTCGATTCATGATGTCAAATCAATTTTTTCCTAAGTTTATGGTTATTTAAAAGTTGTGGGGAATGTCAAACTTGATTAGAGCGACATCGATTAGGATCCTATAGTTCCCTCGTTCAGGCACCACTACTTTCTTTTGGATTCACTTAGTCCAAATAAATTTACTAAACCTAGCTTAATGTGTTCCATACTTTCATTTAAACTATGGGAAATCTTGTTAGGAACCGTAGGTTACCTCCTTTGAGGGTTCCCGATCATCCGATAAAGACATCTTACTTTAGTTACAATTTTTTTTTTTATTGTTTTGTTTGTGTTTAAATTTTGAGTTATCTTATATTTTGACTGTTGCGGCGGTGAATTTTATCTTGTTTAAATTTTAACTTTTGTTTTGGTTTCAGTTTTTACATACAGGGTGACTTTAAGCATTCAAGCAAGAAACAAGAGGCACGAAAAAGTAAATGCAATAACTTCATACCTGTCGATTCTTCTCGCTCCTCCACCTTAAAAGTGAGCTTTGGAAACATGCATATAATTTTGCAAGGAATTCAAATTGCAAGAGTAGATGAAGGTTTAACTACCAAACCCCAAGTTGTGACTTTTTTGAGTCTCAAAATATCTTAGTGGATAATTTTAGAACAAAATATAGCAATTTCAATTTGCTCTTCAAAATATTCAAGAGATTTCAAAGTGCTTAGGGCATGACCTTGAATCACTTTGGAGGTTTATTGTAATAATTTGAGTTAATTTTGAACTTATCATAATTTTCTATTAATCCTCCAAGGCTAAGCTAAGGTTATCTCATTGCACAAGGAAACTTGATGCTCTATTTATCCCAAGGCTAGGACACTCCTTTAATAAATAAATATTTCATTTAAGAGTTATGTGGGTGGGTGCCCCTAAGGCAGGTTTAAGCCATAAAATATTATGGTGTTCACAAATAAAGTAAGGCTTGTAGTGTTTAAAGATGTTAATCACCAATCATATTATCTTCTAAATCCAATTAATTGAGTTTAGACATCAAGCCTAGGTCACTACCAAGCCTTTAATAATCATAATAGGGAAATTGATGGTGGTTAAGATTTTGGTTTAAGTGACATGTTCTTATTAAAAGATAACATTATCATTAATTTTAGGCTTAAGATAAGTAAATAATCATCTTCCTGGCTTAATCCCAACACTTAAGAATCATTTCATCTTAATTGAATTCCAAGTCATGATGATTAGGGAAGTTAAAATTTTTGTTCATATAATAGAAAAGGTGGCACAAAATTTTGCTACCTTCTAATCCCATTATATTTAAATCATCTAAACATGTTCATTAAAGTCAAAAGTACCCATTTTCCCTTTAATTAATCCTAAATTTTGATTAAGGCACCAAAATCTGAAGTTACCCTTCTCCCTTTGGGGCACTCCACCTCATAACTCATTAATCAAAACTCAAAAGACTTTAAGAATTTTTAAAGTGTCCTATCCATGGTCAATTAAAAAATCAGAGGAGAAAATGTGGGTTTTCAAAATTTAATTTAATTTAAATAATTATTTAAATTTAGAAAGTAGTACTTTCAATGTTGATTTTACTTAACTATCCAAAATAAAGTTTTTATTCATGAGAAAATTTCGAGAGGTCCCCTTAGGTCAGAAAACCTTTATACAAAATTTCATAATTTTTTAATTAATTTTTTTTTATTACTATTTAATTATTAACAAATTCCAATGATTTAATTAAATGGAAAATATTGTTTTAATTATAGAAATTATTTTTTTATTATCTCACTAAACTTCCCTAAGTTTAGAAGACTCAGAGGATCAAATTTTGTATTTTCATGATTTCATGTTGATTTATTATATTTATTCTAATGAGAAAAATAAGGAAAAATCTATTTTTAAGGTTTAAAATTTTTTTTTAACTTTGAAAAGTTAGGAAAAATATTTTAATGAGTCCCAAGTGATCGAGAGACCATTAGTCACATTTTAAAATATTTTTGTATTTTTTGGATTTTTAATTATTTTTAATTATTTTAGATTCAAAAAAAGGCCATAAAATCAAGTATTTTATCAAAAATAGCTTTTATTTTTTTTCTAAGTACCCCTAATATCAAGGAACTCAGAAAACTACTTTTCATAATTTTCCTAAGTGTATTTAATTTATTATAATTACTTTTGTACAAAAATACAATGTTTCATAGAAAATCAACATTAATGCTCAAACTTAATCAAATAACTATCAGGATAGCCACAAAACCAAAACCAAAACAAAAACTAAAATTAACCAAGATAAAATTTATCGCCACAACATTCAAAATATAAAACAACATAAAATTTAATCAGAAACAACACACAAAACTACAACTTCAACTAAATTAAGACATCTCTATCGAATGATCGGGAATCCCTCGGAGGAGGTAACCTATGGTTGCTAACGAAGCTACCCATGGTCTAAATGATATTATGTAACTCATTAAGTTGAGTTTAGTATGTTCATTTGGACTAAGTGAATCCAATTGAAAATAGTGGTGTTGGAACGAGGGAACCGTAGCATCCTAACCGACGTCGCTCTAATCAACTTTAACATGCCCACATAAAATTTAAAGAACATCAACCATAGGGCCACCTAATTTGACATTATAAGTTGACTCACTAAAAAAATCAAACTCATCGTACAAAGGAGCTTGGAGCTAGCTTGGTGGGCAGCACGACCATCTTCAACAACAAAACCTATCTTCCCCAACTAAACCAATATTCCTTCATTAGACTTAAACAACAAATCCATAGGACTTTGAGGTTGCTTGCTTATGCAACATAAATCCTCACCTTATTTCTAGGCCTTTGAACAACTCTGCTATACAATATAAACCCTAACTCGTTTTAGGACTCCGAGGTTGTCATTTGTCACGACCTAAATCCTCACATCTTCCAGGTTATTTGTGTGCTAGTTTCACATGAATGTAAGCCCTAACTAATAAAATTGGCACAATAAAATACTTAAAATATTTCTCCTCAGAAACTAAAGCCAAACATTAGGATAGCTTGAGAAGTTACCGGGGTTCTCCTCTGGATCCATGACATCCCCTAGTTCTTCTTCCTTTGGACCCTACAATAAATTTTCCAAATTTGAACCAATCCCCTTGTTCTTCTCCTCATTTAAAAGTCCTACCTTTTGAAATTCTTTGAAGATAATATTTTCAGATTTTTAACGAGAGTCTTCTCAGGTGGCTTTGGTCATTTAAGATGTACTTAACTATATGGGCTTGCCCTTATAGGAAGCATGTCCGAACCCAGCTTAATATAAACCCTATTTAATCCTTTATATTAAATAGGGAAATTATCAGCAAATATAAAGGTTTCTTAGACCAAACAAATGTCATATATTCCTTAGTTTTTTTAATCGAGTCTCATCCTCAAGTCTTGTGTTTATCCTTCGGGATAGATACGAGATTTGAGGTACAACGCTCTTTCATTTAAACTATCAAAAATATGGAGTCAGTTTGATTTCATATTTTTTTTAAAACTTAATATATATGTAAATTAAAATGTCCTTCCCAAGCGGGCGACGGGATTTTTGATTCTGGTGACCAACAGCTTCTTACAGGCAACACCAACAAAAAATAGCAACGACAGCTCTTTGCCGTCGCCATCCACCTCAGCTGCCACACGGCCCACACTTTATGCATCATATCTTTGTGCGGCTCGATTTCCTTCATCCATCAAATATACATGTGATTAGAGGGCTATTTGTTATTGTCCTCAAATGACTTAACCCGGGAACCGTTCACACTAAAACCTTAAGATCTTCATCTAGACTCAACTAAATTGCAATGGGTTTATTTTTAAACCCTCATCTACTCAAGATGAGTATATCTATATCTCTATTTATCAAGCATGAAATCAAGCCATTACACATGAAGAATCAAAACAAGGTGGGTTTAGGGTTGAGGTTCATTACCTTTGTTAGAGAGGGAAGGCCTCAATCAGATGGTTGTGGTAGTTTTGATTGAGTTCAAAAACCTCCAGATGAACTCCTACGCCCTGGTGAATTATTTAGGTATGATTTCGATCAAAGTGCATTTCAGGTGTATGTCTAGAGCTAAGCTAGATGCTGGCTGTGATGTGGATTTTGTGTGGAATCAACTTCTCTCACTCTATGGATGGTGTGTGTAAGCTCATTTAATGTTTGGTGCACTATGGTGGAGTAGAGAAATTTTTCCTAGTTTTAGGGCAAATTTTAGTGATGAAATTGGCCCTAATTTGTGGCTATGAGTGGCTGAGAACAAAGGGATTGCACTTAGGATGGTTTGGAGAGGCTCTGGTGAGATTTTTGCAGAGTTTCCCTAAGGATTTAAACACACACTTTTTTTCCATGAAGTTGTTAACTTATAGTGATGGCTACCTATTGGAGTTTAGGGCTTGGCAGTGGGTGCAAAACAATGCTTAGGTGGAGGGATGAAGAGCTCTAGTGACCAATCAGACTTGGCCAGCTCAGGGAGGTTTAATTTTAGGTTTTAGCCAATGGGTGCACCTTTGGGCTAGTTGTTTTTGGTGGTTGAGGTGGTGGTTGGACAGGGTATGGTCACTTCTTGGCTCAAAGGAAGTCATGGGAGGGTTAATTCTAATTTACTCCCAATGGCAAGTGATGATGGAAAATTATTTTAAAAATAAGGCTAAATATGGTAAAGATCCATTAAATCAAAGGGCCATTGGTCCAAAGCTCATCTAGGTGATTTAGGTCGGTTTATGCTGGTCAATTGAGTCCAAATGGTGGTTGTGGTGACATTAATTTTGTCACTTTTGCATGGCTAAGTCAATTTTGGTGAAGGGGTTCAATTTGGGTCAAATTGTCTTGAAGTTGGGTTTGGATTAGGCTACTAAAGATATTGGACTCAATTGTCTGAGAAATTTCATGTGGATGATTGTCGCAAAGATTTAGAAATGATTTGGAGTGATTTTGAGTTGATTTGGTGGGTTAATTTGAAGGAATTTGGACATTTTATGAATTTGATTATGTTGGGTTAGACTTATGCTTAGGTTGGGCTAAGGTTGCGTTAGTTCCAAATTGATGGCTCAAAATGGTCTAGGGTAATGTCATGAAGACTTCCCAACATTGATTGGGTGCCAATTATTGGGTTTGGGCATTCAATTTAGTGGAATTTGGGCACATGGCTAAATTGTTGCAAATTTGGGGATTTTAGATTTGGGTTAAAATTGAGTGAAATTGAGGCTTTAGAAAGGCCAATTGAGGGCTCAATTTGATGTGTAGAGATTTTTCAAAGAGTTTAGGATGCATAATTGGGGTAATTGGAAAGATTTGGGGGCTAAATTGAGTGGGATTTTGATTTTGGGCTAAATTGGGTCTTCTTCATTTTGGTTTAAATTAGACACAAATGTGGGTAAATTGGACTTAGATTTGATTTGAAATGATCATAGGCATGATGAATATTAGTTTAGAATCGAAATCAGGGAAAATTGGTGTGAAATTTAGGGACATTTGGGGTGAATTTATAAAAATCAGGCATTTAGGGGCAAATTCGGGGTTTTGGTTAAAGTGGTCAAATTGGTCAAATTGGGTTTCATTAAAGGGTTAAAATCAATTTTGGGACATTTTAAATGATTTTGAGTGTTTTGGGAAAGTTTGGGCCACCAATGGGATTTTGGTAATTTTGGTCAAATGAGATGTATTTTGGTAATTTCGGTAGATTTGGGGGGTCATGCAAAAGGTTTAGTTGGGTATTTAGGTAAAATTAGAGAGCCAACCACCCTATTTAAGCTATGGACCAATCGAATCCTCTAATTTGGGTCCTCCATGTACTAGTCTTGGCTAGACCTTAGCCTAGGGCTAGTGGTTCTACGGGACCATCTACATGAGTCTCCCAAAAGATCAAGGGATCAAAGTCAACAAGCTTGGGTTTAGGTTAGTGAATGAATGTGAGTGAAAGTAAGTGTAGTGAGTGAAATAGCTTCAGACCAACACCCAGGGTCAACCCTAAGGAGAAGTAGTCCGATGGTGATGTCCCTTGAGGTCCCCTTAGGTCAGAAAAACACTTATTCAAAATTCTATAATTTTTTAATTAAATAATTATTATTATTACTTAATTATTAACAAATTCCAATGAATTAATTAAATGGAAAAAAATGTTTTAATTATGGAAATTATTTTTTTTATTCTTACTAAACTTCCTTAAGTTTAGAAGACTCAAAGAATCAAATTTTGTATTTTCATGATTTCCAATTTATTTATTATAATTATTTTAATGAGAAAAATAAGGAAAAATCTATTTTTAAGGTTTTAATTTTTTTTTTTAACTTGGAAAAGATAAGAAAAGTATTTTAATGAGTCCTAATTGATCAAGAGACCATTAGGCACATTTTATAATATTTTTGAATTTTTAGGTTTTTTAATTTTTTTTAATTATTTTAGATTCAAAATAAGGCTAAAAAATCAAGTATTTTATTAAAAATAACTTTTATTTTTTCTAAGTACCCCTCATCATAATGAACTCAAAAAATTACTTTTCATAATTTTTCCAAGTGTATTTAATTTATTATAATTATTTTGTACAAAAATAAAATATTTCTTAGAAGATCAACATTAACGCTCAAACTTAATCAAATAATTTTTAAATTTTTACAGGGGTAAACAATATTTTTATACAAAGTGTGGAATTGATTTTTGTCAAATTTTTACTAATATTTAATTTACATAAATTAAAACAAGATATATGCATTTAATTAGTAATATAAATGTACAAAATAATTCAAATCATCATATAATTTTTCCTAAGCTTCTCTGACCACAGGAAACCTACTAAATTTATCCTCTTAATTTTGCAAGTAATATTTTAATTTAGATAATTAAAATAAGCCAAAATAGCCATCCTAGCTTGAAAATTAGGGTTAAAAGCCTAGAGATACTCTCTGACCTTTGCGAAATCTGAGAACATCCCCTCTATCAAAAGGAATAAACCCTAAAAATCTCATGCCTTGGTGAGCATTGCTTGATCATAATGCATTAAAATACTCTAGAGAGCATTTAATTCAATAAAAATCAGGGAGTAAGAAAATAATTTTTTATTTTTGGTCCAAATTATTCTCCTCTGTTCACTGAGCAAGAGGTTATCTTTATTTTATTTTTATAATATTTTAAGACAAATATATGGATTTTTGAAGTTCAAGCATTTAAATAAATCCAAAAAATCCATATTTTTCTACTTAAACACGCAGCGTCAACTCATCCTATTGCGACTCCGAACTCACACGTGGTGCTCTGCCGTATGACGCTGCCATCCACCTCAGCTGCCACACGGCCCACGCTTTATGCATCATATATTTGTGTGGCTCAATAACCTTCATCCATCTAATATACACACAGTTAGACAGCTCTTCATTATTGTCCTCAAATGACTTAAACCGAGAACCGTTCACACTAAAACCTTAAGATCTCTAGACTCAACCAAATTGCATTGGGTTTGTTTCTAAACCCTCATCTACTCAAGATGAGTATATCTATATGGTTAATCAATCATGAAATCAAGCAATTACACATGAAGAATCAAAATAAGCTCAATTTAGGGTTGAAATGCAATACCTTTATCTGAGAGTGGAGGCCTCAATTAGATGGTTATGGTGGTTTTATATGGGTTCAACAAACCTCCAGATGAAGTCCTAGGCCCTGGTGAATTGTCTTGGAATGATTTCGATCAAAGTGCATTTTAGGTGTATGTCTAGAGCTATGCTAGAGGCTCCTGTGATGGGGCTTTTGTGTGAAATCAACTTCTCTCACTCTATAGATGGGGTGTGCAAGTTAAATTGAAGTTTGGTGCACTGTGGTGGAGTAGAGAAATCTGTCCTAGTTTTTGGGTAAATTTTAGTGATAAAATTGGCCCTAATTGGTGCCTGTGAGTGGCTAAGAGCAGGAGAATTGCACTTAGGATGGTTGGGGAGGCTCTGGTGAGATTTTCGTAGAGTTTCCCTGAGGATTTTTGCACATACTTTTTTTGTCATGAAGGTGTTAACTTATAGCGATGGCTGCCTGGTGGAGCTCAGGGCTTGATAGTGGGTGCAAAGCAATGCTTAGGTGGAGCGATGAAGAGCTCTAGTGACCAATCAGACTTGGCCAGCTCTGGGAGGTTTAGTTTTGGGTTTTGGCCAATGGGTGCACCTTCGGGCTGACTATTTTTGGTGATTGAGGTGGTGGTTGGACAGTGTATAGTCACTTCATGGCTCAGGGAGGTTAGGGGAGGGTTAATTCTGATTTACTCTAAATGACAAGTGATGATGGAAAATTATTTTCAAAATAAGGCTAAATATGGTTAAGATCCCTTAAATCAAGGGATCATTCGTCTATAGCTCACTTAGGTGGTTTAGGTGGGTTTAGGCTGGTCAATTGAGTCCAAATGATGGCTGTAGTGACATTAATTTGGTTACTTTGGTATGGCTAAGTCAATTTTGGTGAAGGGGTTCAATTTGGGTCAACTTGTCTTGAAGTTGGGTTTGTATTAGGCTTGCAATGATATTAGACTCAATTGTTTGAGAAATTTCATGTGGATGATTGTTACAAAGAATTTACAAAGAATTGGAGTGATTTTGAGTTGATTTGGTGGGTCAATTTGAAGGAATTTGGACATTTGATGAATTTGGGTATGTTGAGTTAGACTTGCGCTTTGGTTGGGCTAGGGTTGCGCTAGGTCCAAATTGATGGCTCAAAAATGGTCTAGGGTAATGTGATGAAGAATTCAAACAATTGATTGGGTGCCAATTTTTGGGTTTGGGCATTCAATTTGGTGGAATTTGCGCACATTGCTAAATTGGTGCAAATTTGGGGATTTTAGGTTTGGGTTGAAATTGAGTGAAATTGAGGCTTGAGAAAGGCCAATTGAGGGCTCAATTTGATGGGTAGAGATTTTTCAAGGAGTTTAGGATGCATAATTGGGGTAATTGGAAATATTTGCAGACTTAATTGAGTGGGATTTTGATTTTAAGCTAAATTGGGTCTTTTTGATTTGGGTTAAATTGGACATGGATTTGGTTTAAAATGATCATAAGCATGATGATTATGAGTTTAGAATTGAAATTAGGTAAAATTGGGGTGAAATTTTGGGACATTTGGGGTGAATTTAGAGAAATTGGGTCTATAGAGGCAATTTGGGGGTTTTGGTCAAAGTGGTCGAATTGGTCAAATTGGGTTTAATTGAAGGGTTCAAATTGATTTTTGGGACATTTTAAATGATTTTGAGGGTTTTGGGAAAGTTAGGGCCACCAATGGGATTTTGGTAATTTTGGCCAAATGAGAGGTATTTTGGTAATTTGGGTAAATTTGGGGGGCGAGGCAAAAGGTTTGGTTGGGTATTTAGGTAAAATTAGAGTGTCAGCCACCCTATTTGAGCTATGGACCAATGGAATCCTCTACTTTGCGTCCTCCATGTACTAGCCTTGGCTAGACCTCAACCTAGGGCTAGTGGGTCTAGGGGACCATCTACATGAGTCTTCCAAAAGATCAAGGGATCAAAGTCAACAAGCCTGGGTTTAAGTTTGTGAATGATTGTGAGTGAAATTAAGTGTAAGTGAGTGAAATAGCTTCATACCAACACCCAGGGTTAACCCTAAGGACAATAGTTCTATAGGGATGCCCCTTGAGCTCCCCCATATTTACTCTACCTATTAAGTGCTTGAGGTCATGATCAATACGTGGAACTTCAAGTTGAGTAAAGAAGAGTTTAGAATATCTAACGGTGAGGGTTCCTTTTCTAATTATCTAGGAATAGTCAATAAGAAATTCTTGTGGCTAGACCATAAGTTAGTAAGGAGGAAACTAGACCTCAACCTAAAGTGAAGAGATCAACAAAACCAACACAGACATCTAAGTCAAAAGTCCTAGAATGAAGTGTAGAATTGAGTGACAGTTGTTTTCGCTAGGGAGTAATAGATACTCTCGCCAAGGAAAGAAAGGAGATATTGGGAACAATTGTCAGGAAAACTAGCAGTCCCAGTGAAGACTCAATTCAAATTGAACATATGAAAGAAAGTTTGGATTTCATTTTAAAATTTAAAAGAGATGAAATTATGCATGAGGAAAACAGATTGAGTGGAAAACACAAGCGCGGAAAAAGAAAAAGTGCGTCAAAGCCTATTCCAAAAGTGAAGATGGGAATAGGATGTCTAAGCCTATTGTGGTGAGTTTGGGAATAGGATATCTAAGACTACCCTAAAGATGGAGGATGGGAATAGGACGTATAAGCCTAACCCGAAAGCGGGGATGAGAATAGGACTTCTAAACCAACCCCATAAGTGTCGATGGGAATTAGACATCTAAACCTACCTAGAAGGTATAGATGGAAATAGGACGTTTAAGCCTACCCCAAAAGTGTAGATAGGAATAGGACGTCTAAGCTTACCCTAAAAGTGGAGGTGGGAACAGGACATCTAAGCCTATCCTAAAAATCAGTACAGGAATAGGACATCTAAGTCTACCCAAATAGTAGAGATGGAAATAGGACGTCTAAGCTTACCCTGAAAGTGGAAGTGAGAATAGGATGTCTAAGCCTAGCTTGAAAGTGGAAGTGGGAAGAGAACATCTAAGCCTACCCTAAAAGTGGAGATGGGAATAGGACATCTAAGCCTACCCCAAAAGTGGAGATGGGAATAGGACATCTAAGCCTACCCCGAAAGTGGAGATGGGAATAGGATGGTAATAGGACGTCTAAGCTTACCCCAAAAGGAGAATCAGAATTTAGGTACCCACTTTGAAAGGAGGGAATCAAAATTTAGGTACTAATCCTGAAAGGAACATGAAAGTAGTGTAGAGAGTTTGTGGTGTTAATTACATAAATATCAGATATGTGAAGATCGGCTGAGTGAAGAAGATTTGTAAGATTTTGTGCAGAGTGTGAAACTCCGAGGGGAATGTGAGGAAATTGGTGCAGACCAAGATAGTCATGCTGCGCAAGCAAAGAGTAAGAAACCTCAAACTCGGGAGAAACAAACTCAACAAATTTATATTTTTTTCTTTTCTTGTTGTTTTTATCACATTTAATTATCAAAGTATATTTTCAAAATTTAATTTTTGTTGATTGATTTTTTTTAAAGGATATTTTATTCAAATTTTTTTGTTGTCATCCATCCTATTGAGTGTAATGGAAACTCTGCGATGTTGTATCCTTGGAATGAAATGCTTGGTAAGGTCTGCTCCGTTTCCCTTAAAAATTAGTACCAAACCCACCGGCAGTGGAATTGCAACTGATCCTCTGAACTCGCCAGGTCTGACGACGTTGATTTCTTTTTCGAACAAAATGTCACTTTTACTCATGAACAAGACAGTGCAAAAAGGTTTGACAAAATCATGGTGATCTATATGTTGGGGAATACAGTCTCCCTCTTTATAAATGTTGATGATGCAACTATTTGGAGTGCAGTTTGCTGGCAGCACGCTCCGTATGGTCATCCTTTTCATTATCCACTTTATTGTGGGAGGAAATGGATCCACCTTGTTGTGTCTTAATATCCCTGGGGAGTTCCCTTACTTATCTGTGGTAAAATTGTAGCAACAACCACATTGAATAGTTATCCTACATTTTCCACGCATTTACTTCCGTGGCTCTGAATGGTTCTTTCCATCAGAAGACAAGCTTGACCTGTGTCTCTCATGTCCAAAATGTAGTCAAGAATACTTCTTTCTTCACTTTTAGAAAAGACTCTGGTGTTCAACTCTAGTCCTTCAAATATTTTGACAAATTTTCCCTGAACTTGTTCATAGAATTTGAACTCTCATTTCCTTGCTTTACTCATCTTATGAAATTCTGTCATGGTAATCATCTATGACTATTGGGGCCGCTCCCTCATTTTAACATCAATGGGAATCCATGTCTACGATGTCCTTGTATCCAGTGTGATGTATGATTCTCCAACTGAGTGGCCAGTAGTATGCAATCCACTGTTGTTAGACATATACTCCTCTAGAGTGATGTAACACTCTAAATGGAGGACGCTACATTTTGGGCATTCTGCAAATGCTCTTGTATCTAGTATCTATCTGGGGATCTTAGCATTGTTGAGCAACCCACACAAATCTCATCAATAATTATCGGTAACATCAGCTCTGTAGCATACTCAGATTTGCCCTTTGTGGCAGGCAAACTAGAGGAAGTCTCTCTCATGCAAGGCTCATAGATTTTCCCATCAGGAATTGGGGTAAGTAAGTTCTCTTCTTCTTTCATCCATCTTCTTTCTTCACAAAAGAAAGTTCTATGCTTTCAACGATTGGCATTTCTGCGTTGAGTTCCTCTTAACGGGGCATCTGACAGTCTCTCATCATCAACACTGACTAGATGTCCTATTGGTGACGTTATCATAGATGGTATGAAACTAATTCCTTCCATTAGATTCTACTGCTCTATTACTTTCTTCCTCTTCAGTGAGGAATCCTCTTTACTGCTGATCTTTAACAGTGATGATAGCCCTTATTTCTCTCGACGAATGACTACGTCCATCAGGGGACTCTCATAGTTCACATTGACCTGATTGAATTCCAAGTTGAAGCCTATGATTCCACTTTGAGGTACCCTTTCCTCATTAAGTGCGAGAATTCAACCATCCTTGAAAGCAAATATTAGCTTCTATCCTGAAATTTTTTTTGCAGACGATAGAAAAACATCAGTGCGCTAAAATTTAGCAGGAACATGAACCAAAAGAAACATTTATTAGACAAAATTTTTGTTTACACAGGTGCAAAGAATATTTTATTTATATTTGTTTTTCTTAGTTTTATTTAGTAGAATATCAAAATTAAAAGCAAAAAGGAGAAAGTCAAAGTATGCAATTTCAAAAGTTTTCATGTTATTTAGGTTAATTTTATGACAAAATTTTGGACCCAGTCATAGACGCATGACCAAATAAATTAACCCCAGATTGATCAAAGTCGCAAAAAGGTGATGTCAAGCAACATCAAGTTGTATAATATGTCTTTAAATATCATCCATTGATTGGCAACATAGGTCTCTTGCCTCAAAAATCCACCAATTAGTTGGCTCCTCCTGAATAGGCCTTTTCTACGACAGATGGTCCTTCCCAAGTTGGCTCAAATTTTCCACCTATTTTGCAACATGCAAGAAAGGTCATTTGATAACAAGAAAAAGGTCACCCACTTAAAACATCCTCAGGCGGACCAATTTGTCATGAGTTTGTAGCATTCTCTCTTCGTAAAGTTCCAAATTCTGTTGTGCATCTAGTCATTTTCCCCTAGACTTTTCAACTCTTCAAGTCTGAGTTTTGTACTTTCTTCCATTATGTTTTGGTTGGCGATGGTGACTCTGAGGATGGTGTCTGAATTTTCCGCGGCAGTATGGCCTCAGATCTGTATATGAGCGTATAAGGTGTACATTGAGTGGGAGTCCTGAACGTCGTCCGGTAAGCCCACAAACCTTCTAATAGTTTGTTATGCCTGTGTTGACATCACTTTTGATCAACGTTTAGTTTTTCTAGTTTAGTAGCCTAAGGTCTAGCCATAGGACTTTCTTGTTGACTATTCCTAGAAACTATAAAAGGAACCCTCACCTTTAGAAATTTAAATTTAAAAATAAATAAATAAATACACTTAATAGTGAATACTTCAATTTTTCTATCCAGTGAGTATTTTATGCTTTTAAAAAGTATATCACCAATACACCCATCAATACGTGAAGGGCAAAATTAAACGTAACCGAAAATTAAATTTATGACTAATTTGGAACAACTTTTAATAATTTGGGACTAAATTGAAATATTTTAAAACTCGAAGAAAAAATCGGACACTTCTTAAATGTTGGGGGACTATTTTGGGGCTTTTTCTCAAATTAGAAACCCCAAACCTAACTTGTTGACTTTGATCCCTTGTTCCTTTGGGAGACTGATGTAGATGGACTCCTAGACCCTCTAGCCCTAGGCTGGGGTTTATCTAGCACCAGTACATAAAGGACCCTAATGGAGACTTCTTTGGACCGTGGCTCAAATCAGGATGGTTGGCATCTCGATTTCATCAAAATACCCTCAGCCTTTTGTCCCCGAAACCAACTTAAAACCTTCAATTGAATTCAATTTGATCCCAATTTACCCCCATTTCAGTTCTAAACTCAAATTCATCTTTCATATGATAAAATCAAACTAAATCTCAACCCAATTAACCCATACTTTGAGCCCAATTTCAAATTAAATCTGAAACCCCCAATTTTGACTTGTCTCCAAATGTCACCAAATTGAATGCCAAAATCCCAAAATTGGCACTCAATTTATTTTGAGAACTATTTATGACATTCCCTTAGACCATTTTGAACCATCAATTTGGACCTAATCCAACCCCAAGTCTAATGCAACACCCCAAAATTGACTTAGTGACCAAAATTCTTCAAATTGACCCACTTCAAATCTTTTCTAAGCATCTCATGACAATTCTTCATGCCATCCTGATCAATTGAGCTCGAACCAAAATTTTGATGGAAATCAGATTTTGACGCATTTTTTACCCAATCATCGACAAGGTCGCCCAAACGACCCCGGATGATGAAATAGACTGCGCCTGCGCGTCCAGAACGTCAATTTTTCCTAACAAAGATGTTCATTTCACGATAATAATTGTTTTAGATTGGTATCTTTCACTTCTAAACTCAAAAATATGGGGTCAATATGGGGATTGTCATCTTTCATTTCATAAACGAAGATGTTCATTCAATGAAAATTGGCCATAGCGTTTCTGGGAGAAATGACACAAAATAAACCTTAATATTATAGTAATAATAATAATACTATTATTATTATTATTATTATTACTATTATTATCATTATATATAATCTTCTTTTTCTCCCTCTCTCCCTAAATCCCTAGGTTCAGTCCGCCTCTTCCCCTCTCCTGTTTTCATGCCCGACTGAACCCTTCCTCCCCGATTCACGAATGCCTCTCCCTACTCGAGTCGCACGCCTATCGTCCCTCTCCTGCATCTTCCTCCTCAAGCCAACCGAACCCCTATCCTGTCGCCTGCTCCTCCGTGCGATGTTTGTCGCCATTTTCCTGCCACCCTCACCATCAGTCCACCATGGGTAGGTTTAGGTGAGCTCTTATTCTTTTTTGTGGCTATAAAAAACTCCATTTGGGGGGAGGTTGAAGGTTGGCTGAAATTTTCAAAGGAAAGGGGGAGGTGCTGTTGGATTGCTTCTATACCTACTCTTGCCTTCTCTTTGTGCTCTATGTCAAGTTGTAACCTCTTCCCTTTTTCTCCTCTTTAGCCATTTGATGTGGTATTTCCTTTGCATGCTGAAATGTTTTCTGTTGCCTTTATTTGGATGATTGAGAGTAAAAAAAAATGAATTTCTTATTACCTTGAGCTGATGGATTTATAGTTGCATGCTAGGTTTTTGTTGGAATGGTGTAACCAAATTGAATGCCCAAATCCCAAAATTGGCACTCAAATGTCACATGAGGCTCGATTTTGGCCTTACGTTGGAATCGTTTTAGCCTTATGCTGGGCCTGATTTTGGCTTCTTGTGGTTTTCCCCTCCGTTTGAAATACACATTTTATGAAAAGTTTTAATTTTAAAGCTCCTGGAACGTACTTCTGCCGCTCTCTTGTTTGAATATTTGTTGGAAACATGTTTGGATGTCTCAAAATGGTGGCTTTGGGACTTATGTTTCTTTGTTCCCTATTATTTTCCCCTATTTAAAATATATGTTGAGGGAAATTTGTTTTTGCTCTTGTTCGGCTTGGTTTTTTGGCCTTATCGTGGCCCTGTTTTGGCATTTGACTAGGCTCAATTTTTTTCCTTGGTGCAGCCCTATTTTAGCTTGTGATGTGGCTCAACTTTAACTTTGTTGGGCCCAGTTTTAGCGTGATATGTGCCTAGGTTTAACCTTGTATTGGGCTCCATTCCATTTCTTGTGGCTACTCCCTTTTGTTCAAAATACTTGTTGCATGAACTTTTAGTTTTTAGCCACTGGACATTATGTAGGTAGCTCAGTTTTGGCTTCCTGCTGCTCTCTTGTTTGAACACATGCTGGAAATGAATTTTTGGGTGTTGGACATGCAAATGCACAAGGATTGGATGGGTAAATGCAAAGAAGTTGAGTGGCATGTATGAAATTTTATAAATTTACAAACATGCTTCTCAATTTCTACGTATATTAGCATATTTTATGATTTTTGGATTTTGAAATATTTAGATATATGACACCTGAATTTCAGCTTTCTTTCCTTAAACTTTTATGGATTTGGGTGGCCTTCTTGTAAAAGTTTGAAAATTATTGTTTGCTCATTTGCAAAGTCTAAAAATTAGGTATTTGATATGTGAATACATGAGAGAGTAGTGTTGTGTTTGTAAGTGAAACTGTATAAAAAAAATCTGAAAGTTTAAGAGGTTTTGATTTTGTGGCATATGGTTCCTGCATATTTTCGTATCTCAAATCAAAGCTTCCATATTTACATATACATTGCTTTGACACTTTTTGAACCTATGCAAGAATATGTTTATTTCATGAAGAGGAAAGAAAAAAGTTTACGTATATGTCACCTAGCTCTCATGTATTTGCACATCTAATATAGACATTTTTGAAGGATGAGGAATTGGATGGCGTGCATGAATGTTTATGTTGGGACTTGGTTGTGCTCTTTCTTGACCCTATCCGCGAGCCTGTTGGAGGTATATGCGGGCTCATTTTGCCCTCTTGATTGCCTTGGCCGCGAGCACTTATATGTTATTTTAGATGATATGTTACTTATACAGTGCGAGAGGATTGTGGTTGAAATTGGAACTAGATGGTTTTACTGTTTACAAGATTTTAGGAATTTTGAGGATGTCATTTTTGGATCACATTCTTTTGATTGGATTGGAAAAATTTGAATGGTTCTTAATACTTCATTTTGGGAAAGCATAAGGTTGATATGAATTGGATTCATGAAAGATTTAAAAACTTGTGAAATTTTCGTTTAGGAAGATTTCGGGGGTTTGACATTAAAATTCGGATAACATAAATGCCACATTTGAGTTCAGGCTTGGGTGTGCGAGTATGTAGGTAGTGGTGGAGCCGTGTATAAAATTTTCACATTGATTCAGACACGTTTCTACTTGATCGAAACAAGATTTGGAAAGGATACCCTTCTTGGGTTGATCCCATTATAAAATTTTAGAAAATGATATCCTCTGGATTGATTCAAGGATCTTAGGCTCTCTTTTTCAGATCTTTTCGTCACAGTTTTGAGGGTTGTTTCACCCTTAATCCTTTCAATCTTTTGGATGGATCAATTCCTTCTCTCTCATCCCCATTTAAATTTTTTTTATCTTTTTTCTTGGTTTGGTTTTAAGTTCTTGTATCTGATACATAAGTGCAAATGTATAGCATTTTGTTATATGTGAAACCATCAAACAAGTTCGCAAGTCGGTCGATTTTGTTTTGGGGCTTAGGGTGGTGATGACAAAAGCATGCCAGTGGTAGAGCAGAATGATATTCCATCCTACAATATCACAACCCAATCTTGAGACTTAATGAACTGTAAGATGATAGTATCATTCGATGACACAAGAGTAGCGGGGGGACCCGTAGCTTCTTAAGTTGTTGGCGATCTTACGTCCGATGGCATGATCGATTTGTGGACTAACTATACTTTTTAAAACTGATATGAAACAAATTTGATAAGAATATATACAATAAAAAAATATTTTCACTACAAAACTGATAAATTTTTCTTTTGTGTGCCTGAAATCCATGTGCATGCTAAAAAAAATATAAATTTTAAATACATTTTAAATTCGGTTGTCTACTTGTCTATTATCAGTACCAGGCTAAGGAGTATCCTCCTAAGTTAGGTTTAGTAAGACACTCTTCTAGTTGAGTGGTAGACTCTATACATCTGGGTGACCGATAGTAGCCTTTGACATCTCTCGAGTACAAATATATAATATTTGAGTCTAGCCCCGACCCAAGTGCTTGTGGTTTTTCTTTCTTCAAATTTTTCGTGTGATTTTATTGAAATTTTTGGTAAAGCACTCGTGGTCTTCTTCCTGGGTCTTTCTGTGTTTTTGGTGACTTTCTTTGAGTTACTATTTGTCATTTTTACTTCAACATTTCCGTCGTGAGTCATTTTTTGATTTCCTCGTGTTTTCTTTTGTCATGGGTCAATTGTCACTCTTTCTTGAGTTTTCAAGCGGTGTTTCTTTTGTTGCTCACTTCTACTTATATAATGCATGCTTTATTGTTCCTATAAATACTATGTTGTCACTACTTTCCTTTGTTATACCTGCTATTATTTCTTTTGCACACCATACCTTAGAATATGAGGACAGTAGTTGGTTATATAGGAGGTACCGGGCAGCAGGTCGTTGACTCAATATTGAACTCAAAGTTCCTACAACGAGGAGCTTGGAGCTAGCATGGTGGGCAGCACAGCCATCTTTAATAGCAAAACATGACTTCACCGCTAAACCACTCCTTAGAATTAGACAAACAAGTCATAAGATTTCAAGGTTGTTTTCTTATGCAACTTAAATCCTCACCTTATCTTTAGGCCTTTATACAACTCTGTTGTAAAATCTAAGCCCTAACTCATCTTAGGATTTTGAGGTTATCGTTCGATAAGACCTAAATCCTCACATCTTCCAGGCTATTTGTGTGGTTGTTTCACATGAATGTAAGCCCTAAGAAATAAAATTTACAGGACAAAACACTTAAATAATTTCTCCTTAAAATTGAAACCAAACCATAGGATAGCTTGAGAACGCACTGAAGTCCTCCCCCGGATCTGTGACATCCTCTAGTTCTTCCTCCTTTGGACTCTACAACAAAATGCTCCAAATTTGAACTATTCCGCTTTCACACCTCCTTGTCTGATTTCGTTGAAAAGTCTTAATCCTCTTAAACTCCTTGAAGATAATATTTCCTGATTTTAATTGAGAGTTTTCTTAGGTGATTTCAGTTATCTAAGATGTAATTAACTAGAGGGCCTTGCCCTTATAGGAAGCTTATCCGAACCCAGCTTAATATAAACTATATTTAATTCTTTGTATTAATAAGGGAACTTGTCAGCAAATAAATGGTTTTGCAGGCCAAACGAATGTCATATATTTCTTAGTTTATTTGATTAAGCCTCATTCTCAAATCTTTGGTTTTTCCTTTGAGATAGATAAAGGTTTTGAGGTATAGTGCTCTTTCATTTCAACTATGAAAAATATGGGATCAATTTGATTTCTGCATGCGTACGTGCGTGCATGCGTGGGTGCGTGCGTGCGTGTGTGGGTACGTGCGTGCGTGCGCCCGCCAAAATTGTGTCGACAACCAGTCTCCTCTATTTTCATCCAATGTTTTTTTTTTAAATTTGTACGAGCATTTTTTTAAGGCCTTGGCCATTCCATTTTCTCTGGGATAGTAGATTGTAGAGCACCTCCAGTCTATCCCATGTCACTTGACAAATTTATTGATTTTTCTGCTCTTGAAGGCTGTCCCATTATCAAAAATCGCTCTGGGCGGAACTCTGAAACGGTAGACAATTTGGATATTGAAAAAATGAAGGACATGATGTGTTGTAACCTCTCATAATGACACTACCTCTGCCCACTTAGAGAAGTAATTTGTAGCGGAAAGAATGAATCTATATCTCTTAAAGGATAGAGGGTCTATCAGACCTATTATGTCCATGCCCCAATACTCAATGGCCACGAGCCAACAATTGGGTGTAGCACATTTGGAGGTTGGTGTATGGCCACCCCATGCACTTGACAAAGGAGACACTTTTTGGTTGTATCCATGCAATATGGCATCATTACTAACCAATAATATCCGAGTCTTTTGATCTTCATTTTCATTTTCGGCCCTGCTAGTGAGCACCACACAAACTAGCATGTACTTCTTTGACGATATTTTGTGCTTTTGCTCTACGTAGTCATGACAGCCACATCTGATCGAACTATCTTCTATAAAGGACATCATCTACTAGAGCATATGACATAACTCATCTTGTGATGTGATATGCCTCGGACGTATCCTCTGGCAGCTTTTCAGCCTGCAAATATTCTATTAAAATCTTACGTCAATCTTTGTTGATATTAGTAACTGTAATCATTGTTCCTTCTTATTTTTTGAGCTTTTGTAGATTATCAAGGTTGATCTGAGACAAAACTCGTTGTCCTTGTACTGTAATGTCAATGAAATCCTTCGGGGGACGCACCAATTCTATTGCAAGTTTTGCTAGAGCATCGACATGGGCATTATCTCCTCAAGGAATCCGATAGAGAGTCACAGTGGGAATATGTTCAAGTAGCTTCATTATATACTGGTGGTATTCTGCTAGTCTCGACTTTAAAATCTTGTATTGTCCGACAACTTGTTGGATGATGAGTTGTGAGTCGCCAAAGATGGCAATATCTGTTATATCCATAGATATTGCCAACTCCAACCGAGTGATTAGTGTTTCATATTCTGCTTCATTATTGGTGCACGGCTCTGTAAGATGATAGGAGAATCTCAGCATACCCTTATCTAGTGTAATGAAAATCAGACCAATTCCTACTTTGCCCGGTATAACTGTTCCTAATCCTTCATCTTTTCTAACTGGTGAAGCTCCATCGAAGTACATTTCCCAATGTCTGGCACTGGACGGTTCTACTTGCAGTATCTATTCATTCAAAAATTCATCATTGAGTGGGGAACCAGTTGAAAGTGGGTGCATCGCAAGAAAATCTGCTAAAATCTGTCCCTTGATAGCGCGGAGGGGAACAAAAGTTATATCAAATTGCAATAAAATCATTGACCATCTTGCTAGACGTCCGGAAAGTATTGGTCGAGTCATCAAATATTACAGTGGATTAAATTTCAAAATGAGGGTAATTTTATGAGAAAGCATGTAATGCCTAAGCTTTTGTGCAACAAAAATTAAAGCTAGACAATGGTTCTCAATAGGTAGATACCTTACCTCCGTTGGTATTAGACGTCGACTCAAGTAGTACAACACATTTTCCTTACCCTCGTCATTGACCTAAACTAGTAGGGCTTCGAGAGAGTCATCTAAGGCTGCAGTATAAAGTATCAACGATTTTCTCGGGATAAGGGCTGCCAAAATAGGGGGTGTCATTAAGTATTGTTTAATGTCATCAAATGCCCACTCATTTCTCTTCCCAAATGAATTTTACGACCTTTTTAATTAATGCTGAGAATGGCTGACACCTACCTAACAGATTAGAAATAAAGCACTTAGATATGTGAACCTTCCCCGGAAGGAGCATAGTTGTTTCAAAGTTTTGCGAGGAAACATTTCCAGGATAGCTTTAATCTTATCTGGGTCAATCTCGATTCCCTGATGACGAACATTGAATCCTAGAAATTTACCAGAGGTGATGCCGAAGGTGCACTTTAAGGGATTTATCTTGAGAATACATTGTTGTAATCATTCAAACATGATCTTCAAATCGTACAAATGGTCTATTTTCTATTTACTCTTGATGACCAAGTAATCCACGTAGCATTCCACTTGGTTGTGAATGAGATCGTAAAATATTTTCATCATAGCTCGCTAATATGTTGCTCATTTGTTCTTTAACCTGAATGGAATCACTATGTAGCAAAAGATGCCAATCAGCGTCCTGAAAATTGTCAGTGCTACATGTTTTGGAGCCATCTTGATTTGGTTATATCGTAACAATCCATCCATGAAAAATAAAATATCATGTGTCGAAGCAATGTCCACCATAATTTCTAGTATCGGCAACAAAAATTCATCTTTTTGAAAGGCTTTGTTTAAATCCCTGAAGTTGATACATATGTGAATTTGTCCATTTTTCTTCTTAACTGGTACAATATTGGCTAGCCATGTGAGGTATTGCTCTTCTCTTACAAAGTTAGCCTCTATTAATTTCTTCACCTCGGTAATGACTTGTTGCTTTATCTCGAGGCGCATCCTTCTGGGATCTTGCTTAATCGAGGTCATATCTTATTTCACCCCTAGCTTATGCACTTTTATTTATGGGGATAATCCTGACATTTCATCATAACTCCATGCGAGGCAATCCCTAAATTCTGACAAGAGCTTGATTAGCTCCATAGATTCTTCCTCGTTGAGTAAGGAACTTATAAATGTAGGCTACGGCTGCTCCTCGATCCCGAGATTAATGTCCTTTAGTTCATCAATAGTTGATTTAATTCCTTCCTTAAATTTGTCTTCTATTTACTAATCTTGAGAGTCATCATCTGCATCGAGGCAATCCTCTTCCAATCCACTAGTAACAATCATGCAAAATTTTGAATCATCGATGGGTCTTATAGTACCAAATCTGAGACCCTCTTTTGAGTTAGGAGTTTGACTTTTAACATTTTACAATTTTTTAAAAAGTTGTAATTTATCTTTTGGCATTTGTTTTAGCACATATCCCTATTGAATTAACTTTTGTGCATAAGGAGAAAAGTAACTAAAAGGTAATTCCATTAATACATTAGAACCCTCCTCTAGATTTACATGATTTTTAAGATTAGCAAAAGTAGAATCACAGTAAAACATGATCAGATTTAAACTAGTGCTATGAACTTCCTTAACCTTTAAACTCTCAAACTCTTGAGGGAGAATCAGAGTAAGGGTCATGACATTCACATAATGGTTGATCTGATCATACATCAACTGATATTCACTTTTCTCTACATCTTCCAAGGATATCTTGCACTGTGGTGTCGGCATTATTTTGGGTTGGTTTATGGGGAGTTGCCCGTAAGAAGCTGTCGGTCGTTGGAATCTAAATCCTATCACCCGCTTCGGAAGTACGTTGAAGTATGAAATCAAACTGACACCATATTTTTCGTAGTTTAAAATAAAAGAGCACTATACCTCAAATCTTGTATCTATCCCAAAGGATAAACACAAGACTTGAGAATGAGACTCGATCAAATTAACTAAGTAAAGTATGACATTTGTTTGGTTTGCTACACCTTTGTATTTGCTGACAAGTTCCCCTATTTAATATAAAGGATTAAATAGGGTTTATATTATTGGGTTTGGACATGTTACTATAAGGGCAAGCCCCTATAGTTAATTACATCTTAAATGACCAAAGCCACCTAAGAAAACTGATAAAAATCAGGAAATATTATCTTCAAGTAATTTCAAAGAGTAGGACTCTTCAACGAAATCAGGGTAAGCCCCTATAGTTAATTACATCTTAAATGACCAAAGTCACCTAAGAAAACTCTCGATAAAATGAGAAATATTATCTTCAAGGAATTTCAAAGGGTAGGACTCTTCAACGAAATCGGACGTAGAGTAGAAATATTATCTTCAAGGAATTTCAAAGGGTAAGACTCTTCAACAAAATCGGACGTAGAGGTGGAAAGATTATCTTCAAGGAATTTCAAAGGGTAGGACTCTTTAACGAAATCAGACGTAGAGGTGTGAATATTATCTTCAAGGAGTTTCAAAGGGGAGGACTTTTCAATGAGATCAGATGTAGAGGTGTGAAAGAGAATTTCAAAGGGTAGGACTCTTCAACGAAATCGGACGTAGATGTGTGAAAGGGGACTAGTTCAAATTTGGAACATTTTTATTGTAGAATAAAAATTTCAAAGGGTAGGACTTTTCAATGAGATCGGACGTAGAGGTGTGAAAGGGGATTGGTTCAATCTAAAGTCACCTAAGAAGACTCTCGATAAAAATCAGGAAATATTATCTTCAAGGAGTTTCAAAGAGTAGGACTCTTCAACAAAATCGAACGTAGAGGTGTGAAAGGGGATTGGTTCAAATTTGGAACATTTTATATAGGACTCTTCAACGAAATCGGACGTAGAGGTGTGAAAGGGGATTGGTTCAAATTTGGAACACCTAAGAAGACTCTCGATAAAAATTAAGAAATACTTAGAAGACTCTCGATAAAAATCAGGAAATATTATCTTCAAGGAATTTCAAAGGGTAGGACTCTAGCTCTCGATAAAAATCAGGAAATATTATCTTCAAGGAGTTTCAAAGGGTAGGACTTTTCAATGATAAAAATCAGGAAATATTATCTTCAAGTAATTTCAAAGAGTAGGACTCTTCAACGAAATCAGGGTAAGCCCCTATAGTTAATTACATCTTAAATGACCAAAGTCACCTAAGAAAACTCTCGATAAAATGAGAAATATTATCTTCAAGGAATTTCAAAGGGTAGGACTCTTCAACGAAATCGGACGTAGAGTAGAAATATTATCTTCAAGGAATTTCAAAGGGTAAGACTCTTCAACAAAATCGGACGTAGAGGTGGAAAGATTATCTTCAAGGAATTTCAAAGGGTAGGACTCTTTAACGAAATCAGACGTAGAGGTGTGAATATTATCTTCAAGGAGTTTCAAAGGGGAGGACTTTTCAATGAGATCAGATGTAGAGGTGTGAAAGAGAATTTCAAAGGGTAGGACTCTTCAACGAAATCGGACGTAGATGTGTGAAAGGGGACTAGTTCAAATTTGGAACATTTTTATTGTAGAATAAATTTTAAAGGGTAGGACTTTTCAATGAGATCAGACGTAGAGGTGTGAAAGGGGATTGATTCAAAGTTGGAACATTTTGTTAAAGAGTCCAAAGAAGGAAGAACTAGGGGATGCCATAGATCCTGAGGAGAACCTCGGTGACTTCCCAAGCTATCCTAATGTTTGGCTTCAGTTTTGGGGAGAAAAATTTAAGTGTTTCATCTTGCCAATTTTGTTAGTTAGGGCTTATATTCGTGTGAAACAATCACACAAATAGCCTGGAAGATATGAGGATTTAGGTCGTACAAACGACAACCTCAGAATCCTGAGATGAGTTAGGGCTTATATTGTATAGCAGGGCTATGCAAAGGCCTAAAGATAAGGTGAGAATTTATGAGTTAGGGCTTATATTGTATAGCAGGGCTATACAAAGGCCTAAAGATAAGGTGAGGATTTATGTGTTAGGGCTTATATTGTATAGCAGGGCTATGCAAAGGCCTAAAGATAAGGTGAGGATTTACGTTTAGGGCTTATATTGTATAGCAGGGCTATGCAAAGGCCTAAAGATAAGGTGAGGATTTACGTTTTAGGGCTTATATTGTATAGCAGGGCTATACAAAGGCCTAAAGATAAGGTGAGGATTTACGTTGCAATAAAAACAACCTCAAAGTCCTATGGCTTTGTTGCTTAAGTTTAAGGAAGGAAGATTGGTTTAGCTAAAAATTGAAGTCCTATGGCTTTGTTGTTTAAGTTTAATGAAGGAAGATTAGTTTAGCTGGGGAAGACAGGTTTTGCTGTTCAAGATTGTCGTGCTGCCCACCTTGCTAGCTCCAAGCTCCTACCGCGACAAGTTTGAGTTTTCTGGTGTGCTGAGTTATAATGTCAAATCAGGTGGTCCTATGGTTGAAGTTCTTTAAATCTTATGAGAGCATATTAAAGTTGATTAGAGCAACACCGGTTAGGATCCTACGGTTCCCTCGTTCCGGCACCACTATTTTCTATTAGATTCACTTAGTCCAAATGAACTTACTAAACTCAACTTAATAGGTTTCATAATTTCATTTAAATCGTGGGAAGCCTCGTTAGCAACCGTAGGTTACCTCATCCGAGGGATTCCGGATCATCCGATAGACACGTCTTAATTTAATTGAAGTTGTGATTTTGTGTGATGTTTATGATTAAATTTTGAGTTGTGTTATATTTTGAATGATGTGGAGGTGAGTTTTATCTTGGTTGATTTTAATTTTATTTTCGGATTATGGTTTTGGTTATGTGGCTATCCTGATAGTTTTAGTTTTCATGCAGGGTGACATCGTTGTTTAGCATGCAAATTTGCAGGTATAAAAGCACAGTATGAGAAACACAGTATGAAAGTACAAGAAAAACAACGTTGAAAACTGTAAAAGCGTACCTGGCGAGTCTTCTCGTTCCACCACGTGAAACTTAAAATACATGTGAAGGCAGTTTATGAAGAGCATGAAAAGTAAAGTGTTGGTAATTTCTTAACCCTATGTCATATCCTGGCGGGTCCTTAGAAGTTTAATTAAGGTTGATTTTATCAAGCAGGATATATTAAGTTTAATAGATCTCCGAGATGTCTAACAGATCTAGAGAAAGAAGCAGGTTCATGGTACTTTCTCGTTGCCTGGTGGAAAATTCCGAGTTCTTTTTAAACTTATTATATTGCTTAATAATTCATCCTATAAATACCCTTAATGCTCAGTGAACGTTGATGTCTCAATTATCCCTAAGAAAGAGGTAATTATCATTTATATTTAATTTTGAAATTATGTGATCGAGTTCCCTTGAAGGGGAAGTTTGTGTAATTTGAACACTTAGCCAAATTTTAATCCTAGTTGGACTTAGCGGTGTTTCAAGGATGTTTGATTTAATTATGTTTATTTCACTAATCTTCATTTAGTTAATTTTGATTTAGCCTAAGTCACCACTAAGCCCTTAAGACCTATGTGAGTGTCTTAATTAGTTTTGAAAAGGGTTAAACTTTAAGTGATCATGATTCATGATTTGGGTTTTATTTGAAAATCAAAATAGAGGTATTAAATTGATTAATTATTGATTTCAAAAGTCATACCCCTAAGTCCATGATCATTTAATTTTAATAAACTTCCAAATTTTTAATGATTTAGGAATGCATTAACTTAATTAAGAAAGTGGGATTGGTTTCTACCAGTTAACCCCTTTGTGCTTCAAACATCAAACAAATTGATTAAGATCAGAGGGTACCCATTCCCCTCCTTCACTTAAGCCAGAATTTTAATTAAGGCTAAATTTCCAAATTACACATTTGCCCGAAAGGCTCTAACTCTTCATAATTTGTCAAATTCAATTCAAATGACTTTGAAATTTTATCCTACCTCATTCATGGGTCAATTAAGACATCAGAGGAGAAAATTTGATTTTTCNAAATGCATCAAATAGACTCAAAACTTATTCCACATTATTCTCCTCTATTCACTGAGCAAGAGAGTTTTTTTTAGTTTGATTTTGTGATTTTCCTACGGAAAGTTATGAATTTTCTAAGTTAAGGGTATTTAAATAAATAAGAAAAGCCCTATTTATCTATATTTATGAATTTTCTAAGTTAAGGGTATTTAAATAAATAAGAAAAAGCCCTATTTATCTATTTAATTATGAATTTTCTAAGTTAAGGGTATTTAAATAAATAAGAAAAGCCCTATTTATCTATTTAAAGTGCGTGACACCTCATCCTACGTCGGCTCCGAAGGCATGTGTAGCGTGCTCTGGTTGGATGCCGCCGTCCACGTAGCTTGCTGACTTGGCCCGCTGTTTATATCCCGAGGCATTGTCCGGCTCGATCTTGGCCATCCATGCGATACACGCGCGATCGAACGGCTCCGCGTCATTGTCTCTGATAGAATGATCCCTTGACCGTCCACACTAAAACCCCAAGATCTCAGCCTAGACTCAACCAAATCACCTCGGGTTTGATCCTATGGACTCGTCTAAGTGAGACGAACATATCCATACGATAATCATGAATTTAAATTAAGCCTAATTAAATGGAGAATCGAAATAGGCTCGGGATGAGGTGAGGTTTTATAGATTTGCTCTGAGAAGTGAAGCTTCAATCAGAGGGGTTCGACACGTTGGTTGGGGTCCAAGGAAGCTAGGGATTGAGTCCCTTGTCTTGGTGTATGGCCTAAGTAGGAATTCGATCACGGCCGGATTTGAGTGTTGGTCTAGACTTATGGTAGAGGCTCTGTGGTAGGGGGATTTAATGGGTTTTTGGCTTCTTTCACTGTTGAGAAGGTGTGGGTGAAGTTAATTTGAGTATGGTGGACTGCGGAGGTGTGTTGGGGTATGTCCTGCTTTTTAGCAAGGTTTCAAGCTCAAAATTGAGCTCCGGCAATGGGAATGGGTGAGGGAAAATGGTCAGAATGCACTGAGAGGATCTTAGGGAAGCTCTGTGTGAAGTTTGGAGAGACCTCTCTAGGAAAATTTCAGTACACCTCCCATGGCCTTAGGAGGTGAGTTTTTATAAAAATGGCCATGGGGTGGCTCTCAGAGCACAAGTTTGGGTGCATTGTGGTGCTTAGATGGAGGGCAAAGGAACTCTTTAATTTTATTTGGATGAGATGGCCTCTAGGTTTGATTTGGGTGAGGTGCCATGGGGGTGGCTCTCGGTTTTGAGATTCTCTAGCTACTAGGCTGGCCAGACAGCCAGGGGGAGGTGGCTAGGAGCTCAGGGAACCTAGAGGAATCCATCACAACAATTTAATGCAATATGTGTTTGGATTTGGCAAAGATATCTTAAGCATGTGCATTTTTGGAAATAAGATCCCTAAATTTTGATTTCGCAAGGATATCTTAAGCATGCTCATTTTTAGAAATAATATCCCTTAATTGGGGGACCTTTGGTCCATGGCTTGGTTTAGGTGGTTTCATTATGTTTGGACCGGTCATTAAATCTAATTAATGGCTGTGGTGGAGTTAATTTGGTGACTTTAGGGTGGTTAGGTCACATTTAGTGCATGGGTCCAAGTGGGTGCAAATGACCAAAACTTGGGTTTGGGCTAGGTTAGCCATGTCAATTGGCTCAATTATTTATTCCATTTGGTGTAGATGATCATAAAGAACAACTTTGGTGAAGGATGGAAGTGGTTTTGAGTTCAATTGAAGGGTCAATTTGATGCAATCTTGAACTTTAATCATTTTGGTCATGTTGGGCTAGGCTTGGGTCTAGCTTGGGTTAGCCTTGGGCTATGTCCAAATTGGTTGAAAAAGGTCAATAGGGACCTCATGAAGAGTTTTCAAAATGAATTTGATGCCAATTTGGAGGTTAAGGAAATCAATTGGGTGAAATTTGGGGACTTAGCCAATTTGGGGCTAAATTTGGAAATTTTGGATTTAGGCCAAAATCAAATGGATACGAGGCTTCACCAAGGCCAATTGATAGTTGATTTTCATGTATAAGAATTTTATCAAGATTTTTCAACATTAATTTGGGTCAATTGACTAGGCTATGGGTTCAATTTAGTGAGATTAGGTCATATGGTCAAAATTGGGGCTTTGACCCAAATCAAGATTGGTCTCAAATCATGGACCAATTGAGCTTGGATTTGATTTAATTTAATCATATCAAAAGTTAATTTGAGTTTAGAATTGAAATTGAGGTCAAATTGAGGTCAAATTGATGGACATTTGAATTGGATTTAGGGCAATTTGGGCCCTTAAAGGCAAATTTGGGGTTTTTGGTTCAAGATGGTCAAATTAGCTAAATTGTGTCCTGTGGTAGTTAAGAGAAACAAAATTGGGAATATTTAGGATTTATTGGGACTTTTTGGAAATTTTTGGAATTTTTTGGAATTTTGGGTCCAAGAGGGGTATTTTGGTAATTTGGAGGTGTTTAAGGACAAAAGACTAAGATGGGTATTTTTGTATAGTTTAGGTACCAATCATCATCAACAAGCCATGGACCAATGAAAACCCCATTTTGGGTCCTCTACATAGTGGTCTTAGCCAAATCGTAGCCCTAGGGCTAGTAGGTTTAGGGGACCATCTACACGAGTATCCCAAAAGATCAAGGGACATAAGGCTAGTAAGTTTAGGGGACGATCTACATGAGTATCCCAAAAGATCAAGGGATCTAGGCTAGAACAAGTAGGTTTAGGGGACCATCTACATGAGTATCTACAGAAGTAGATACTCATGTGCTGGGCAAAACTAAACCTCAACCAAAAGTGAGTTCAAAAAATGGACCCCCAATAGATGTGGTGTGCTGGGCAAGTACACCACGCGTATTGGCATTGACCAATGAGATCAACGAAAACCAATACAACTTCTAAGTCAACAAACCCGTAAATATGTGTAGGGTCGTGTGTGTGATTTGTTTCTACCGGGGAATTAGTAGGTGTGTGTTTAACCATCTAGAGAAGTAGAGACTCTCGCTAGGGATCGGAGAGTGGACTTTGAGTTATGAAATTTCAAAGATTTCCAAAAGATGGGAGAGAAAATGTAAGTGCTAACCCCGAGGTGGGAATTGAAATTCAAATATAAATTTAAAAAGAGAGAGAGAGAGAGGAGAGAGAGAGAGAGTCGGAGTGTATGGACTGGCCTTGAATGTAATGAATCAGAAATGTAGGACAGATTCAAAAATGAGAATTGAAATGTAGGTCAATTCTGAAAAGAGGGTGTCAAAATGTAAGGACCGACCAAAAATGCAATGAATCAGAAGTGTATGACTGATTTGGAAATAAGAATTGAAATGTAGGTCAATTCTCAAATGATAGTGTCGAAATGTAAAGACCGGCCTCAAATGTAATGAATAAAAAATGCAGGAATGAGAATTGCAATGTATATCAATTCTCAAAAGAGAATGTGGGAATGTAAGGACCGGCCTTGAATGCAATGATTCAGAAATGTATGACTGATTCTGGAATAAGAATTGAAATGCAGGTTAATTCTCAAAAGAGAGTGTCAAAATGTAAGGACTGACCTCAAATGTAATGAATCAAAAATATAGGAATGAGAATTGAAATGTATATCAATTCTTAAAAGAGAATGTCAGAATTTAAGGACCGACCTCGAATATAATGAATCAGAAATGTAGGACTCATTTGGGAATAAGAATTGGAATGTAAGTCAATTCTCAAAAGAGAGTGTCGGAATGTAAGGACCGACCTCAAATGTAATGAATCAGAAAATGAAAATGAGAATTGAAATGTATGTCAATTCTTAAAAGAGAGTGGCAAAATATAACGACCGAAGGAATGAGAATTGAAACGTAAGTGTCAATTCAAAGATGTGAGAATTAAAATATAGGTATCAATTCCAAGGATGAGAGAATTGAAATGTAAGTATCAATTCAAAGATGTGTGAATTGAAATGTAAGTGTCAATTCAAAGACGAGAGAATTGAAATGTAGGTATCAATTCAAAGATGTGAGAATTGAAATGTAAGTGTCAATTCAAAGATTGTGAGAATTGAAATGTAGGTATCAATTCAAAGACGAGAGAGTTGAAATGTAGGTATCAATTCAAAGATGTGAGAATTGAAATGTAGGTATCAATTCGAAGATGTGAGAATTGAGATGTAATTGTCAATTCAAAGATTGTGAGAATTGAAATGTAAATATCAATTCAATGATGTGAGAATTGAAATGTAAGCATCAATTCAAAGATGAAAGAATTGAAATGTAGGTATCAATTTAAAGATGTGAGAACTGAAATGTAGGTATCAATTCAAAGATGAGAGAATTGAAATGTAGGTGTCAATTCGAGAAGATGTGATAATTAAAATGTAAGTGTCCATTCAAAGAAGAGAGAATTAAAATGTAATTGTCAATTCAAAGATTGTGAGAATTGAAATGTAGGTATAAATTCAAAGATGAGAGAATTGAAATGTAAGTATCAATTCAAAGATGAGAGAATTGAAATGTAGGTATCAATTCAAAGAAAAGAATTGAAATATAAGTATCAATTCAAAGATTGTGATATTTGAAATGTAGGTATCAATTCAAAGATTAGAGAATTGAAATGTAGGTATCAATTCAAAGATGTGAGAATTAAAATGTAGGTATCAATTCCAAGGTGTGAGAATTGAAATGTAGGTATCAATTCGAAGATGAGAGAATTGAAATGTAAGTATCAATTCAAAGATTGTGATATTTGAAATGTAGGTATCAATTCAAAGATGAGAGAACTGAAATGTAGGTATCAATTCAAAGATGAGAGAATTGAAATGTAGGTATCAATTCAAAGATGTGAGAATTAAAATGTTGGTATCAATTCCAAGGTGTGAGAATTGAAATGTAGGTATCAATTCGAAGATGAGAGAATTGAAATGTAGATATCAATTCGAGAAGAGAGTCGAATTTTAGGTATCAATCTCAAAATGTGAGAATCAGGATTTAGATACAGATTTGAAAATGTAAGAATTGAAATGTAGGTATCACTTCTGAGAAGGGAGTTGAAATTTAGGTATTGATCTCAAAAGATGGGAATCTGAATTTAGGTACTGATTCAAAATTGTAAAAATTGAAATGTTCGAAAAGATTTGTGATGTTGAATTTGTAGAATGTATCATGTGGAAAGGTTGATTTTGTTGAAGAAGACTTGTAGAGTTTTGTGAGATTTTGTGCAGAATGTGAAATTCTGCGGGGATGTGAAGAGAGTTAAGGTAGATAAAAATAGTTGTGCTGCGTGCACAGAGAGTAGAAAATTCCAAAAACGGAAGCATCCTCTCAGCAAGTTTATCTCATTTTCTTGCTGTTTTTATCATATTTAATTTTTTTTAAAATGTGTTTTTTTTAAGTTTTAATTTTAATTGGTTCTTTATTAAAAGAAATTTATTTTGTTATTCACTTATTTATGATTATTTTTCATTTGTGTTTTATTTATTGTTGAAGATTTGTTGTTTCGTTCTTTGTTCATCGAAATTCTGAACCATCGCATGGTTCACGGCTTTCATCCATCGCACAAAAAAGGCAACTAACAAAAAGACACAATTTGAGAGAAATTTTCATTAATTTGCCCCAAAAAGGGATGCCATAAGTCAGACATAGGCTAATGCCTCAAAAAGGTACATCATGTAATCCATGCTGAAATACATTGAGAATCATCTCATGATATGAATACACTGTAGATTTCATACATTAGATACATGTCATGGTGCTGAAAAAAAAAAGTGAGTGTCAGGTATGTTGAGCTCCTGATCAAGCAGACCTTCTAAGTCATGCTCCAGGATAAGAGTTCCCTTCGCATGTACTTAGAGGTACAACCTTATCATAGCTCGTATTGAAATAACTCCTACAATTTTGGGTCCTGCTGGAATCCATATGGTATTTTACTATCATCCATTATGCGGAAGGTTACAGATACCCTACGGTGTCGCACTCCTGGAATGCAGTGCTTGACAATGTCTGCACCATTGCCCTTAAGAACAAGCACTGAACCGACTGGAAGAGGAATCTCCACAGAACCTCTGAATTCACCAGGGCCGACAACATCAATTTCTTTTCCAAACAGAATTTTGCTTTTACTCATGAATGAAACCGTGCAGAAAGGCCTCACAAAATCATGATGCTTGATGTGTTGGGGAATGCAATCACCTTCTTCATAAATGTTAATGATGCAACTATTGGGAATGCAAGTAGCGGGTAGAATATTCCACTTTACCATTCTCTTTATCATTCATGTTATCATCGGTGCTAACGGTTCCACTTGGTCGTATCTGAGGCTCCCAGGCGGATTCCCTTGTCTGTTGTTCGTAAAATTGTAGCAACAACAGGATTGGATGGTGATTCTTCCCTTTCCCCTCATCCATTTCTTCGGCTCGGAATATGTTCTCTCCATGAGAAGGCACGCTCGGCCTTTGTCTCTTAAATCGAAGATGCAGTCCAGAATGGTTCTTTCATCATTTTCAAAGAAAACCCTGGTGTATAGCTCCAAGCCTTCCAATATGTTGACGAACTTTCCCTGAACTTCTTCATAGAACTCGAATTCTCTTTTATTTACTTTACTTATCTTGTAGTATTCTACCATACCAGGAGTTGGAAGCTACCGTGGGCGTTCCTTCCTTCAGACCTGGATGGGAACCCAAACTGGTGTTGGTCGATCCGGAATATGACATTCAACCTCTAGTGGAATGTATGATCCTGGGCTCCATGGTGTGTGCTGATCTGTCCCCAGTGGGACATATGGTTCATTTGTCGCAAAGTCTGGAGTCTGAGACTCGTTGCTGCTTGAAGTGTATTCTTCTAATGTACTAAAACACTATAGATGCAGAACGTTGCAGTCCGGGCATTCTACAAGTGCGCCCGTGACTAATGTCCCGACTGGTACCTCAACGTTGCATGTTGGGTAACCCCTGCATAAGATATCCGGAACTGGGAGCACATCTGATTCTGTCATAAATCCTGAATCTTCATCTATAGTGGGCAGGCTGGCAGAAGTTTCTCTCAGATCTTGGTCGTAAATATGTCCCTCAGGAATGGGGGTAAGAAAACTGCTCACGTCACTTTGGCATTTGTGTTCCTATCACAGAAAGGCCCTCTATTTCTTTCTGCTGGCATTCCTGCGCTGCGTCCTGTGGAGTGGAGTATTCGGTAGTCGTTCATTATGGGTGCCTATCAGGTCCCTTGCTGGAGTAGCTATCATGGAAGGCAGACGGTTGGGCCCCTCCATTGAATCTCGTTCTTCTATCACGTTTTTACCTTTGCGTGACACATTGTCTTGAGTGGTCACCCTCAATAGTGAAGGTAGTCCCTCCTTTTCTTTATTGCTGACTACATCCATTAGAGGACCCTCGTAGGCCATATCAACCTAGTTGAAATCCATGTTGAAATCTATGACACCTCCTTGTGGTGTCATCTCTTCATTCAGTGCGAGGTTCCAGCCGTCCTGGAAAGCAAAGATCAGCCTCTGTCCTGACATTTTTCTACAGACGACAGGAAAAATGTCAATGGACCGAAACTTGGCATGAACAAGAACAAAATAAAGTATTTATTAAAGTAAATTTTATTTTATTTTGGTGAAGAGCATTATTCATTTTATGTGTGGGTTTTGTTTAATATAGTAGGGTATTTAAATTCAAAAGTAGAAAAGAGAACGTGTGAAGTTCAAAAATCTTTCTCAAAATTTTCATTATATTGAGGTTAATTACAAAATTTGGACCCAGACATCGACATTTGGCCACATAGATAACCTTAAAACAATCAAAATTTCAATGTTTCAAAACAAACAGAGGCAAGCGGAGGCAAGCGACATCAGGTTGTTTATTATGTTTTCAAGTATCGTCACTTTATCGGTAACATGGGTCTTTCACCCCGGAAGTCCACTAACTGGTAGGCTCCTCCTATATAGACCTTCTCAACAATGAATGGTCCCTCTCAAGTTGGCTTGAATTTCCCACCTATTTTGCGGCGTTCAAGAATAGGTCTTTAGATCACAAATACGAGGTCACCAATTTTGAATGTCCTTGGGCGGACCAATTTGCCATGGGCTTGTACCATCTTTTCCTGGTAGAGCTCCAAATGTTGTTGTGCTTCTAGTCGTTTTCCCTTGAGACTCTCTAGTTCTTTAAGTCTGAGTTTTGCACTTTCACCCATTGTGAGTTGGTTGGCAATGGCGACTCTGAGAGATGGCGTCTGGATTTCTAGCGATAGCACGACCTTGGTCCCGTACACGAGCATATAAGGTGTAAACTGAGTGGGAGTCCTGAAAGTCATCCTGTAGGCCCACAAGGCTTCTAGCAGTTTGTTATGCCAATCCCTCTTTTTTTCATCCAGTGTTTTCTTCAAAATATGTACCAATGTCTTGTTGAAGGCCTCAGACAGACAATTTACTCTGGGATAGTAAATTGTAGAGTATCTTCAATCTATCCCATGTCTTCTAACAAAATTGTTGATCTTTGCTTTTTGAAAGTTGTCCTGTTGTCAGAGATTATTCTTCGCGGTACTCCAAAACGGTAGATGACTTGGTCTTTGAAAATTTGAAGGACGTGCTGTGTTGTAACCTCATGTAACGGTACTGCCTCTGCCCATTTGGAGAACTAATCTGTAGCGGCAAGTATAAACATGTGTCCTTTGGAAGATGGAGGGTCTATCGGACCTATTATGTCTGTACCCAAGCACTCAAATGGCCACGAGGCAACAGTTGGGTGTAGCACATTCGGAGGCTGGTGTAAGACCCCCCCATAATCTTGGCATTGGTGACATCTTCTGGTTGTATCCATGCAATCGGACATCATTGCTAACCAATAATATCCGAGTCTTTTGATTTTCATTTTCATTTTTGATCCTGACTGGTGAGCGCCACACAATCCGGCATGTACTTCTTTGACAATATTATGTGCCTCAGCTCTGCTCAAACACCGTAGCCACATTTGGTCGAAGAATCTTCTGTAGAGAACATTTCTCATCAGGGCGTAAAACATAGCCCTCCTTGTGATGTGGTGCACCTCAGACTTGTCTTCTGACAGCTTTCCAGTATGAAAATATTATATTAATGGCTTCCGCCAATCTTTGTTGATGTCTGCAACTGTATTTATTGTTTCTTCTTTTCCAAGCTTATGTAGAGTTTTGAGGTTGTTTCGAGACAAGACTCGTCTTCCTTGCATCGTTACTTCGATGGAATCGTCCGGGGGACATGCCATTTCCTTAGCGAGTTTTGCTAGAGCATCGGCATGGGTGTTATCTCCCTGAGGAATCTGGTAAAAGGTCACCTCAGAAATCTGCTCCAGGGGCTTCATTGTGTACTGATGGTACTCTACTAGTCTTGGTTTTAGAATTTTGTATTGTCCGGCGACTTGCTGGATGACAAGTTGAGAGTCACCATGTTAAGCTTGGTTTTAGAATTTTGTATTGTCCGGCGACTTGCTGGATGACAAGTTGAGAGTCACCATATGTTATTATATCCATTGAAATTGCCAATTCTAATCCGGTGATTAAAGCTTCATATTCTGCTTCATTGTCGGTGCACGGCTCTATCAGGTGCTATGAGAACCTCAACATACCCTTATATGGCGTAATAAAGATCAAACCAATCCCTTCTTTGCCTGGTATAACTGTGTCTGATCCTTTGTCTTTCCTGGCCGACGAAGTGCCATCAAAGTACATTTCCCAGTGCTGCGCACTAGAAAATTCCATTTGTAGTATTTGCTCGTCTGGTAACTCGTCGTTGAGAGAGGATCCAGCTGACAGTGGGTGTGCAATGAGAAAGTCTGCTAGTATCTATCCCTTGATATCACAGAGGGGCACAAAAGTTATATCAAATTGCAATAAGATCATTGGCCATCTCGCTAAACGTTCGGAGAGTGTTGGTCGTGTCATCAAATATTGCAATGGATTAACTTTCAAAATTAGGGTGATCTTATGAGAAAGCATATAATGTCTAAGCTTTTGAGCAGAAAAATTAATTTCAAACAATGCTTCTCAATAAGTGGATACCTTATCTACGTCGGTATTAGACGACGACTCAAGTAATAGAGTGCATTTTCTTTACCCTCCTTATTGACGTGGGCTAAGAGGGCACCAAGAGAGTCATCCAAAGCCGTGGTATAAAGTATTAACGGTTTCCCCAAGATAGGGGCTGCCAAAATAGGAGGTGTCATTAAATATTATTTAATGTCCTTAAAGGCCCGCATGCATTTCTTTTCCCAAATAAATTTGGTGTCCTTTTTAATTAATGTCGAGAAAGGTTGACACCTACCTGAGAGATTAGAAATAAAGCGTCTTAGGTATGCCAACTTTCCCTGGAAGGAACATAACTGTTTCAAGGTTTTAATGGGAGGCATTTCCAAGATAGCTTTAATATTTTCCGAGATGATCTCGATTCCCCGATGACAAACAATGAATCCTAGAAATTTCTCAGATGTAAAACAAAAAGCACACTATAAGGGCTTCATTTTAAGGTCATATCATCGTAACCATTCAAACAAGATCCTCAAATCGTACAAATGGTCTATTTTTCGTTTACTTTTGATGACCAGATCATCCACGTAACATTCTACTTGATTGTGAATGAGGTCATAAAAAATCTTCGTCATTGCACGCTGATATGTCGTTCTTGCGTTCTTTAGGCCGAACAACATCACTCTGTAGCAGAAAATTCCAATCGGTGTTCTGAAAGCTGTAAGCGCTGCATCCTCGGGAGCCATCTTGATTTGGTTATATCTTGACGATCCGTCCATGAAGGAGAAAATTTCATGAGTTGAAGCAATATCCACCATCATATCTGGTATGGGTAGTGGAAACTCGNGATGTCCACCATCATTTCTGTTATAGGTAGTGGAAACTCGTCTTTTGGACATTCCTTGTTCCAATCTCTGAAGTTGACACAAATGCGAATCTGTCCATTTTTCTTCTTAACAGGTATGATGTTGGCCAACCACATAGGGTACTGATCCTCTTTAACAAAGTTAGCATCTATCAACTTCTTTACTTCGACGATGACTTGTTGTTCTATTTCAAGGCGCATTCTCCTTGGAGCTTACTTTACTGGGGTTATATTCTTGTCCACCCCAAGTTTATGGAATGCAACCTCTATTGATAGCCCTGGCATTTCATCGTAGCTCCATGCGAAGCAATCTTTGAATTATGTTAATAGTTTGACCAATTCTGCAGAGTCTTCCTCATCAAGTAGAGAACTTATAAATGTAGGTCGGGGTAGTTCTTCAGTCCCGAGGTTAATCTCTTTCAATTCATCGACAGTGGATTTAATTTCTTCCTCAAATTCTGGGGGAGCAACTTCTATTGGTTGATTAGTAGAGTCATCCTCTATATTGAGACAATCCTCTTCTTACTTACTAGTAACAACCATACAAAATTCAGAATCATCAACTGGTCCAACTGTACTAAATCCGAGACCTTCTTTTGAATTGGGAGTTCAACTTTTAGCATTCCATAATTTTTTAAAAAGTTGAAATTTATCTTTTGTCATTCGTTTCGGTAAGTGTCCCTGTTGAATTAACTTTTAAACACAAGGTGAGAAGTAACCATAAGGTAATTCCATTAATTCATTAGAATCAACATCCAAATTTACATTTTTTTCAAGCTCAGTAGAGGTATAAGCATGATAAAATTTGATCGGGTTTGAACCAACACTACGGACTTCCTTGACCTCTAAACACTTGACCTTTTGGGGAAGAATCAGAGTAAGGGTCACAGTATTCACATAATTGTTTATCCGATCATACATTGTTTCATATTCATTGCTCTCTGTATCTTCTAGGGATATCTCGTACTGAGGTTTCTTCTGCTTTGTCATCATTATTTCATCTTCAGAACTGTCTTCATCACCAATGTTGATAGTTGGCCTAGTCCGTTCAACAATTAAATTGATCTTTCCTCGTTTGCGTCCCCAGCCTCGACCTCGGGTGCCTAAACTAGAAGAACCTCTACCAACTTGTTGTAAGGGAGTGGTAGAAGGTTGTTGAAGCGGAGTTGCATGGGAAGAATCGGAGTAAGGATCATAGTCTTCACATAATGTTTTATCCGATCATACATTATTTCATATTCATTCCTCTCTGTATCTTCTAGGGATATCTAGTACTGAGGTTTCTTTTGCTTTATCATCATTATTTCATCTTCAAGACTATCTTCATCACCATTATTGATAGTTGGCCTAGTCTGTTCAACAATTAAATTGATCTTTCCTCGTCCACGTCACCAACCTCGACCTCGGGTGCCTAAACTAGAAGAACCTCCACCAACTTGTTATAAGGGAGTGGTAGAAGGTTGTTGAAGCGGAGTTGCATGGCTTCCTTTTTGTGATTTTTCTAAATCTTCATCTTTGTTTGTGATAAATTCACGAGAGAAGACAGTCATCTTTGGAGGCGTGTAGTAGGCAACATCTTCATGGATACCAACTTCATGTACTAAAAATGGTTGTAGATCTCCTTTGATGCAATTTTCTTGACCATCTTTGCGGTATTTAATGCACGATGTAGAGATGATTGTGAATCCATAGTCGACCCAATAGAGTGTTAAAAGAGGTCTCAACGTCGATAATATGAAATTTAACAGTTGTTATGAGTTCTCCAACCTTCATATGTAATGTAATTGATCTAAGGGCTCTTTCTCCCTTTTGGTTGAATCCTCTTAACATCATCTTATCGGTCATAAGCTCTTACCAAATAGTCCAATGTCTGTAGGCTTATCAAGTTAAGAGATGCCCCAGGATCCACTAAAACTCTAGATAATACAAATTTACCGATGTTGACGGACATGTAGAGCAGACGGTTGTGCTGGGCGGTACCGAGCAGCAAGTCTTCATCTGTGAAAGTTACCCCTGTTCTTCTCTCAATGAGCAAACTTCATCTGAGGATGTGCTAGTCAACTAAGCTAAGCAAATTTCTGGATCAAGCAAAGTTGTAACCAGAGATTCTCTCATCTCCTTTGACAGGATTAGAGCGTCGTAGATGCTCAGTCGGGCTGGCAACTTCCTAAGATGAGCTAGCACATCGTAGTTTACTTTGCATGATTCTCCAGCTTTATCTTGATTATTTGGTTCTTCCACTGGCGGAGGTGGGGGTATCTCTTGTCGATTCATTATCTATTTTCCTTTGTCTGTTGGAGCTGTTGTTGGTGGTAACACTTTTCTGCTCCTTAAGTTAACTTCTGTGATTTCTTCTTGTTTAGATATAATTGTTTAATCTTCCAGTGTCTCTTCATCTTTATTGGAAGAATCTAAGTTGATGGCAAGCGATGTACCATGACGCTCGAGAGTTGGCTCTTTGTTATCGGTGCTGTTGTAAGCGATATCATTGAGTTCTTCTTTGACCTTGAGAACGAGTTCATCAGACTCGAGTACAATTTGAGGATCATTTTAGGAATCAAGATCGCAGTTAGATCTATCATAATTAGTTATGTTATTACCAGAAATAGGCAAAACGTAGCCAAAATCATAAACATTTTATTCATAAGACCCCGGAGGGACAAAAAGGTAATCATACAAAGTCAAGAGTTTGAGGATTTTCTTCCCCAAATCTGAGACAACTAGTCTAGTAGAGGTGGCCCCTATCCTACCCCCCGTGCTATTGGCAGTGATGCTTTTATTCTTCTTGTTCTTTTTCCTTAATGATGATGGATTTCCTGGCGAAATCTTCATCTCGGGCTTGGTATATTGCAAACTCTGAATAGAGGCTTGTTTTGATGCAGACTGGATCTTGTTCAGTATCTTCTTGGATGATCTGCTCTAGACCTCCTTCCATTCTTCTTCGGTGTTTGTAGAAGCTTGTACCAATGAATCTTGTATTGATTAAGGACCCTCTTGAGTTCATCCCAAGTCATATTCCATCCTTCTGTTTCCAATATATGAATCGATCGAAGAGATTGACTCAGCTGAAATCATGTTTACGGAACCTTTTTCAGGTTCTTTCAAATACTCCTTCGTGATTGTTATATTCTCTTCCTTAAGGTTATTCTCAAGCCAATCTTTAAAGACAAAGCATTTTTATATAGTGTGTCCAAGCAACCGGTGGTATGGGCAATAATTTGGTTCATTCTTCTTATCCAGCTCTTCGAGTTTCTTTGGATCGGGTAGNCTCTCAAATACTCCTTTGGGATTGTTATGTTCTCTTCCTTGAGGTTCTGCTCGAGCCAGTCTTTAAAGACGAAGCATTTGTCTATAGTGTGCCCAAACAACCGGTGGTATGGGCAATAATTTGGTTCATTCTTCTTATCCAGCTCTTCGAGTTTCTTTGGATCGGGTAGTTTGAATTCTGGTTTCTTCATCAAGCTTTTGAATATTTTAGGTACAGCTTCATCTTTGAAGGGTAAACAACTTTATGTTGCTCTAACAGGGATATTCTTTTACCCGTTGTTCGAGGTGATCCCTCTTGAGACGGTTGTTGGTTAGATTGACTGCTCTGTTTCTAAGAGTATTGTGATGAAGATTGACAATGATCTTCTGTATATATCTTTATCGGCTGCTTTCCTTTGTCAACAGTTGCGACTACCCCTGATTTCTTTTCGAACACTCTGGTNTTTGCTCTAACAGGGATATTCTTTTATCCCCTGTTTGAGGTGATCCCTCTTGAGTCGATCGTTGGTTGGATTGACTGCTCTGTTTCTGAGAGTACTGTAACAAAGACTGGCGATGATCTTCTGCATATATCTTTATTTGTTGCTTTTCTTTGTCGACAGTTGCGACTACTCCTGATTTCTTTTCAAACACCCTGGTCACCTTAGCCTTTTTGTGTGGCTCCATGTGTTTCATTTCTTCTTGAAGAATGTTGGCTTTACTGAGTAGCTTCTCGAAGGATTTGGTGGTGAGTCCCTTAAGCATGAAAGATACTGGCCCATGAATGCTTTTGAGTAGAAACTCAATCGCTTGATGTTCCTGTAGCCGAAATTCACATTTCATGCTTAGGTTTCTCCACCTAAAAATATAGTCTGACAAGGTTTCACTGGGCTTCTGCTTCTCTATCATGAGCTCTCCAATTGACACATGATGTTGTGCCCCGACAAATCTTTTCACAAATAACTGTTCCAACTCAAAAAATGTTTTTAACTGGCCTGTTAGGTAGGTGAGTGTACCATTCAAGATCAACCCCTGATAAGCTGCTGACAAACTACTGGCATAGTAGAGCTTCATTATTCCTCGTGTTGCCACAATTGGCTCGAAAATGTGTTATGTGCTGTCTGGGATTTCCAGTCCCATCAAATATCTAGAAGTTTGGGGTCACAAAACCCTTGGGGAAAGGGATGGCATCGAAATCCTCCGAGTAAGGTCTACCCTTTAAAATGGAAGCACCGCCCTTGAACTGTGCTAAGGCATCCCGTACTTGTTCAACCATTTGCTTGAACTCTTTTTTTGGCATGACACCTAATGGAGAATCCTTCTTTGGTTGTTCATCTTTGTTTGCCGAAGTAGCCTCCCTTCTTTCATCTGTGATGTGTATGATTTCTGGCTGATTAATCTCTGGAGAAGCTNGTTCTTCTTGGAGACTGTTGGCTTTACTGAGTAGCTTCTCGAAGGATTTGATGGTGAGTCCCTTAAGCATGAAAACTTGGCCCATGAATGCTTTTCAGGAGTCAATCGCTTGATGCTCTTGTAGTTGAGGTTCGCATTTCATGCTAAGGTTTCTCCACCTCAAAATATAGTCTGCCAAGGTTTCACTAGGCTTCTGCTCTTCCATCATGAGTTCTCCAATAGACACACGATGTTGCGCCCTAGCAAATCTTTTCACAAATTAACTGCTCCAACTCAAGAAATGTTTTAATAGACCCGTTGGGCAAGTCAGCATACCAGTTGAAAGCAATCCCTAACAAGCTGTTGACGAACTGCTGACAGAGTAGAGCTTCGCTATTCCTCGTGTTTCCACAATTGGCTCAAAAATGTTCTATGTGCTGTCTTGCATTTCTAATCTCATCGAATATCTAGAAGTTTGGGGTCACAAATCCCTTGGGGAAAGGCAAGGCATCAAACTCCTCTGAGTAAGGTATACCCTTTAAAATTGAGGCACCGCCCTTGGAATGGGCTAAGACATCCCATACTTGTTCAACCATTTTCTTGAACTCTTTTTCTAGCATGGCACTTGATGGGGAATCCTTCTTCGGTTGTTCTTCTTTGTTTATCAAAGTAGCCTCCCTTCTTTCATCTGCGATGTGTATGATTTCTGACTGATTAATCTCTGGAGAAGCCAATCTTGGTGCTTGTGATTGCCCCTGAATGGTGGCGATGGCGTCATAGCTGCAGTCATCTCCTCTATTCTTTTCTCCAATAGAACAACTTGCTCATCCCTGAGGAAGATAGCCCTGCGCAGCTCATCTACGGCGTTCTCTTCAGTGTGAGGTTGAGCCTCGCAGGCAGATGTGGTAGCTCTGGTTTTGATCACGTGGATATCCATGAAATCTTCCTCCAAGTAATCACTGCAATCAAAATCTAACATTCACCTGCAACCTGCCAACAAGCTGTGAGGCCCGCAACGTTGCTACTACCATCAAGTTTGGAACAGGATTTGAAGATCTTGAGGTCACCCTTGTGAAAGCTCCTTTTATTGTTGTGAAAGTTGCTGCTCCAGAAATATAAGAGCCAGCTGCTGAATTCAACTTGAACTCCCTTGATGACTTTCCTGTTCACAAGAAAATCAAGACCTCTTCTACTCACACTATAACACCAACAAAGACAGTTATCACCGCTACTAAGGGAAAATAAATTGTGATAATAGAAAATCTGACTAAAGGGTTAGCTGCCTTACCTTCAACTTTCAAAATCGGATCAAGTTCGAAGACTATTCCGTTGACCAGGTCTCAAAAAAGAAATTGTAACAGGAAAGCCCGAAAAGCAACTAAAATTCAGATCCCTGAGAAAATACCTACTGAAGAGGAACCTCGTCAGAAGGAAGAAGAATTACCAGAAATTTATCCAATGCTGAGAGGAGGCAAATTCTATCCTCTTATGAATACCGGTGGACACGAAAATGTCCAAAAGATTGCTGCTACTCTGTCAATCTCTCGTGAACAGAATAGGGGAAGGAAGAAATTTCATCCCATCTCTCAAGTCAGTACAATTTTTCAACNCTGCCCCTGAATGGTGGTCATGGCGGTCATAACTGCAGTCATCTCTTCTATTCTTTTCTCTAGTAGACTGACTTGTTCATCCTTTAAAAGGATAACCCTACGCAGCCCATCTATGGCATTCTCCTCGGTGTGGGGTTGAGCCTCGCAAGCAGATGTGGTAGCTCTGGTTTCGATTACATGGACATCCATGAAATCCTCCTCCAAGTAATCACTGCAATCAAAATCTTCATTTTCACTATCGACGGAAACTCCGTGCTCTCGAGCTAACTCGGATATTTTGATCCTGAGTTTCTCAACTTTTTCCTCAATTATCGATTCCTTGATTGCTTTAAGATCTGGAGGTCTGAGTTTCTCAACTTTTTCCTCAATTATCGATTCCTTGATTGCTTTAAGATCTGGAGGACCTTGGGGAACATCCTCTATTTATTCCGCAATCTTGCTAGCTATTGTCGCGACGAAGTCAAATATTTCAAGCACTGGTTTCACTTCCTGCCTTGCAGGCTCACTGAATTGTATCGGTGTAGCGACCTTGGGTACCCATACCCTTTCCTTCTTCGACGATGATGTCTCAGGACGGGATGTCTTAGTAGAGACATCGGTATGTCGAAGGAAGGTATGCTTCCCGTGGTGTATACCGGCTACAGTGTCAGGTAATTGTCTTGTTTTTCTTTTTGGGATTGCAGGAATGATTGGTATGCTCCTCAGACCTAGTCTCGACGGTCGGCAACCTGCGGTCTTGGTGGTATGATCGGTGGTGACTATAACAGTATCAACTCGGTTTCCCAAACGGAACCAGATGGGAATACGGGTAGGTGACTTTATAGTCGACTTGTGATACTTTCTAACGGACTTAACTTCCATCAAAATTTCTTTTTTCATATGAGGGGAAATTGCATGTCCCACTCATTTAAGTAACTCACTAACAGAACATCCTTCCTTAGTAGCAAGCCTTCTGAAAACTGCACTAACTCGGGTGATAGAAGTGAACTTCCTTTCTTCCTCACCGTGTCCACAGAGTGAGGTTAATGCGGAAGCAATTTTCCGGATACTCTCATATCCATCAGTATCTGTCAGAGGATGGAATCTATTGCCTCGTAGGAGTGGAGAAATTTCTGCTAACACCTCTTCAATTCAATGAGGATTCTCCACAATGGCTGTGTTTTCAGGAGTCTGGGCTTTGATGGCCCTCTGAACTCTTCTATTGTAGTTCCTCCTTTGAGTTCGAGTCAGTGGTACAGTTCTTGAGCTCGACCCGACTTCAAACACGGGTGGTGGGAAAGTTAACCCTTTCAGTTGAATCTTCAACGATCATCACTTCTTTCCCCTTAGCAGCAGCAGGGATAACAGGCTTGACGGGTGCTGCGATGGCAGTAGCTTTACTCTTTTTGCAGGCAGGGAAGTCCTGAAGGCAGTTCAAGTTGAATTCTGCAGACAATTCTTGCATTTTTGGAGCAGTGATCTTCATTACCATGAATGGGGCTTTCATAAGGTTAACCTCGAGGTCTTCAAACCCAGCTCCGAACTTGATGGTGGGAGCAATGTTTCGGGCATTACGGTCCATTGACAGGTTGCAGGAAAAGGTCAGCATAGGGTAGGCCATTGGAGCGGGCTTTAAAACAGAAAGTTTTAGTGTTAGCTATATGGCCAAAAACCTCGTAATTTTTTAGTGTAAGCACTGAAAGTAGAGGTTGATCTGTAGACCGGGGGGGTCTTAATTTATGGGTATTTTTTAACATTTTTGTTTAAAAAGGTGTAAAATTTAATTAATTAAGAAAATTTCAAAAGTGCGCGCAGCACAACATGATTTAGTTTAATTTGCAAAATAACAAATCAAATTTGGAAGAGAGATGTGAAGAAATTTTAGGACCAAGTGCGAGACCCAATTAGTGGCAAAGAATTCCCAGGTGGAATTAGTCCACCGACACACCTATTGGAGATCCGACCCCATATAAAAATTTAAAGAGTCCATAATGGCCTTCTGAACCGCTCTGTTCAAAGATGGTTGAACAGCTAGTCCTGAAGTCCAAGGAGTAGGTTGTACTTTCCCAAGATAGAAATGGGTAAAGTATGTGAACGGAAGAAGAGTAATTTGATCCAAGACGGACATGGACTCATTACCGATATGTGAAGATAATATTTCTTGATTTGTATAGAGAGAAAAGCTTGTCCCCAGCGGAGTCGCCAGAAGCTGTCGGCATTATTTCGGGTTGGTTTATGGGGAGTTGCCCGTAAGAAGCTGTCGTTCTGTGGAATCAAAATCCCATCGCCCGCTTCGGAAGAACGTTGAAGTATGAAATCAAACTGACTCCATATTTTTTGTAGTTTAAAATGAAAGAGCACTATACCTTAAATCATGTATCTATCCAAAAGGATAAACACAAGACTTGAGGATGAGGCTCGATCAAATTAACTAAAAAAGTATGAAGTCTGTTTGGTCTGTGAAATCTTTGTATTTGCCGACAAGTTCCCCTATTTAATATAAAGGATTAAATAGGGTTTATAATAAGCTGGGTTCCTACATGCTTCCTATAAGGGCAAGCTCCTATAGTTAATTACATCTTAAATGACCAAAGTCACCTAAGAAGACTCTCAATAAAAATCAATAAATATTATCTTCAAGGAATTTTAAAGGGTAGGACTTTTCAATGAGATCGGACGTAGAGGTCTGAAAGGGGATTGGTTCAAATTTGGAACATTTTGTTGTAGAGTCCAAAGGAGGAAGAACTAGAGGATGTCATGGATCCAGAGGAGAACCTCGGTGACTTCTCAAGCTATCCTAATGTTTGGCTTCCGTAGAGGTGTGGAAGGGGATTGGTTCAAATTTGGAACATTTTATTGTAGAATCCAAAGGAAGAAGAACTAGGGGTGAATGGGGATTGGTTCAAATTTGGAACATTTTATTGTAGAATCCAAAGGAAGAAGAACTAGGGGATAGGATTGGTTCAAATTTGGAACATTTTATTGTAGAATCCAAAGGAAGAAGAACTAGGGGATGTCTAGATCGAGAGGAGAACCTCGGTGACTTCCCAAGCTATCCTAATGTTTGGCTTCAGTTTTGAGCAGAAAAATTTAAGTGTTTCATCCTGCCAATTTTATTAGCTAGGGCTTATCATCATGTGAAACGAACACGCAAATAGCCTAGAAAAAATAAGGATTTAGGTCGTGACAAACGACAGCCTCGGAATCCTTAGACAAGTTAGGGCTTATATTGTATAGCAGGGCTTTGCAAATGCCTAAAGATAAGGTGAGGATTTACGTTGCATAAGCAAGCAACCTTGAAGTCCTATGACTTTGTGGTTTAACTCTAAGGAAGGAAGATTAGTTTAGCTGGGGAAGACAGGTTTTTCTGTTGAAGGTGGCCGTACTGCCCACCATGCTATCTCCAAACTCCTTCCGCGATGAGTTCTGAGTTTTCTAGTGTGTTAAGTTATAATGTCAAATCAGGTGGCCCTATGATTGAAGTTCTTTAAATCTTATGAGAGCATATTAAAGTTGATTAGAGTGACATCGGTTAGGATCCTATGGTTCCCTTGTTCCTGCAACACTATTTTCTATTATATTCACTTAGTCCAAATGAACTTAACTTAAGGAGTTCCATAATTTCATTTAAACCGTGGGAAGCTTTGTTTGCAACCGTAGGTTACCTCATTTGAGGGATTCCCGATCATCCGATAGAGACATCTTAATTTATTGAAGTTGTGGTTTTGTGTGATTTTTGTGATTAAATTTTGAGTTATTTTATATTTTGAGTGTTATAACGGTGAGTTTTATCTTTGTTGATTTTAATTTTTGTTTTGGGTTATGGTTTTAGTTATCTGGCTATCCTGACAGTTTTAGTTTTCATGCAGGGTGACATCGTTGATTAGCATGCAAATTTGCAGGTATAAAAGTACAGTATGAGAAACACAGTATGAAAGTACAAGAAAGATAATGCTGAAAACTGTAAAAGCATACCTGGCGAGTCTTCTCATTCCACCACCTGAAACTTAAAATACATGTGAAGGCAGTTTATGAAGAGCAGGAAAAGTAAATTTTTGGTAATTTTCCTAACCCTATGTCATATCTTGGCGGGTCCTTAGAAGTTTAATTAAGGATGACTTTATCAAGTAGGATACATTAAGTTTAATAGATCTCTGAGATGCCCAACAGATCTAGAGAAAGAAGCAGGTCCATTCTACTTTCTCGTCGCCTGGTGGAAAATCTCGAGTTCTTTTTAAACTTATTATATTTCTTAATAATTCATCCTATAAATACCCTTAATGCTCAGTGAACATTGATGTCTCAATTATCCCTAAGAAAGGGGTAATTATCATTTATATTTAATTTTGAGAATTATGTGCGTGAATTCCCTCGAAGGGGAAGTTAGTGTAATTTGAACAGTTAGCCATATTTTAATCCTAATTGGGCTTAGCGGTGTTTCAAGGATGTTTGATTTAATTATGTTTATTTCTCTAATCCTCATTTAGTCAATTTTGATGTTTCAAGGATGTTTGATTTAGTTATGTTTATTTCTCTAATCCTCATTTAGTCAATTTTGATTAGTGGTGTTTTAAGGATGTTTGATATAATTATGTTTATTTCTCTAATCCTCATTTAGTCAATTTTGATTTGGCTTAAGTCACAATAAGCCCTTAAGACCTAGGTGAGTGTTTTAATTAATTTTGAAAAGGGCTAAACTTTAAGTGATCATGATTCATGATTTAGGTTTTATTTGAAAATAAAAATAGGGATATTAAATTGATTAATTATTGAATTCGAAAGTCATATCCCTAAGTCCAGGATCATTTAATTTTAATAAACTTCAAAATTTTTAATGATTTAGAAATGCATTAATTTAATTAAGAAAGTGGGATTGGTTTCTACCAATTAACCCCTTTGTGTTTCAAACATCAAATACATTGATTAAGATCATAGGTGACCCATTCCCCTCCTTGACTTAAGCCTAAATGTTAATTAAGGCTAAATTTCCAAAATTACACATATTCCCCTAAGGCCTTGAATTAATCCTAAATGTTAATTAAGGCAAAATTTCCAAAATTACACATTTGCCCCTAAGGCTCTTTAACACTTAATAATTTGTCAAATTCAATTCAAAGGATTCTAAAATTTGTATCCTGCCTCATTCACGAGTCAATTGACACATCAGAGGAGAAAATGTGATTTTTCAAAATTTAATTTAATTTATTAAATTATTTTAATGCTAAAATAGGATTTTACAAAGAAAATTCCTAACTTGACCAAGGTAAATTCTAATCCCTTAAAATTTTTTTGGGAGGTAGGGCTAGACTAGAAAAGCCTTTGAACGAAATTTCATAATTTTTTTTAAATCTCTGTGATTTATTGGAATTATTTTAAGTTTTGGGCTATTTAATAAAAAAAAAATATTTTAGTTGGTGAAAATTAAGTTTTGTATTTTTGAAAAATCTCCCTAAGGTCATAGAACTCAGAGGGAAAAAAATTGTATTTTTATGATTTTTCTTTGATTTATTGGAATTATTTTAGTGAAAACTCATTTTTAGCCTTTTTTAAATATTACTTTTAAGCTTTGAAATTCAATATCTTTATTTAGAAAGTCAGGAAAAATATTCTAATTGTTCTTAAGTGATTAGGGAAAAATTTAGAACATTTCCATGAGCTTTATTTTTTTTAATGTTTTTTATGAATTATTAATTATTTTAATTATTTAAAATAGGTTAAAAACCAAGTTTTTATTTTAAATATAATTTTATTTTTATAAAATATCCTTGATCATAGAGAACTCAAAAAACTAAGTTTTATATTTCTTGAGTCTTATTTTGATTTTTAAGAAAATCATTTAAGTGTGAAAAGTTTTATTTATCTTTGAAAATCAATTTAAGTTGTCAAATGAACTCAAAACATTTTGAAATTTTTATGATGAGTTCTCTGGATTATAAACCACAATAGAGATTAAAAGTCAAGTCATTTAAATGTTTATGTTTTCCAAAACTAATTATTTTAGTAATTTGGTGTTTGTAAAATTTAAGGATATTTTAAATGACTTGAGCTATGAAATTATTTCCAAAAGTTTTTCTAGTCATTGTGGACCTTCCCAAATTTTCTTAGAAATTTTCTAATCTGTATGCTAATTTCCATGATTATTTTAAAGAAAAAATTTGAAATAACTTGAAAAATATGGATCTATGTATAGGAACATCTTCTGACTTTGGAAAAATTAGAGAATATTTCCCTTAACACAGGCTACAACATACCAAAATTTCAAGCCAAGTTGATGTGCCAATATGTATGGAGAATCAAATGATTCAAAATAGTGTTTAATTAATTAAAAATAAATATGCATCAAATGGTCTCAAAATTTATTCCACATTTTTCTCTTCTATTCACTAAGAAAGTGAGTACTTTTATTTTATTTTTGTGATTTTTCTATACAAAGTTATGAATTTTCTAAGTTAAGGGTATTTAAATAAATAAGAAAAGCCCTATTTATCTATTTAAACCGTCCGTGTCACCTAATCCTACGTCGACTCTGAAGGCATGCATGGCGCGCTCTAGTTGGACGCCGTCGTCCACGTAGCTTGCTGACTCGACCCGCTGTTTATGTCTCTAGGCGTCGTTCGGCTCGATCTTCGCTATCCATGTGATACACGCGCGATAGAACAGCTCCCCGTCATCGTTCCCGATAGAATGATCCTGTGACCGTCCACACTAAAACCCTAAGATCTCAGCCTAGACTCAACCAAATCACCTCGGGTTTGATCCTATGGACTCTTCTAAGTGAGAAACATAATCTATACTGCTAAGGTACCATGAAATCAAGCTTAAGTAAATGAAGAATCAAAATAAGCTCAGGAGGAGGAGTTTTATACCTTTGCTCTGAGAAGGGAGTGGTAATTATGCAATTAAATTAAGCCTAATTAAATGGAGAATCAAAATAGGCTCGGGATGAGGTGAGGTTTTATACCTTTGCTCTAAGAAGTTAAACTTCAATCATAGGGGTTTTGCACGTTTGTTGGGGTCCAAGGAGGCTAGGTATTGAGTCCCTTGTCTTGGTGTAAGGCCTAAGTAGGAATTCGATCACGGCCAGATTTGGGTGTTTGTCTAGAGCTATGGTAGAGGCTCTGTGGGAGGGGGGTTTTATGGGGTTTTTGGCTTCTTTCACTTTTGTGAAGGTGTGGGTGAAGTTAATTTGAGTTTGGTGGACTGTGGAGGTGTGTTGGGTTCTGTCCTGCTTTCCGACAAAGTTTCAAGCTCAAAATTGAGCTTCGACAATGGGAATGGGTGAGGGAAAATGGTCGGAATGCACTGAGGGGATCTTAAGGAAGCTCTGCGGAAGTTTGGAGAGGCCTCCCTAGGAAAATTTCAGCACACCTCTAATGGCCGTCGAGAGTGAGTTTTTATAAAAATGGCCGTGGGGTGGCTCTCACGGCACAAGTTTGGGTGCATTGTGGTGCTTAGGTGGAGGGCAGAGGAGCTCTTCATTTTGATTTGGATGAGTTGGCCTCTAGGTTTGATTTGGGTGAGGTGCCATGGGGGTGGCTCTCAATTTTGAGATTTTCTGGCCACTAGACTAGCCGACCGGCCAGGGAAAGGTGGCTAGGTGCTCAGGGAACCCAGAGGACCATCACAACAATTTAATGCAAATGTGCTTTGATTTGGCAAAGATATCTTAAGCATGTGCATTTTTGCCATAGGAATCCATCACAACAATTTAATGCAAATGTGTTTGGATTTGGCAAAGATATCTTAAGCATGTGCATTTTTGGAAAAAAATATCCCTTAATTTGGGGGACCTTTGGTCCATGGATTTATTTAGGTGGTTTCATGGTGTTTAGACTGGTCACTAAGTTCAACTAATGGTTGTGGTGGAGTTAATTTGGTGAATTTAGGGTGGTTAGGTCACATTTAGTGCATGGGTCCAAGTGGGTGCAAATGACCAAAACTTTGGTTTGGGCTTAGTTAGCCATGTCAATTGGCCCAATTAGTTGTTGCATTTGGTGTAGATGATCTTAAGGAACAACGTTTGTGAAGGATGGAAGTGGTTTTGAGTTCAATTGAAGGGTCAATTTGATGGAATCATGAACTTTAATCAATTTGGTCATGTTGGTCTAGGCTTGGGTCTACCTTGGGTTAGCCTTGGGCTAATTCCAAATTTTATGTTGAAAAAGGTCAATAGGGATCTGATGAAGAGTTTTCAACATGAATTTGATGCCAACTTGGAGGGTAAGGCAATCAATTGGGTGAAATTTGAGGACTTAGCCACTTTGGGGCTAAATTTGAGAATTTTGGATTTAGGCAAAAATCAAATAGATATGTGGCTTCACCAAGGCCAATTGATGGTTGATTTTGATGTATAGGAATTTTTTAAAGATTTTGCAACATTAATTTGGGTCAATTGACTATATTATGGGTTCAATTTGGTGAGATTAGGTCATATGGTCAAAATTGGGGTTTTGACCCAAATCAAAATTGGGTTCAAATCATGGACGAGGTCATATGGTCAAAATTGGGGTTTTGACCCAAATCAAAATTGGGCTCAAATCATGGACCAGGTCATATGGTCAAAATTGGGGTTTTGACCCAAATCAAAATTGGGCTCAAATCATGGACCAATAATATGGTCAAAATTGGGGTTTTGACCCAAATCAAAATTGGGCTCAAATCATGGACCAATTTGAGCTTTATTTGGTTTAATTTAATCATATCAAAAGTTAATTTGAGTTTAGGATTGAAATTTAAGTCAAATTGATGTTCATTTGAATTGGATTTGGGGCAATTTGGGCCCTTAAAGGCAAATTTGGGGGTTTTGGTTAAAGTTGGTCAAATTGACCAAATTGAGTCATGTGGTAGTTGAGAGAAATTAAATTGGGAATAATTAGGATTTATTGGGATTTTCTGGGAATTTTTGGAATTTTTTGGAATTTTGGGTCCAAGAGGGGTATTTTGGTAATTTGGGGGTGTTTTAAGGACAAAAGGCCAGGTTGGGTATTTGGGTATAGTTGAGGTACCAATCATCACCAAAAGGCTAAGGACCAATGAAAACCCCATTTTGGGTCTTGTACATAGTGGTCTTAGTCAAACCATAGCCCTAGGGCTAGTAGGTTTAGGGGACCATCTACATGAGTATCCCAAAAGATCAAGGGCTTTAGGCTAGAAATTTAAGTTTAGGGTTGTGAGTGAATGTGGGTGTATATATGTGTAGTGAGTGTAGTGAATGCCTTAGTTCCAGACCAACACCCAGGGTTAACCTTAAGGCTCAACAGTCCTAAGGGTGACTCATCTTGAGTTTCCGCCATAGTGATCCCACCTACTAAGTACTTAGCGGTTGAGACCAACATGTGGAACGTCAAATTGAGTAGATAAGAGGGTAGAATTTCTAATGGTGAGGGTTCCTTGTCTAGTTTTCTAAGAATAGTCAATAGGAAGTCCTATGGCTAGACCTTAGGCTACTAAAGAGGAAAAACTAAACCTCAACCAAAAGTGAGGTCCTATGGCTAGACCTTAGGCTACTAAAGAGGAAAAACTAAACCTCAACCAAAAATGAGGTCACTATGGCTAGACCTTAGGCTACTAAAGAGGAAAAACTGAACCTCAACCAAAAGTGAGGTCAAGTCATATGGCTAGACCTTAGGCTACTAAAGAGGAAAAACTGAACCTCAACCAAAAGTGAGGTCAACTATGAATTCTTCTATTTCATCATCATCATTTCCTTTCTTCATCATCAATGTTGATAGTCAGCTTAGTCCATCCAAAAAATGTATTGGTTCTTCCCTGTCCATGTCCTTTGCCTCGAGCTCAAGTGCGCAAACTAAAAGAACCCCCACCAACTTATTGCAAAAGAGTGGTAGAAGATTGCTGAAGTGGAGTTGAATGGCTTTGCCCTTGTGATCTTTCTGAACCTCTATTTTTCTTTTCACCACCTCACGAGAGAAGACTATTTTCTTTGGAGGCAAATAGTAGGCTGCATCTTCATGAATGCCAACTTTGTGAACTGAAAATGGCTATAAATCTCGTTTAACCCAATGCTCTTGTCCTTCTTTGAAATATTTGATGCACTGATGTAGGAAAGATAAAACAATGTTGTGTTCATGAGACCACGGTCGACCAACTAGAGCATTGAAAGAGGTCTCAACATCGATGATATGAAATTTAACAGTTGTTACTAATTCTCCAACTTTCATAAGCAGTGTAATCAAGTCAAGGGCTCTTTCTCCCTTTTGGATGAATCCTCTTAACATAATTTTATCACTCTTTAACTTCAATATCCAAATATGTCAATATCTGTAGACCCATTAAGTTAAGTGATGCTCTTGAATCCACTAAAACTTTGGATAACATAAATCTGTCGATGTTGACGGAGATATAGAGCGGTCGGTTGTGGTAAGCACTACCGAGCAACGTGTCTTCATCTGTTAAAACTATCCTAGGTTGTTCCTTTAACAAGAAAACTTCAACAGAGAATGTGTTGGCCAACTGTGCTAAGCAAATCTCTGGGTAAAGCAAGGCTGTAACCAGAGACTCTCTTATCTCCATTGACAGGATCAGATCATCGTAGATGCTTAGTTTGTTCAGCAACCTCCTAAGATGAGCTAGCACATTATAATCCACTTTATGTAATCGTCTGATCTTTACTTGATTATTTGGTTCTTCCACTAGCGAAGGTGGAGCTAGCTCTTCTTAAGTTACTATTTCTTTTCCTTTATCCACTGAAGCTGACCTCAAGGGCAACACATTCCCGCTCCTTAAGTTTATCTCTGTGATTTCTTCTTCTTCTTGCAATGTTGTAGGTAAGGTTAATATTGCCTCTTCTTCATCGGACAGATCCAAGTTGACAGAGAGTGGTTTGCCTTGATGCTCAAGGACTGGCTCCTCACTCCCGGTGCTATCGTAACCAGTATCATCGATATATTCTTCATTATCGATAAATGGTTTATGAGACTTAAGTACAATTTGAGGATCAGTTTAGGAATCGAGATCAGATTTAGATTGAGCAAAGTCAGTTACGATATCACTTGAAATAGTTAAAATGTAGATGAAATCATGATCATTATATTCATAATACCCTGATGGGGAAAAAAGATAATCATACATGGTCAGGGGTTCGAGGATTTTCTTCCCTAAATCCGAGACAACCAAACTAACAGAGGCAACCCCTATCCTACCCCCTGCACTATCGGTCTTCACGACATCATTCCTCTCTTTATCTTTTGGTTGTGGTGGATTTCTTTGGCAAAATCTTTATCTCGAGCTGAGCAGGCTGTAGACTCTGAATGGCCTCCTAAGCTGAAGTGGTCTGAATCTGATCCAATATCTTTTTAAACGACTTGCTCCAAACTGTACTCCATCCATCCTTTTCTGAATAAGGATCTATTAGAGTAATTAGCCCAATCAAAATAATATTTATAGAACCTTTTTTAGTTTTTTTTAAATATTCTTTTGGGATTTTTATATTCCATTCCTTAATAATTTTCTCGAGCCAACCCTAGAAAATGAAACATTCCTCTTTAGTGTGCCCAAGCATCCTGTGGTATGGTCAATAATTGGGCTGATCTTTCTTGTCAACTTCCTCATGTTTTCTTTGATCTATAAATCTAAACTCAGGCTTCTTCATTAGACTTTTGTTTGGGTACAATTTCATCTTTGAAGGAATATACCATGCTCTTTCTTTCAGAAAGGGTCGGACCTTTTTTATTCTCGGTTTAGTATGATCCTGCCTGATGCGACTACTAGCTAGATTGTACATATTGTTGTGTTCCTTGTTAAGCATGTTGTGACGACGATTGGGAACTTTGATGAACATGTTATGCCTGTATCTTCATTGGCTGCTTCACCTTATCAACCGTTGTTGTTGTCCAAGACTTCTTCTAGAATATTCGGGCTGTTCTGGTCTTTTCTAATTTCTTCTTAGAATCCATGTGTTTAACTTCCTCTTGCAGATTGCTAGCTTTGCTGAGTAGTTTCTCGAAGGACTTGATGGTGAGTCCCTTAAACATGAAAGCTATTGGGCTATGGATGCTTTTGAGTAGGATCTCAATTACATGATGTTCTTGTAGCTGAGGTTCGCACTTCATGCTAAGGTTCCTCCACCTAAAGATATAATCTACTAGAGTCTTGTTAGGCTTTTTCCTTTCCACTACAAGATGTTCAATAGAAATGTGATGTTTGCGCTCCAGCAAATCTCTTTATAAACAGTTGTTCTAACTCGACAAATGCCTTCACTGATCTGTTGGACAGCTCAGTGTACCAATCAAATGCTATCCCTGATAAGTTGCTAACAAACTGATAGAAAAGCAAAGATTCTTTGCCTCTGGCATTTCTAAAATTGGCTCGGAAGTACCCTATGTGCTATTTGAGATTTTCAAACCCTTTAAATATCTTAAAGTTCGGTGACACAAAATGTTTAGGGTAGGGTACGACATCGAACTCCTCTGGGTAGGGTCTACCTTTTAAAATCAATGCACCACCCTTAGATTGGGCTAAGACCTCCGGAACTTATTTGACCATGTATTTAAATTCCTTTTCTAGTATGACACTCGGTGGAGAATCCTTTGTCTGTTGATTATCTTTGTTAGTTGAGGCTGCTTCCCTCCTCTCATCGATGATATGTACAATTTATGGCCGATTGACTTTGGGAGAAGCTAGTGGTTGATATTGTCCTTATATTGTAGCCATAGTAGCCATGGAAGTAACCATCTCTTCCATCATTTTATTCATTTGGTTGATTTTCTTATCCCTTTGTAGAACAGCCCTACACAGATCATCTATGGCATGCCCCGCAACGGGAAGTTGGGCATTGTGCGCAGATGAAGTGACTCTCGTTTCGATGACATGAATATCCATAAAGTATTGATCTAGATAGTCATTAAAGTTAAAATCTTTATCATGATCATCGACAGAAACTCCAAGTTCTTGGGCTAACTCAGAAATCTCAACCCTAAGCTTCTCGACCGTTTCTTCAATTTTGATTCGTCTTTCGTCTTGAGATCTGGGGGACTCTGCTAAAAATCCTCCATTGGCTCATCCAACTTGGTAGTAATAGATTTGACGATGTCAGATACTTCAGACCCTTGTTTCATTCCATGATCCTACCCTTCAGGCTCACTGAACTGTATTGGTACGACAAACTTGGGTACCCATACCCTTTTCTTTGATGGTGATGTCTTGAAACAGGGTGTCTTAGTAGAGGCATTTGCACGTCAGAGAAAGGCATAATCCCCATGGTGCGAACTAGATACAATATCATGTAATCTCTTTATATTTTCCTTTAGAACATTAGGACATCCCTATGACTGTTAATTTCGAAGAATTCTAAGACCCAGATGTGACTTCACAGGTCGAAGACCTGCGGGTTTTGGAGTAGCATCAGTAGATTCAGTGGTGATAACGTTGGTATCAGTTGTGCTTCCCAGGTGGAACCTGACGGGAATGTGAGGAGGAAAAGTTTTAGTTGATCTTTGAGCTCGTCTACAAATTTCACATTTCTTAGAATTTTTTTCTTCATGCAAGGGGATACCGCACATCCCACTCGTTTAAGTAATTAACCGACTTAAAAACCCTCTTTGGTAGCTAGTCTCTGGAACACTGTACTAACTCGGGTGATAAAAGTGGGTTTCTCCCTCTCCCACCATGTCCACAAGGTAACAGTAAAGTAGCAACAATTTTGTGGATACTTTCGTACCCATCAGTATCCATTAAAGGATAGAACTTACTTCCTCATAGAAGCACATAGGTTTCCAGCAATTTCAATTCCTCCTATTGAGGAAATTCATCAATAGACATTTCTTCTTAAACCTGAGCTTTAGCAGCCATCCATACCTTTTAGCTACGGCTTCTCCTTTGCAATCGATTTAATAATGTAGTCTTCAAACTCGATCCAATTTCAAACACTGATGGCGAGACAGTGAATCCTTCAGTTGTTTCTTCAATGATCATGACCTCTTTTCCCTTAGCAGAAGCGGGAACAATAGGCCTAGCGGTGCTAGGGGCAGTAGTCTTCACCTTCTTGCAGGAAGGGAAATCTTGGGGACAATTTAGGTTAAATTCAATGGTAGGCTCCTAAACTTTTGGAGTGATGACTTTCGTTGCGAAAAGGTGAACCTTTTCGAGAATGACTTCAAGTTCATCGAATCAGGCTCCAAAATTGGTGGTGGGGACAATGTTGCAGGCATCATGGCTTGTCGGCAGGCTGCACGAGAGAGTGAGCATTGGGAACACCACTACACCCACTTCAAAAAGAAAGCTCTAGGCTTAGTTATTTGATCAATACCTTGTAATTCTAGTGTGAGCACTAAAAATTAACAACGGTATATTTATAGACTAGGCAAGTCTTTTATTTAAATTTTAGTGTGGAAAATATTTCAAAATTTAGTTAAAATAAGTTTGAAAATATAAGAATTTAATTAATTATAAAAGGTTTAAAGGGAAAGCGCAGCACGACAAAATTTGATTTATTTTGCAAATTAGCAAACCAAACTCGAAAGGGAAAGTGAAGTTTAGGACCTAGTGCGGGACCGACTTCATAATGCATAATTTCTAGGTGGAGCTAGCCCAACAATACACCTATTTGGGGTTCAAACCCACACAAATATTAAAAGTCCTAATGAAATCCTAAACTTCTCTATTCAAAGTTGGTTGAACAGACGATCCTAAAGTCTGAAAGAGTTGACCGTACTTATCCGAAAAATAAATTGGTAAAGCATGTCAATAGAAGAAGGGTAATTTGATCTGTAAGGGACATGAATACATTATTGTTGTATGAAGACAATATTCCATGATTTAAATGGAGAAAGAAACTAATCCCCAGCGGAGTCACTAGAAGCTGGTCGACACTATTTTGGTTTTGGGGAGTTGCCCGTTGGAAGCTATCGGTCACGAGAATTGAAATCTCATCGCCCTCTTTGGAGGGACATTTTAATTTACATATATATAAATATATATATATATATATTTAATTTTATAAAAAATATGAAATCAAACTGATCCCATATCTTTCAAAGTTTAAATGAAAGAGCACTACACCTCAAGCTATGTATCTACCTCGAAAGATAAACACAAGACTTGAGGGTAAGGCTCGATCAAATAAACTAAGAAAATGTATGTTTTCCATTTGGTCTGCGAAACCATTTTTATTTGTAAGCCGACAAGTTCCCCTATTTAATATGAAAAATTAAATAGGGTTTATATTAATATAGGTTCAAAAAAGTTTCCTATAAAGGCATGCCCTTATAGTTAATTACATCTCAGATAACCAAAGTTACTTAAGAAAACTCTTGATAAAAATCAAGAAATATTGTCTTCAAAGAGGTCGAAGGAATAGGACTTTAAAACAAATTTAGACAAAGAGGTGTGAAGGGGGAATGGCTCAAATTTGGATAAATTTATTTTTAGAATATGATGGAAGAACTAGGGGATGTCACACATCCTGAGGAGAACCTCGGTGACTTCCAAGTCTACCGTATGGTTCAGTTTCAATTTTAGAGGAGAAATATTTAAATGTTTCAACATGTCAAATTTATTAATTACGGCTTATATTTGTAAGAAATAATCACACAAATAGCCTAGAAGATGTGAGGATTTAGGTCGTAACAAACGACAACCTCAAAATCTTAAAACGGATTAGGGCTTATCTTGTATAACAGGGCTACACAAAGGCCTAAAGATAAGTTGAGGATTTATGTCGCACTAGCCAGACAACCTCAAAATCCTATGGCTTGTTGTTTAGTTCTAAGGAATGGTTTAGCTAGTTTAGACATGTTTTGCTATTGAAGTTGGTCATGCTGCCCACATTGTTAACTTCAAGCTCCTCGTCATGGCAAGTTTAAATTTTCCAAGGTGTCGAGCCATGATGTCAAATCAAATTTTTTTCCCAATTTTATGTTTATTTATATGTTATGGGAAATGTTAAAATTGATTAGAGTGACACCGGTTAGGATCATATAGTTCCCCCATTTTGTCACCATTATTTTCTTTTGGATTCACTTAGTCTAAATGAATTTACTAAACTCAACTTAATGAGTTCCGCACTTTCATTTAGACAGTGGGAAATCTTGTAAGCAACCGTAGGTTACCTCCTCCGAGAGATTCCCGATCATACAATAGAGACAGCTTAATTTTGTTATAATTTTTGTTTTATTTTTTTTGCTAATAATTAAATTTTGAGTTGCATTATATTTTGACTGTTGTGGCGATGAATTTATCTTGTTCAAATTTTAGTTTTGGTTTTGGTTTCAGTTTTGACATGCAGGGTGACTTTAAGCATAGAAGCAAGAAACAAGAGGTATGAAAAAGTAAATGCAATAACTTAAAAGTGTACCTGATGATTGTTCTCACTCCTCCACGTGAAAGGTTAGCTTTGAAAACACGTATATAATTTTGCAAGGAGTTCAAATTGCAAGAGTAAATGAAGGTATAACTACCAAACCCCATTTTTTGACTTTATTGAGTCTTGGAAGATCTTAGTAGATAATTTTAGAACAAAATATATCAAGTTCAATTTGGCCTTCGAAATATTCAAGGGAATCCAAAGTGCTCAAGGCATGACCCTGAATCACTTTGGAGATTTCTTAAAATATTTCGAGTTCATTTTGAACTTATCATATTTTTCTATTAATCATCCAAGGTTAAGCTAAGATTATCCCATTACTCAAGGAAACTTGATGTTCTATTTATCCCAAGGCTAGGACACTCTGTTATTCAATTGATATTTCATTTAAGATTTATGTGGGTGGGTGCCCCTAAGGCAGGTTTTAATCATAAAAGATTATGGTGCCCATAATTAAAGTCAAGCTTGTAGTGTTTAAAGATGTTAATCACCAATAATATTATCTTCTAAATCTAATCAATTGAGTTTAGACATTGAGCATAGGTCACTACCAAGCCCTTAATAATCATAACGGAGAAATTAATGGTGGTTAAGATTTTGTTTTAAGTGACATATGTTCTTATTTAAAGATCTCAATATCATTAATTTTAGTCTTAAGATAAGTAAATAACCCTCTTCCTAGCTTAAGTCCGTCACTTAAAAATCATTTGATCTTAATTGACTTTCAAGTCATGATGATTAGGGAAGTTAGGATTTTTATTCATATTATAGAAAAGGTGGCAAGTGAGTTTCTACCTTTTAATCCCATGGTATTTCAATCATCGAAACATGTTCAATAGGGTCAAAATTACCCATTTTCCTTTCAATTAGTCATAAATTTTGATTAAGGCACCAAAATCTAAAGTTGCCCTTCTGCCTTTGAGGATCTCCACCTCATAACTCTTTAGTCAAAATTCAAATGACTTTTAGAATTTTTAGAACGTCTTATCCATAGGTCAATTAAAACATCAGAGGAAGAAATGTGGGTTTTCAAAATTTAATTTAATTTAAATAATTATTTAAATTTAGAAAGAAGTACTTTCAAAGTTGATTTTACTTAACAATTGAAAGTAAAGTTTTTATTCAATAGAAATATACTAGAGGTCCCCTTAAATCAGGGAAACACTTAAAACAATTCCATGATTTTTTTAATTAAATTTTTATTATTTTTAGTTATATATTAACAAATTCCACTGATTTAATTAAATGAAAAATAATATTTTAATTACAGAAAATATTTTCTATATTCTTATTAAACTTCTGTAAGTTCAGAAGACTCAAAAAATAAAATTTATTTTTCCATGATTTCCAATTTATTTATTATAATTATTTTAATGAAAAAAATAAGGAAAAAAATGTATTTTAAAGGTTATAAAATTTATTCTCAACTTGGAAAAGTTAGGAAAAATATTTTAGTGAGTCCCAAGTGATCAAGAGACCATTAGGCACATTTTAAAATATTTTTGTATTTTTGGTATTTTAATTATTTTAAATTATTTTAAATTCAAAATAAGCCTCAAAAATCAAGAATTTTCCCAAAAATAACTTTTTTTTACTGAATGCCCCAGATCTTAAGAAACTCAGAAAACTAATTTTCAAAATTTTTCCAAATGTATTTAATTTCTTATATTTATTTTGTATGAAAATACAATATTTCTTAGAAAATCAACATTAATGCTCAAACTTAATCAAATAATTTTTAAAATTTTACATGGGCTAAACATTATTTTTATACACAGTGTGGAATTGATTTTGTTAATTTTTTATTGATCTTTCATTTACATAAATTAAAACAATATATATGTATTTAATTAATAATATAAATTTAAAAAATTATTTAAATCATCTCATAATTTTTCTTAAGCTTCCCTAACAACAAGAAACCTACTAAAATTATCCTCATAATTTTCCATGTAATATTTTAGTTTACGTAATTAAAAAAATCCAAAATAGTCATCCTAGCTTAAAAATTATTGTTAGAAGCATAGATATACTCTCTAATCTTGGAAAAACCAGAGAACAACCCCTCTATCATAAGGAATAAACCCTAAAAATCTCAAGCCATGGTGAGCATTGCATGATCGTAATGAATTAAAATACTCTAGCGAGTATTTAGTTCATTAAAAATTTGGGAGTAAGAAAATAATTTTTATTTTTAGTCTACATTATTCTCCTCTGTTCACTGAGCAAGAGGTATTTTTATTTTATTTTTAAAATTTTTCTAGAGAAAGATATGAATTTTTGAAGTTCGGGCATTTATATTAATCCAAAAAACCCATATTTTTCTACTTAAACACATGGCGCCAACTCATCCTACTATGGCTCTGAACTCACATGCGGCATTCCGCAATTTGGCACCACCATCCACCTCAGCTGCCAAACGGCCCGCTCTTTATGCATCATATATTCGGGCAACTCGAGCTCCTCCATCCATCAAATAAACGCTCGATCATTCGGCTTCCTATTATCGTCCCCAAATGACTTAACTCGAGAATCGTTCACCCTAAACTCTTAAGATCTTTTTCTAGACTCAACCAAATTGCATGGGATTTTTTTCTAAACCTTCATCTACTCAAGACGAGTATATCTATATGGTTAATCAAACATGAAATCAAGCCATTACACAATAACAATCAAAACAAACTCGGTTCAAGGTTGAGGTTCAATACCTTTGTCTGAGAGGGGAGGCCTCAATCAGATGGTTATGGTAGCTTCGATTGGCTCCAAAAAACCTCTAAATGAAGTCCTAGGCTTTGGTGAATTGTCTATGTAAGATTTTGATCAAAGTGGATTTCAGGTGTTGGTCTAGAGCTATGCTAGGGGCTCTCTATGATGGGGATTTTTTGTAGAATCAACTTCTCTCACTCTATGGATGGTGTGTGCAAGTTCAATTAAAGTTTAATGCACTGTGGTTTCTTTGCCAAGTTCCATTGAAGTTTAATGCAAGTTCAATTCAACTTCTCTATGCAGTGCTTTGCTAATTAATTCTCAAGCCTCTTTCAAATGGCATCGTCGGCGCCCAGTCTAGCATCATCAGCACTGACTCTTGTGCTACATCATTTCTATATGTCTGCATCATCCGACAACCTTCCGGCGCCATCAGCGCTGAGTAGTTCTTCCAAATCTCCATTTTTGCTCCAAATTCTATCCTTTTTGCTTCCTTTTTACTTCAAATAACAAAAAATCAACAACCTGCAGGAAAAAAAGAAAAATATCTTCCTTTAAAGTGCAATATCACCAAAAATGGGTATAAAATATAGGTCTAAAAATGCACATGTTTTGGTGCATCAAAATCCCTGAAACTTAAATGTTACTTATCCTGAAGTAACTATTTTACTACATAAAAATATGACTTATGGTAAAGATTTTAACTTCTAGATTTTCATATCTTAGTTTATTAAATATAATAGCATCACTTAAGAAAAAATCTAAATAACTCTAGTTAATACTAAAGGTATAAGAATATTTAGCAGTCAAGTCTAAGATTTTTTATTCTCTATTCTTTTCAAGGAAAATTGCAAGTTATTCATATTAAAGCCACTTAGAATATTCATATGGAAAAGAACTTCATGAAACTTTACTAGTAAATATGCTGATACTTAAATATAAGTTTAGAAAATGTAGCCAAGCCTTCTTCTTCAAGTTGGTTCAAGTGAAGCCAATTTTTAATTAGGCATCTCCTTAAGCTTCTCCTCACATCTTTCTTCTTTTCTTTTCTTTTTCTTTTCAAGATCATTTTCAATCCTTGTTCTTTTTTTTTATTTATTTTACGTGAGGATTAATATATCAGGATAACATTTAATGATTTTGAACTTCGCTATCCTCTACTTAAAGTTAAAAACTTTCCACATTTCTTCACTATATAAATTTATATTAGCTTTAAATATCTTTCATAAAGTTTTAATCCTTTCTTCTTACATGAATCTTTAAGATTCTTAATACTTCAAATATACAAATTCCTTTACTTAAAATAGAAAAACATAGTCTTATTCTATCATACCAAATATCTTAATCTCTAAAATTAACCTTTATTATTTAAAAATTTTACTTAAGTTTACTGTATATTTAGAAACATATACATATTTATCTAAAGTTAACCTCTAATACCAAAGGTCATGTAAAATTTTTTTAAAATATTTTAAAAATATAACTAATTTAGGACAAATAAAATTAATTTTGTTTGCTTTAAAAAGGAATTTTTGCTTCCCTCCAAACTTAAATTTTAAAATATTTTAAATGAATAACTGAAAAATTAAGGGTTAAAGAAAACATTTAATACAGAAAGAAAAGACATACCTGTCGAAGGTTCTGATTTGAAACTTAACTCTGAAATATTACAGGTGCTAATATAAAAAGCTACAAGATTTAAAACATTAAATAGCATATAATACATATATAAAAATTTGTTGAGAAAGAGTTAACTACAAATACATCCAATAAAGTACTAAAAACTAATAACAGTATTAAAAACAGTTTCACAAATCCATAGTTCACAACACAACATATAACAAAATAAAGTACCACAGTCCACAAACAAACAGTCTCAACAATAAAGTACAATTAAACATAAACTAAACAAAAATCTAACTAAAGCATCACCAATCATCACATCTTCTTCTTCTTCCACATCAAAATTCTGCTGTTGATATGGAGTAAAAATAGGGTGAGTATAAAACTGAATTGAGTGATCACCCTTCATGAATTTGACCATTGCATCATCATAAGTAGCATCATATTTGAAGTTTTGTCTTATCAAATCATTAAATTGAGCATTTCTACCCTCCATATTTTCCATTCTATGATCCATTCTCAAAATATTCTCATGTTGGATCATCATTTGCTCCATAAGTTCTTGGATAGTAGGGGTACTTGAAGCACCTTAAGTAGAAGGAATATATTTAGTCCAACTTCCAGATCTCCATCTAACATGAGATTCATAAGTCTTTATATTGACAGACCCAATAGGTTTTAGAGGTTCAATCCTCTCCTTATCTGGTTTTCAATCAACTCCTGCCTGTTCACATAATGTGAAGATCAAGGCAGTGTGTGCTAAACCTCTAGAAGTCTCTCTAAAAGCAATAGATCGATTGTTCCTATAAATAATATATCCTAAATCTATCATTTTTGTATGCTAGATACGAAAGTTCAAGATGGCTCTATCCCTTGTAACCTCACTATGATGATTTGTTGGTATCATTCTTCTAGAAATAAAATAGTGATAGGCCTTAAATACTACATTTAACATAGAAAGAGGAAACTTTACCTTAACTCCATTCATCACCTTCCAGGTTCCTCTTCCATCAGCAAGAAAAGAAATAACCTCATCTAAGGCCTCATTCATAGTAGAAAATGGTTTATAATGGCTGCTATACACATCTTCCAACTAATAAAATTCATTAATCTTCCTTGGAGTAAACTCCACCATTTTCCCTCGAAAAAACACATAGTCTTCAGAAGTCTCCTTGAAATTTGCGTAGAACTCCATCACTACACCAATAATCACCTCAGCAATAAAGTAGCAGAAATTATTCCACTGCCAAACATTGATTAATCTCTCGACTTCTCCTTCCATATTTTTAAATCCTCCATCCAAAATAACTTTTTTATTTGTACGTAGACTATTGAAGAAAATGTTGGCCTTGTAGTTGACAAACTTTTGATCATCAAAATCTACCTTTCTCTTCCATTTGGACATTTTTGGTGCCATGGTAAATCTACTAAAATTTGATAAATTCCAAATAAATTCCTAAAAATTCCAAAATCGTAATGTGAAACATTTTAAACTTAAATCTACTAAGTAAGAGTTCTTCACCAAAGGATTTTCTCAAAATCTTCCAAAAAAATCCAAAATTTTGAATCTCAGCAATGTAAGATAAATCCTTCGTAAAAATCAAATTTTTTTATTTCAAAGCGTTCTCTTACCTAGAGAAAGTGAAATCCAAACTTTGTTTGCGTTAAAATTATCTCAAATCCAGGCAATAACAAGCCCTAAGGGTAAAAACTGAAGGTTGAAGGTGACTCAAAGGGTAAAAATGGTGTTTCACTATGCAAATTGTGAATTTTAAGGGTGTTTTTGTCGATTCGGGTCGAGGGCGCTGTCGGCATCCATGTCAGCACCAGTGGCCAAAAAAAATCTTATTTTGACTTTTCTAAATTTCAATTTTCTCTTAATTTACTCCAAATTTTATTTAGTCTTTTGGAATATTAATTTTCATTTAAAAACAATTCACAACCAAACATTTTTTGTTGTTGATTTTTTCAATTCCAATAAGTGAAGTTCATCTGTTGTTAGATTATCATAATCTTGTAAAGGTCTTTATCAATTTTCATTTATTTGATTATCTAAGTTCTTTGCCATTTTATTTAAAATTTTAATTTCTTTTTATTGTTTTCAAATTTTTCTAATAGTACGTTCTAATTCTAAATTGTAANAACAAGCAAACTTCAACGAAGAATGCGCTGGCCAACTGTGCTAGCAAATCTCTGGATCAAACAAGGTTTTAACCAGAGAGTCTCTTATCTCCTTTGACAGGATCAGAGCATCGTAGATGCTTAGTTTGTCCAACAACATACTAAGATGAGCTAGCACATTATAATTCACTTTATGTAATCCTCTAATCTTTACTTGATTATTTGGTTCTTCCACTAGCAGAGGTGGAGGTAGCTCTTCTTGAGTTATTATTTGTTTTCCTTTATCCACTGGAGCTGACCTCAAAGGTGACACTTTCCCGCTCCTTAAGTTTATCTCTGTGATTTCTTCTTCTTCTTGCAATGTTGTTGGTAAAGTTTCTGTTGCCTCTTCTTCATCGGAGAGTTCCAAGTTGATAGTGAGTGGTTTGCCATGATGCTCGAGGACTGGTTCCTCACTCCCGGTGCTATCGTAATCAGCATCATCGATATATTCTTCATTTTCGTTAACTGGTTTAACAGACTTAAGTACGATTTAAAGATCAATTTAAGAATCGAGATCAGAGTTAGATTGAGCAAAGTCAGTTACAGTATCACTAGAAATAGTAAAAATGTAGCTGAAATCATGATCATTATATTCANAGTGGGAAATCTTGTAGGCAACCGAAGGTTACCTCCTCGGAGAGATTCCAGATCATACAATAGAGACAACTTAATTTCGTTATAATTTTTGTTTTGTTGTTTTGTTTATAATTAAATTTTGAGGTGCCTTATATTTTGACTGTTGTGGTGATGAATTTTATCTTGTTCAAAATTTAGTTTTTGTTTTGGTTTCAGTTTTGACATGCAGGGTGACTTTAAGCATAGAAGCAAGAAACAAGAGGTATGAAAAAGTAAATGCAATAACTTAAAAGCGTACTTGACGATTGTTCTCGCTCCTCCACCTAAAAGGTTAGCTTTAAAAACACGTATATAATTTTGCAAGGAGTTCAAATTGCAAGAGTAGATGAAGGTATAACTACCAAATCCCAATTTTTGACTTTATTGAGTCTCGGAAGATCTTAGTGCATAATTTTAGAACAAAATATATCAAGTTCAATTTACCCTTCAAAGTATTCAAGGGAATCCAAAGTGCTCAAGGCATGACCCTGAATCACTTTGGAGATTTGTTAAAATATTTCGAGTTCATTTTGAATTGTTCTATTAATCATCCAACGTTAAACTAAGATTATCCCATTACTCAAGGAAACTTGATGTTCTATTTATCCCAAGGCTAGGACACTCCATTATTCAATTGGTATTTCATTTAAGAGTTATGTGGGTGGGTGCCCCTAAGGCAGGTTTTAATCATAAAAGATTATGGTGCCCATAATTAAAGTCAGGCTTGTAGTGTTTAAAGATGTTAATCACCAATAATATTATCTTTTAAATCTAATCAATTGAGTTTAGACATCGAGCCTAGGTCACTACCAAGCCCTTAATAATCATAACGGAGAAATTGATGGTGGTTAAGATTTTGTTTTAAGTGACATATGTTCTTATTTAAAGATCTTATTATCATTAATTTTAGGCCTAAGATAAGTAAATAACCATATTCCTAGCTTAAGCCCATCACTTAAGAATCATTTGATCTTAATTGACTTCCAAGTCATGATGATTAGGGAAGTTAGGATTTTTTTTTCATATTATAGAAAAGGCGCAAGTGAGTTTCTACCTTTTAATCCCATGGTATTTCAATCATCCAAACATGTTCATTAGAGTCAAAATTACCCATTTTTCTTTTAATTAATCATAAATTTTGATTAAGGAACCAAAATCTAAAGTTACCCTTCTGCCTTTGGGGCTCTCTGCCACATAACTCTTTAGTCAAAATTCAAATGACTTTGAGAATTTTTAGAACGTCTTATCCATAGGTCAATTAAAACATCAGAGGAAGAAATATGGATTTCAAAATTTAATTTAATTTAAATAATTATTTAAATTTAGAAAGTAGTACTTTCCAAAGTTGATTTTACTTAACTATTGAAAGTAAAGTTTTTATTCAAGAGAAAATTATTAGAGGTCCCCTTAAATCAGAGAAACATTTAAAACAATTCCATGATTTTTTTAATTAAATTTTTATTATTTTTAGTTAATTAGTAACAAATTCTAGTGATTTAATTAAATGGAAAATAATATTTTAATTATAGAAATTATTTTCTATATTCTTATTAAACTTCTGTAAGTTCAGAAGACTCAAATAATAAAATTTTTATTTCCATGATTTCCAATTTATTTATTATAATTATTTTAATGAGAAAAGTAAGGAAAAAAAATGTATTTTAAAGGTTTTAAAATTTATTTTTAACTTAGAAAAATTAGGAAAAATGTTTTAGTGAGTACCAAGTGATCAAGAGACCATTATGCACATTTTAAAATATTTTTGTATTTTTGGTATTTTTAATTA
>JXCR01147218.1:211291-237945 GCA_002079205.1 Phalaenopsis hybrid cultivar
TAGTATCAAGCCACAAAAACCAAATCTTAATATTTATATTAGCAAAAGAATTGTATCTCTTAAAACACTTTAAATACTTCCCATTATTCTTAGAAGCCACTAAAGGTTCCAAGAAACCAAAGAAAGCAAGATTATAAGATTTAATTAAACTAAGAAGTCTATTAGAGGTATCAACATCTGCAATACCTCTAACATCCCAAACCAGAAAATTAATCATTGAACAGAAGTTTTCTCCCTCTAGTCTACCTAAGAAAAACTTCAAAATAACGTTCCATACCTTTCCAAAGACCATAGTTGTGAGCCTCCACTTCTTTAAGATTAATGTATCCTAATTCCCGCAAACCTTTAATTTGCTTGCCTTTTTTTTTCTTAGATTGGATAATAATCTAATCTTTGTTAACATCCTCACAAATTTGAACCAATTTTTCAGTCAATTCCTGAAAATTACAACATTTTTTAACAACAGAAACAACATTAGAGCAAACAAGATCATTAGAAGGATATATAGTAAAATTCTCATCACGCATTCGATCCTCCACAGTAACTTCTTTTGGAGCATTATTCTCCATAATAATTTCCCTAAAAACTTGTCCAATTGTGGACTCCCCATTATTAATTTCATTGGAAAGCAACACATCCTTAGAAGGCAAGATAGGATCAATACTAGTACTTGTACTAGCCTCATTTTCCAAACCAGCAATATTACAAACCTCATTTTCAAAACTTCAAACCCTTTCCTTCTAATTCTTGAATTTCATCATCATTATGAGTATGCAGATTTCTCCCCTCACTGCCAGTAGTAAGAGTCTTTTTTTATGCAATTTCGGATGGGAACCATAACAATAATTAAAAAGATGTCCAAATATTCTACAATGGGTACNTTTTTTATATTTTTATCTTCAAATTTCTTAATTTTCCAAATCTATTTGATTTACCATTACCTTCCCCGGAAACGATGCTAAAAACTTGATTCCAGTTGAATATAATTATGTAAAATTTATAAAGTTCACTCCTCTTTATAACGGTGCCAAAAGCTTGATGTGGTATTTTAGTAATAATAACGTTAAGATCTTAGGATTGGAATTCTATGCAAGTTTATGTATCGTTATCAAGTAATATAAGACTTTCTTTTTAAATCTCAAATATCGATCCAATGGGGAAGGTTTAAATTTGAAATGATAAATTAACTATGAAATTTACAGAAATCAAATTAAATTACTGTCACTAATTTTGAATATTTAAGATACTATCAAAGCTAAATTATTTACTACTAGCAAAATTTAAAAGCAGGTTTTAAAATTAATAACTATTAAACAATGTTTATGTGATGAAGTTTTCTAATATTAAAAAATATATTTTCCACTACAATGATTTTTTGGTGAAATGAGATGAGATAAATGGTTTAAATGTATTCTGCCAAATAGGAGCAATTTTAATTCTCTACCCTGATTCATTGTTATAGAAAATTATTGGCTAATCTTAGGCTTAGTCTTTGAATATATGGCTAGGCTAGGAGGAGACTGGCTCTCACTCTTGAGCTCCCACTTCCCTTCTCCTAAAGGCTAGCTCTTGCTTTAGTTTTTAAACACTATGATTGAATTGGGGATTTTTAGTCTGTCAACCTAGAAATCTCCAATTCTACACCCAATAAAGTATATTTTCCTATTTATTTGCACTTAACTCTATGAACGAAATACTTCTTCATGGACTTAAATGTGATTCTCACTTTTTTGTGGAACTCATACTCCATTTCCAGGATCATATGTTCCATAATATTTTAACAATTCAATTGGCCAGATCAAAAAGTAAATTAAAAGTGTAGTTGAAACCCATCACAATTTATTTTAAATTTTAACATTGGCACATCCACATTATATCTTCAATTTACCATAAGTGAGAGTATGGAGAAAGATAAAGTAAACTACTCAGAATTCATGAGAAAGATACAAAAAAACTCAAATTTCATACATAAAAAAAAAGTTCATAAAACAATAATAAATAAACAACACTTATCTGAAACTCTTTCTTAAAGAAAATCTTTTGTAGCCTCTCTTAGGAAATGTAGGAAGAAGAAATCTCTCACTTCTCTTCCTCTCCAACACTTTCTTAGAGAAAAATTTACTTAAAATCACCATAAAAACTTAAAATTATAAAAATAATAACTAACTAATGATGTGGAATGGCATGGAATGTAGGTGTGTGAAGAGGAAAACTGAATCTAGTGGAAGAAGTTGAAATTTTGGCCTTAAATAGAGCCTAGGTTGGTTCTCCAATAGGTGCATCCAAAAACTCTTCAAAAAGCATCCAAATTCATTGAATCTTCTATAAACAGGGCTTCCACTGACATAAGCGTCGTCGGCGCCCATCCTGACACCGTTAATGCCATTGCTACGCTAATTAATTCCCAAGTCTCTGTCAAATGGCATCGTTAGTGCCCAGCCTAGCATCATTAGCGCTGACTCTTGTTCTGCATTCTTTCTATAGGTCTACACCATCCAAATATCCTTTCAACACCGTCGGCACTAAGTAATTCGTCCAAATCTCCATTTTGATCTAAATTTCATCATTTTTGCTTCCTTTTTGGCTTCGAGTCCCAAAAATCAACAACTTGCAAGAAAACTTGAAAAATATCTTCCTTTAAAGTGCAATATCACCAAAAATGGGTATAAAATATAAGTCTAAAAATGCATATATTTTTGGTGCATCACTGCCTGGTGGAGCTCAAGGCTTGGCAGTGGGTGCAAGACTATGCTTAGGTGGAGGGATGAAGAGCTCTAATGACCAATAAGACTTGGCCAGCTCAGGGAGGTTTAATTTTGGGTTTTGGCCAATTAGAGCACCTTTGGGCTAGTTATTTCTAGCAACTGAGGTGGTGGCTGGATAGGGAATGGTCACTTCTTGGCATAGGAAGGTCAGGGGAGGGTTAATTATGATTTACTCCCAATGGCAAGTGAAGATGGAAAAGTATTTTCAAAATAAGGCTATATATGGTTAAGATCACTTAAATCAAAGTACCATTGGTCCATAGATCACCTAGGTGGTTTAGGTGGGTTTAGGTTGGTCAATAGAGTACAAATGGTGGCTATGGTGACATTAATTTGGTTACTTTAGATTGGCTAAGTCAGTTTTTTTTAACGAATTCAATTTGGGTCAAATTTTCTTGAACTTTGGTTTGGGTTAGGCTAGTCATGATATTAGACTCAATTTATTGAAAAATTTTGTGTGGATGATTGTCAAAAGTAATTTAGAAAATATTTGGAATGATTTTGAGTTGAATTGGTGGGTTAATTTGAAAGAATTTGTACATTTGATAAATTTTGGTTTGTTGGGTTAGACTTGGGCGTAGGTTAGGCTAAGGCATGTGTTAGGTCTAAATTGATGGCTCAAAATGGTTTATGGGAATGTCATGAAGAATTCTCAACATTGATTGGGTGCCAATTTTTTGGTTTGGGCATTCAATTTAGTGGAAATTGGGCACATCGCTAAATTGGGGTAAATTTTGGGATTTTAGATTTGGGTTGAAATTGAGTGAAATTGAGGCTTAAGAAAGGCCAATTTTCGGCTCAATTTTATGTGTAGATATGTTTCAAAGAGTTTAGGATGTATAATTGGGGTAATTGGAAAGATTTGGGGTTCAATTGAGTGGGATTTTGATTCTGGGCTAAAGTGGGTCTTTTTTATTTTGGTTGAAATTGGACTTAAATGTAGGTTAATTGGACTTGAATTTGGTTTGAATTTATCATATGCTTGATGAATTTGAGTTTATAATTGAAATTGAGGAAAATTAGGGCGAAATTGAAGGACATTTGGGGTGAATTTAGTGAAATTGGGCCTTCAAGGGCAATTTGGGGGTTTTGGTCAAAATGCTCAAATTGGGTTCAACTGAAGGGTTCAAATTGATTTTGGGGACATCTGAAATGATTTTGAGGGTTTTGGGAAAGTTTGGACCACCAAGGTTATTTTGGTAATTTTGGTCAAATGAGGGGTATTTTGATAATTTGGGTAGTTTTTAGGGGGGAGCCAAAAGGTTAGGTTGGGTATTTAGGTAAAATTGGATTGTCAACCGCCTTATTTGAGCTATGGACCAATGAAATCCTCTACTTTGGGTCCTTAATGTAGTGGTCTAGGCTAGACCTCAGCCTAGAGCTAGTGGGGCTAGGGGACTATTTACATGATTCTCTCAAAAGATCAAGGGATCAAAGACAACAAGCTTGGGTTTAGGTTTGTGAATGAATGTGAGTGAAATTAAGTGTAAGTGAGTGAACTAGCTTTAGACCAACACCCAGGGTCAACCCTAAGGCCAAGTAGTCCTATGGCGATGCCCCTTGAGCTCCCCCATATTAACCCTACCTACTAAGTGCTAAAGGTTAGGATCAATATGTGTACCTTCAAGTTAAGCAAAGAAGAGTTTAGAATTTCTAATGATAGGGGTTCCTTTTCCAGTTATATAGGAATAGTCAACAGGAAAGTCCTACGTCTAGACTTTAGGCTGCTAAAGAGGAAACTAGACCTCAACCAAAGTGAGGTCAACAATTCCTCTAGTAGAATTAAAAAACCCACATTTTTTACCATTAATATGAACATAATAAAAATTATTATTGATATTTCTTTTAATCATATTACTCGAGGCTAAATTAAAACCATGAGCCTTCAAAACATCTGTAATAAACTCCCAATTAATAGTATCATATGCTTTCATAATATCCATTTTAAAAATAACATTTCCACCTTTACAATTTTTATCAATATCAAGTAACAGTTCCTGAGCAATAAGTGCATTATTACCAATAGACCTACCTTCAGTAAAGGCAGATTGATTGTCAGAGTAACTTATTAAGAAAAGGTTGCAACCTATTCACCACCACTTCAGAGATAATTTTAGATACCATAGTGGTAAGGCTAAAAGGCCAAAAAGCATCCCAAGTAATCCCCTTACTAGCTATAGGAATAAGAATAATATTAGAAGCCATAAAATATTTGGGAAGATCCTTACCTTAAAAAAATCTTGTACAACACAAATAAGATCAATTTTAATAACATCCCAACAAAATTTATAATTGTTTTCCTAGAAACCATCAGGACCGGCTTACTTATTAACATTAATGCATCCAAAGCCTCTTTAATCTCATTACCTGTAGGAACCACATCTAAAGCCAAATGAAGAGCCAAAAACTCATTAATATCAACAGGAGAATTATCAATAGAATTAAGAATAACCTTATCAATGTTAAACAAATTAGTAAAATGGGAAATACCATCAACTTCAATAACATTGCTAGTAGTAAGAATCATACCTATATCATTGTTAATTTTACTAATATAATTAGATAATTTACGTTGCTTGATAAAAGCATGGTAAAAATCAGTAATATGATCACTATGAACATGAAAACTACTTGAAGCCTTTTGTTAAAAAAAACCTCTTCCATATTAATAGCCATAACTAATCTATATCGAGCCTCCAAGATGCCGATATGATCAATACCATCATCTTGATAACCTTTTTCAAGATTGCTAAGATTATTCTCAGCATTTAAAACCAAAGAATGAATATTCCCAAAGAAATCTCGATTCCAACCTCTTAATTTAAAAGCCAAATTTTTCTGTAATAACCATAACCTTTAACTAGAAACAATAACTTCATTACAAACATAATTAGCTTTAACAAAATATAAAAAAAGTAGCATGTAAAGTACACATTTAAAAATCTAAACTGATATTAGCAAACTCTAGTCTACTAATTAACNGTAGCATGTAAAGTACACATTTAAAAATCTAAACTGATATTAGCAAACTCTAGTCTACTAATTAACNGCCTCTTAATTTAAAAGCCAAATTTTTCTGTAATAACCATAACATTTAACCAGAAACAACAACTTCATTACAAACCTAATTAAAAGAGGAGCATAATCTGAACAACAAATAGGCAAATGAGTAACTGAGAAAAAAGGATAAGATAACAACCATAACTCATTACCCAAAAATCTATACAATTGTTCAAACACCCTACCCCTATTCTAGGTAAAAGGATTACCCTTAAAACCAAGATCAAACAACCCCACATTAAATAAAGCATCATTGAAACCAGTAATAAGATTAAGAATAGGAAGCTTACCCCCCTTTTTCTCATCAACAGAAGCAATGACATAAAAATCCCCCCCCGCCCTACAATCCAAGCTTTGTTACATGAAGATTTAAGGGTAGCAAGCTTCTCCCAAAGCTCCAATTTATCCACTTTACTACACCCAACATACACAATAGTAATAAAAAACAAAAAGGTGCCAACCAAAATCTTAATATACATAACTTGTTGATTAATAATATCAATCACTTTAATAGTATCAAGCCACAAAAACCAAATCTTAATATTTATATTAGCAAAAGAATTGTATCTCTTAAAACACTTTAAATACTTCCCATTATTCTTAGAAGCCACTANTAACCACTTTAGTAGTATCAAGCCACAAAAACTAAATCTTATTATTTATATTAGCAAAAGAATTGTATCTCTTAAAACACTTTAAATACTTCCCATTATTCTTAGAAGCCACTAAAGGTTCCAAGAAACCAAAGAAAGCTAGATTATAAGATTTAATTAAACTAAGAAGTCTATTAGAGGTATCAACATCTGCAATACCGCTAACATTCCAAACCAGAAAATTAATTATTAAACAAAAGTTTTCTCCCTCTAGTCTACCTAGGAAAAACTTCAAAATAACTTTCCATAACTTTCCAAAGACCACAGTTGTGAGCCTCCACTGCTTTAGGATTAATGTATCCTAATTCCCGCAAACCTTTAATTTTCTTGCCTTTTTTTGTTAGATTGGATAATAATCAAATCTTTATTAACATCCTCACAAATTTGAACCAATTTTTCAGTCAATTCCTGAGAATTGCAGCATTTATTAACTATAGAAATAGCATTAGAGCAAACAGGATCATTAGAAGGATATATAATAAAATTCTCATCACCCATTCGATCCTCCACTATAACTTCTTTTGGAGCATTATTCTCCATAATAAATTCCCTAGAAACTTGTCCAATTGTGGACTGCCAATTATTAATTTCATTGGAAAGCAACACATCCTTAGAAGGCAAGATAGGATCAAGACTACTAGTTTTACTAGCCTCATTTTCCAGACCAGCAGTCTTACAAACCTCGTTCTAAAAACTTCAAACCCTTTCCTACTGCTTCTTGAATTTCACCATCATTATGAGTATGCAGATTTCTTCCCTCACTGCTAGTAGCAATGAAGAGTCTTTTTTTACGCAATTTCGGATGGGAACCATAACAATAATTAAAAATATGTCCAAATATTCTACAATGGGTACAATAATTAGGAACAAACTCTAACTCTATGTGCTGCCAATATCCTTCAACATTATCACCAATCTAAGCCTGTTCTTGGAACTTGGCAGTAACATCCCTTTCCACCAAAACCCTAGCCACTGAAGGACTCGAGCAATGAAAAGTAGCATTATCCACCTTAAGTGGATTGCCAAAAATAGAAGCAAGAGAGTAAAGAAACTTCAAATTATATAAATGGAGTTTCAGCCCTGGAAATTTAACTCAAATAGGAACAATAGAAAATTCTTTTCTTGGATTAAATTCGGGGGTCCATTTCAATAATTTCATATATGTTTTTTCAATTCATAAAATATTCCTACAAAAAATAGAAGCATAATCTTCCTCCCTTTCAAGCTTAATCATCAGATTTCTTCCATCAAGAAACCCTAAAATCCACTTGCCAACATACTTAAAGCTCCATAAAATACTTCAGAATCACTTCCATTTTAGGATGGGCAAACGAAAACTTACCAATCAAAGTAAACTTCAATGGTTCTACCATACTATTAGTATCCTCTTCATGGAGAAAAATAACAGGCATATCATTTTTCCATGCAAATTTCTTGAGCAAACCTGAAGTCGATATATCTACTATTTATTCCTTAAAGGAGGAAGGAAAGACAGCCACACCCATCTCTTGAGACCACCTAGTAACTACATCCCTAAACAAAGAAACAGATTCATGAAGAGTGTTATCAGTGAAATGGAGATGAAGAAACCAAAAAGAAACACCCAAGGAAACTTCAGTCAGACTCGAGAACAATGATGCTTCATGAACCATCGTTGTCCCTTCTCTTAGAAATTATACTTGTTAAAGTGGTTAAATTTATCTTTCCTGTGGATTTTATTCTGCTAGACATGGAAGAAAATAAAGAAATTTCTATTATTTTGGGGAGACCTCTTCTTGCTACCAAACTTGCTATGATTTATGTGCAAAAAAAAGAATTAACCATGAGAGTTAATGACTAGAAAGTAATAATTAATGTTTTAAAGTCGATGAGGTATCTTGTTAAAGAAAAATGTTATAGTATGGTTATTATGGATTATATGATTGCTAAACACTACCAAAATAATGTGAAGTCATTTTTGAAGAAAACAATGAAGTGATATTAGATCAGGGAGGAATAGATAGTGAATTTGAAAGTGATTTTCAAGAAAAATCATCAAAGATAAATGTTGAGGATACTAATTATGTTCAAAAAAAATTAGAGATTTTGGATACTACTGAATATTATAAATCTTTAATCCCTTCAATTGGAAAACCCCATAAACTTGAGATGGAAGTTCTTCCTATGCATTTAAAGTATGTATTCCTAGGAAATTCATCTACTTTACCTCTCATAATATCCTTGGAGATAATAAAAGATCAGGTAGAATTATTATTGGAGGCATTACGAAATTATAAAAAAGCTTTTGATTGGACATTAGTAGATATTAAAAGAATCAGTCCTTCAATCTATATGCATGATATTTTAATGGAAGATGATTGTAAACTTAGAGCTCATCCTCAAAGGAGATTAAATCCTTTGAAGAAAGAAGTGATAAAAGAAAGTTAAAGTGGTTGGATGCTTGGATTATTTATCTAATTTAAGATAGTGCATGGGTTTGTTCTATTCATTGCATTTCTAAGAAAGGAGAAGTGATTGTATGGTGAATTTATATTGATTATATAAAATTTAATACTGCCACTAGGAAGGATCACTTTCCCTTGGACCAAATGTTGGATTGACTAGCAGGGCATGAATAATTTTACTTTTTGGATGGATATTTTAGTCACCACCAAATACCTATTGCTCTAGAGGATCAAAAAAAGTCTACATTTACAAATTCATATGAAACTTTTGTTTTTAGAAGAATTTCCTTTGGTTTATGTAACACACCTCTAAATTTTCAAAGGTGTATGATGTCTATTTTCTGTGACTTAATTGAGAAAGGAATTGAAGTATTTATGGATGGATCCAACTAAATTGGGAAAAGGTACTGCTACCTTGGAAGCCTTTTCTTAGTTTTTTGAACCTCTTCTAATTCATGCTTAGATTATTTAGCAAAGGTTCTAAAATGTTGTTAAGAAACAAATTTAGTTCTCAATTGGGAAAAATGTCAATTTATGGTCACCAAAGGAATCATATTAGAACAAAAAAATTCTGAAATTCGTATGGAAGTGGATAAAGAAATAAATCAAATTATTGTTGAATTGCAAACTCCTAAATCAGTAACTATTGTAAGAAGTTTTTTAGGAGATGTTAGATTTTATAGGAGGTATATTAAAGATTTTTATAGAATTGCAAAGCCTCTTTTCAATGTTTTAAAAAAAGATACTAAGTTTGATTTTAATAATGATGTTTTAAAGCTTTCAATCTATTAAAGGAAAAGTTAGTTAGTGCACCTTTCATTGTTTTAACTGAAGGGGAAAAGATGTTTGAATTAATGTGTGAAGCAAGTGATTACGCCATTAGAGCTATTTTAGGATATAAATATGATAAGATTTTTAAACTTATATATTATGCCAAAACAAAACTCTTAATGAAGCTCAAGTTAATTATATGACAACTAAAAAAAAGTTGTTGGCAATAGTATATGCTTTTAATAAATTTAGATAATATTTAGTTGGAGTTCTATTTATGTGCATACTGACTGCGACTTTATATATGCTTAAAAATACAGGATAAATATGGATGTAATAAATATTCAATAAGTGTAAAGTCACACTTATCAATGCAAGTATACGTATCGCTGAAGTAATATAGAGCTCTAATGGAGTCCTAGATATCGATCCTACAGGGAGTGGTTTAGAACTGCGAACTAAGATTGAGAAAAGCAATACTTAATCACAACAATGTAATTCAAATTGCTTATCTGTCACTAATAGGCAATGCAATACTTTAATCACAACAACAAAGTTCAATTTGTTTATCTGTCACTAATAGGCAATTGAAATAAATAGGTAAATTTAATAACTATTAAATAACTAATGATACTAAGAAGGGTCTAACTGTGATATTCAATATATAAGAAAGCATCCTTCTTCTTGTCAAGAAATTATAGTGAATGGATAAAGTGAATTAGTTCAATTTATATTGTGCCAAATAATTGTCAAGAAATTATAGTGAATGGATAAAATGAATTAGTTCAATTTATATTGTGCCAATAGTTTCTCCCTGTCAAGAAATTATAGTGAATGGATAAAGTGAATTGGTTCAAATTATATTGTGCCAAATAGGCCATACTTATTCTTTACCCTTTGGTCCAGGCATAAAGAACATTGATTAATCCTACGCTTGTTTACTGAATCTACGGCTAGGCTGGGAGGATACCAGCTCTCACTTTGGAGCTCCCACGTTCCCCTCACCTGAGGGGAGGCTAGGCTGGGAGGATACCGGCTCTCACTTCGGAGCTCCCACGTTCCCCTCACCTGAGGGCTCGTAGCTAGGCTGGGAGGATACCGGCTCTCACTTCGGAGCTCCCACGTTCCCCTTGCCTGAGGGCTGACTAGGCTGGGAGGATACCGGCTCTCACTTCGGAGCTCCCATGTTCCCCTCGCCTGAGGGCTATTAGGCTGGGAGGATACCGGCTCTCACTTCGGAGCTCCCACGTTCCCCTCGCCTGAGGGCTAAAAGCTGGGAGGATACCGGCTCTCACTTCGGAGCTCCCACGTTCCCCTCACCTGAGGGCTAACATGTCTGGGAGGATACCGGCTCTCACTTCGGAGCTCCCACGTTCCCCTCACCTGAGGGCTAACATCAGAGGATACCGGCTCTCACTTTGGAGCTCCCACGTTCCCCTCACCTGAGGGCTAACATCTACACTAGCACCCAAACGATAAGACCGAATTAGGGATTTTAGTATGTCACTCTAAAATATCCAATTCCCGATAATATTATTTCCTTATTTATTTGCACTCAATTTTCAAGGGCTTTGACCTCCCTGAATCTTGGATGTAATCCTCACTTTAGTTGTAAAACTCAATATATTTTAACAAATCAATTGGCCAGATTGAAAGTAAATTTAATATTGAAGTGAAACATCATCACAATTTCTTAAACATTTTCATGGCTTCACCAATTCAAATCACCAAAGTGAAAAGATCATCACAATTTCTTTAACATTTTCATGGCTCAACCAATTCAAATCACCGAAGTGAAAAGATCATCACAATTTCTTAAACATTTTCATGGCTTCACCAATTCAAATCACCATACAAATCTCAAGACAAGGAGAAATATAGTGAAAACTACTCAGATCTCATGGGCAAAAGACAACAAAACTCAAAATTCCAATATAAAATCAAAGTCATACAAACTACAACAAGTAAATAACTTATCTCTAGTTTCTCCCCAAGAACACTCCTCGAAGTTCCTCTGAATCTCTTCCTTTCTTTACAGCACACAAAATTCCTCTTCAAAGTAGCAAGCAGAAAGAAATCTCCCACTTTCCTTCCACTCTTACAATATCTCGAAGAATTCCTCACAATATTGGAACCTTTCTAATCTTTAGAAACTCTCTCTAACACTTCATTTACTCCCTAGATTCTTTCCCTCCTTCTCCAGGCTCTCCAATTTTTTGGCCAAAATAGTCTTTTAAAGTTGTGGATGAGCTTTCCCAAGAGTTGCCTAAGCATCCCTTCAAAATTTGGCCATATCCAAAGCTTGAGTAGGCATAACCGTCAAGCTCACCGTCGACGGCCTCGAGGGCGTCATCGGCGGATTTCTGAGAATTTTATCCTGTATCCTCGGGAAAAACTCGTTGTCAGCGGGGTCGAGGGCGCCGTCGGTGGCCCAGTTCAAATCTCCACATTTTGGTCCTTTTCGCTCCAAATCTGCGCCTTTTTAAATCTTTTGCTCCAATGACCCTAATTCATCATTCCTGCAACAAAACATCAAAAATACCTTTCTTTAAAGTTCAATATCATTAAAAATAGTATAAAATAGGTATGAAAATCTCAACATATTTTTCTCTAGTCAAAATCCCCCAAACTTAGCTATTACTTGCCCTCAAGTAATTTTAGTACTATATAAAAGTTATGATCTACTGCAGTAAAGTTTTAATTTAGAAATACTATAAGTTTGACTTAAATAAATATCATAGTGAGATTTTGAGAAAGAATTCAAGTAATTAAATTAACTTTGTAGCCACAAGATTATTTAATCATCAAGTTTACGAGTTCTAGCCTTATATTTATTTCAAGAATGACTATATGTTGCAATATTAAGTCACTTAAAATATCCAAAAGATAAGAACTTCATGAGAACTCTACTAGTAAGAGACCTATTCCATAAATATAAATTCATGAATGTATTTAAGTTTTCCCTTTAGGTAGGTCCAGTGAAGCCAATTTTTTATTAGGTATATCCTCAAGCTTCTCCTCACTTCCATAGTTTTTTTTTCTTTCTTTTCTCTTTTCATTTGGATTACTTTCAATCCTATATATTTTTCTGTTCATTTCAAGAATTGTTTTCAATCCTTTATTTTTCCTTTTTCAAGTGAGGATTACTATATCTGGATAGCCTTTAATCATTTTGAACTTCACTTTTCTTTCCCTAAATTTGAAACTCCAAGCATTTTCTTAACTTATAAATATTTCATAGTTTTTACATCATTGAGCCCCAATCTTTTCTTCTCAAATTAATTTCCAGATTTATAATACTTCAAAATATAGTTTCCTTTACTTTAAATAGTTAACTATAATCATATTCTTTTATACTAAATATCTTAAGTTACAAGAATTAATTTTCATTACAAAAATATTTCTTTAAATCTACCATAATATTTAAATAATTACAAAAAAAAATAGTTATCTGAATTAAATTCACTAGATTAAATCATATAAATATTTTTTGAAAATATTGAAATAGAGGACATTTAACAGTTAATCTTTTTCTTCCCTCCTCCAAACTTAAATTTTTAAATATGAAATAATACATGTGGAAAGAAAAATTATAAATATAAATCATACCTCAGTATTGTAGGCATTTTCATCATTCTGAAATTTTTGCAGGCCTTAAAATTTTTACTTCACCTGGTCTGTAGTATTAGGAGCTTTCTACACATATAAATCATTAGAGGCCTTAGTATTGTAGGCATTTTTATCATTCTGAAATTTCTGCAGGCCTTCTCAAATTTTTACTTCACTCAGTATTTTATGCATTTTCATCATTCTGAAATTTTTGCAGGCCTTCTCAAATTTTTACTTCACCTGGTTTGTAAGTTAGGAGCTTTCTATACATATAAATCATTAGAGGAATTTCTGGGTAATGAAATTTTAAAAAAATTATAAAACTAATGCATTAAATAAGCACAACATTTCCTAACAAAAACACAAAACTAAACAATTAAAATTAAAATGCAAAATAAAAATCACATTACAATCCACAATTCTACTCAATATATATTAAACTACACTTGCACATTCAACTATAACACAAACTTTATAAAAAAAATTAAAATTATCCAAGTACACAAAATAATAAAAATGAAATTCAAAATACATAACATCCATTTCTATTATAAAAAGATTACAAAAATAAAAATACAAACATAAGTACATCAATTTCATTCAACATAAAAATCCCAAGCTATATCTTCATCGCCTTGATCAGCAGGTGGATCGGGATGATACTGAGTATATTGGGGGCCCTCAAGAAAAGTAACATCAGGCTCACCTTTATAGTGTTGGGCCTGAGCTTCATAATAGGCTACCTCAAAATTTGAATGCCTCTGAAGGTACTCACTATCAAATCATGTCAACGTTCTAAACCTCCAATCCTTTCACTTTTCCAATCTATGCTCTTCCGCTGTAAGGTCAACTCATTCATCAAATCAGAGAGGGTAGGGGAACAAGAAGGTGGAAGATCATAACTTGTAGAGGGAACATCTCTACTACTAGAAGGTTCTTGACTTCTACTCTCAGTTCTCCATTTCTCATGGGATTCATAAGTTTTCAAATTAGTTTTACAAATGGGTTTCATAGGATAAACCTATTCTTCATCTCCAAATTCTACTCTAGAAAGTTTGCAAATTGTATAAATAAGTCCAGGATGTCCACTAGAACTCAAGAAAGTTTGCAAATTGTATAAATAAGTCCAGGATGTCCTAGACCTCCACTAGTCTCACTCCTCACCGTAGTCAATATATTCTTAAGAATAATTCTCCTCACATTTATAGTTCTATTATTCTGAATATCGTAGTCAATATATTCTTGAGAATTATTCTCCCTAAATTTAGAGTTCTATTATTATGAATACAAAAATTCAAAATAGCTCTATCTCTAGTTACCTCACTATGGTGATAGGTTGGTAACAGAGTAGAGGAAATGATAGAATAACTCTATCTCTAGTTACCTCACTATGGTGATAGGTTGGTAACAGAGTAGAGGAAATGAAATAACTCTATCTCTAGTTACCTCACTATGGTGATAGGTCGGTAACAGAGTAGAGGAAATGAAATAGTCACGCCTTAGAGGTGGCATTCAGCATGGAAGAAGAAAAATTTACCTGTTCTCGTTGCTTTATCTTTGATGTTCCTTTCGCATCAGTGAGAAAGTTGATAACATCATTCAGAGGGCCTTCCATTGTACTAAGGGATTCATATTGGCAGCTGTAAGAGTATGGGACTTCATAAAAAGTGTTGATGCGGGCGGCTGTAAACTCAATAGGGAATCCTCACACTTGAATAATTCCGTCATCAGAATAAATTACATTGGCATAGAACTCCTTCACAACATTTTCATCAGCTTTATTGGTGGTGTAACAAAAGTTTTCACACCTCTTCTTGGCAATAACTCATTTGATTTCTCCTCTCAAACTTTCAAAAACTCGATCTTGTATGCACTTCTTTCCTTTAAATATTGAAGTAATTTTATTTGAGCCATCACATTGACGAAGCGAGACTAGTTGAACTTAACTCTTCTCTTTTGTCGTGGAGCCATTTCAATCTAATCAAATTATAGAAAAATTCCAAAAATTACATCAAATATGCAAATCATGCCTTCCAATGGTAATTTAAAGAGTTCAACTTTAAGATCCATGAATTTATTCCCAATTTTTATTCACATTCTCAATTAAGAGTTCAACACTAAGATCCATGAATTTCTTCCCAAATTTTCTTCACATTCTAAAATTTTTTGGATCTCCTCAATTGAGCTCCATGAATTTCTTCCCAAATTTTTTTTACATTTTCAAATTTTTTGGATCTCCTTAATGTGGAAGAAATCCATGGTGGAAATCAAATATTTTTAGCTTGGAGTGAAGCAGATCTCCTCAATGTGGAAGAAATCTATGGTAAAAATCAAATATGTTTAGCTTGGAGTGAAGCTCTTACCTAAAAATGATCAAATCCGGTGTCAAAAAGCCTTGAAATCACCTCCCAATCCAAGATCTTTCAAGCCCTAGGTCGAAAATGGTGTTTTTAGGAGGAAGGGGATGATGAATAGTGGCGGTCGACTGGTCAAAATTGTGGTTAAAGGTGTTTTTGTGAGCTCACCATTGGCGTGCTCCATTGGAATTAAAATTCTAAGTCTCGGGAAAATCTCGTCGTTGGTGGCGTCAAGGGCCAGTCGGCGGGATCTATTGATTTTGTCCAAATTCCATATTTTTGCGATTTCAATCAATTTCAAGCCTTAATGACATCTTTTTAATCATTATAAACATAATTTAAGTGACTAAATGATGTACTTAGCTAATATAAACTTTCACAACACAAAACATCACATTTATATATAAATTCCAAGGGGTACAATGTATGTTCCATAACACACCTAAGTTTGGTATTTTCTCAACCTCAATACATTAATTCAGCGTTGTAATCCAAGCCACAACACTCAAAATGCTGAAAACAAAAGATCCTATGCTTAGTCTCAACTATACAGAGATCTAAAAGCATAATTCTAAAGCAAAGCAAATATAAAGTTCAAATCAAAATACATAGATAGACAGATAGGTAGTAATATAAATCTATTAATCTTCAGACTCGATACTCAATTGTCCTCTGAGATCACCCATTGATTACACATGAATGAAGACGTTATAGAAGGGTAGGAATGGAAATTCTTCAGTGGAATCCTCTTCTATTAACTTCATCCTCCTCATTAGTTGTATCAAGCTATCTTCTAAATGTTCAGAGTGTTCGAAATGTTCCTTCATCCTCCAATATAGATGATCGAAGAAATTAGAGATATTATTAATCGCATTCATGACATTTTGTACCTCCTTTTCGAAATGTTCCTTCATCCTCCAGTCTAGATGATAGAAGAAATTGGAGATATTATTAATCGCATTCATGACATTTTGTACCTCCTTTTCCAATTTCTTGATTCAGCGCAGGATCACCAGAGACCTATCAGGGACTAAGGGTTGAACAGGCAGTGAATTCTAAGATGTTTGATAACCTTAATTGCCATGTCATTTTCATCTTCAAAAATTGAGAATCTTTTAGTTGGATCCAAGGTTATCTAAGGTATCAGTGCCTTTTCCTAATTTTTATAGGACACTTGGAACTCACTGCTAAGTGAGAAAATTGTGGTGGGGTGTCCAAGCCCATAAGTTGATCCATGAACGATCAGGCCCAAAACTGACTTCGCAATTATAGATCCAATGTCGATCGGCAGTCCCCTTTGGATGCAGTAATTCAAAATGGCAGTTTCTTTAGAAACTTTATCGATCTTCATTATCAGTAATAGTTTCATAGAAATGAAAAAGTGCCAATGTTTTGAAATAGGATTCAGGAGTGTTGCAGAAAAAATAACATACCCGTTTTCTCTTATTTCCCAATCGTTAGTTTCGTCCGTTAAATATTGGTAAATCTCATTCATCTGGTTTCTCGTTAGGACAAAATTGGAATAGTGGCAGACAGGAATATTCTCAATCATATAAAGTGATCCAACTTCCTCGCACATAAATAACTCCTTAGTTGATTCCATGCAAATTTGCATAAAATTTATTCACCACAGGAACCACCACGGTGGCAGTAGTGTAGCACAGCCTTCCCATCTTCGTCGCACTATCATTTCCTTAATATCTGTAGTGGGATTATTCAATTCGTGTTTCACGAATCCTCATTCTTTGATTAATCTTTTCTTTGTCAGCAACTTGTTGAAGATTTGTTGCGCTTCCGCACTAATAAACTTTCGTTGATTGAAAACTCACATTCTGGGATTATCAGGGGAATTGGACGCCATAGGAATGAAATTGGTGGAGTTTCACTTCCTTTTTGGGGGAAAGTATGAACTAGGAATCAAATTTTGGGGTTTAAAAGGGTAACTCCCGCCCAAAAACTGCCAAAAACCATCATTCAAACCCAAGAAAATGCCATCTCACCGATCTCACCACCGGTGGGGTTGAGGGAGACGTCGGCAAGCCTCTGTATTTTTTTTGCCTGGACTCTTGGGAAAAAACTTGTCGTCAGCAGCGTCAAGAACGCCGTCGGCGCCCTAGGCAAAAATTGCACATTTTTGCTCTGGTCTGAATGCGTTCCAATTTTTCTTTATGGATCCAATTCTTACGATGATTCAAGGGTAAATAAGAGTACTAGAGATTAATACTACCACAAAATAATGATAATTTCAAATAAAAACTACTATAATTACAATAAAAGTAAAGATAAATATGAGTTGCCTCCCATAAAGCGCTTGGTTTAACGTCGTCAGCCGGACCTATTCAGGTGGGATTTAGGTTGACTGATCATTAAAACTTCTTTAAAATTTGGTCCTTTACCCTCAAAATATGGTTTTAATCTATGTCCATTTACTTTAAATCTATTTCCAGTCTTCTATTCTTCAATCTCAAGAGCTCCATAAGAATAAACTTGAGTTACAATAAAGGGTCCTAACCAACGAGACTTCAATTTCCTAGAGAATAACTTCTTGTCCTAGTTTAAAGTTCTTTTGGTTAATCTTCTGATCATGTCATAACTTTAGTTTTTCCTTATAAATTCTGTCGTTATTATAAGATTCATTTCTTAATTCTTCCAATTCATTTAATTGTAACAATCTCTTCTTACCAACATCTTTTAAATTGTTCTTTCAATTCATTTAATTGTAACAATCTCTTCTTACCAGCATCTTTCAAATTATAATTTTCTTTAATCTCCCAGCATCGTTGACATCGATCACAATTTTTTATGTATCTATAAACATATCTAAAGATACTAGGCCAATGAAATCTAGCTTGTAAAATTTTATAAGCAGTTTTATCAATCCCAAAATGTCCAAATTCAAAATCATGACATTTCTAAATGATTAGCTCAGTTTCCTCATAAGGTACATATATTCTCATAATCAGATCCTTACATTATTTATATAAATAAGGCTCATCTTAAAAATATGCTTTCGCATCATGAATAAATTTTCTTTGTTGTTGCAGTGTCAGCATAGGTGGCAAAATATCACTTACAATATAATTAACAATATCAATATACCATGGTTTTTTCCTCTCACTAATATTATAAAGTTGTTCATCCGGAAAATTGTCTGTAATTTCATTATCATTATCAGATAATTCCTAATTTTCTAATCTTGACAAATGATCAGCAATTTGATTATCAGTTGCCTTTCTATCAATAATCATAGATCAAATTCTTGCATCAAAAGTATCCATCTAATCAACCTTAGTTTGACATCCTTCTTTTGCATTAGATATTTAATAGCAGAGTGATCAGTGTGCACAACACATCCTCCAATTAAATAAGATCTGAATTTATCTAAAGCATACACAATGGCCAGTAACTCTTTTTCACATTTAGTTCCAATTAAATAAGATCTAAATTTGTCTAAAGCATACACAATGACCAGTAACTCTTTTTCAGTCTAATTAAATAAGATCTAAATTTGTCAAAAGCATACACAATAGTCAGTAACTCTTTTTCAGTAATAATTAAATAAGATCTAAATTTATCTAAAGCATACACAATTGCTAGTAACTCTTTTTCAGTAAAGTATTAATCTAATTTGAGCATCATTATAAGTTTTACTAGCGTAGTATATAACTTTAAAATTTTTTTGTTACCTTCGTCCAGGAACAGCTCCAATAGCATAATCAGTAACATCACACGTCAATTCAAATTATTTCTCCCAATTAGGTAAATCTATAATAGGAGCAGTAATTAATTTTTCCTTTAATAACTCAAAGGCATTTAAAAAAATTTTAGTAATTTCAAATTTATTGTCCTTTTTTAAAAGTTGGCATAGAGGTTTGATAATTTTTTAAAAATCTTTAATAAAACGCCTGTAAAATCCAACATGTTCAAGAAAACTCCTAACCTCTCTTTACATTAGCGAGGTGTTAGTTTAGATATAACTTGAATTTTTGCAGGGTCTGCTTCCATATCATCTTCCAAATCCTAACACAATTCCTCCTGCAACCATAAATTGACATTTCTCCCAATTTAAAATTTTATGCCCTAACACAATTCCTCCTGCAACCATAAATTGACATTTCTCCCAATTTAAAAATTTTATGCCCTAACACAATTCCTCCTGCAACCATAAATTGACATTTCTCCCAATTTAGTCATTTTCCAAAATTTTATGCCCTAACAAAATTCCTCCTGCAACCATAAATTGACATTTCTCCCAATCTTTTATGCCCTAACAAAATTCCTCCTGCAACCATAAATTGACATTTCTCCCAATTTAGAACTTGCATAAATCTAAAACTTTTTCAAGATAATTTAAGCATGCATCAAATGATATTCCAAATACAAAGATATCATCCTTAAATACTTCCAATTCATCATCAATTAACTTATTAAATATAGACATCATACATCTCTGAAATGTTGCAGGTGCATTACATAATCCAAAAGACATTCTTCGAAAAGCAAAAGTTCCAAAATGACTTGTGAATGTTGTCTTTTCTTGATCTTTAGGAGCAATAAAAATTTGATGGTAACTGGTATATCCATCTAAAAAATAAAAATATTTGTGCCCAGCAAATCTATCCACTATTTGATCTAAAAGGGGTAAAGGTAAGTGATCTTTCCTGGTGGCAGTGTTTAATTTTCTATAATCAATGCAAATATGCCACCCAGTAACTTGTCTTTTCCTAGTGGCAGTGTTTAATTTTCTATAATCAATACAAATACGCCACCCAGTAACTTGTCTGATAGGTATTAATTCGTTTTTTTCTTTTGTTTCAACAGTCACTCCTCCTTTCTTAGGAACACAATTAATAGGACTTACCCACGCACTATCTGAAATAGGATATATAATTCCACTGTATAACCATTTCAAAATTTCCTTCTTAACTACTTCTTTCATCATCGGATTTAATCTCCTTTGTGTATCATCTCTTGGTTTATATTATTCATCTAATATAATTCTATACATATACAGATTGATAGACTAATTCCCTTAATGTCAGCTAAGGTCCAACAAAAAGCTTTTTTATATCTTTTCAATGTATCTAACAGTCTTTGCTCTTGCAGATCATTTAATTCTGAAGGTATAATAACAGGTAATGTAGATGAGTCTCCTAAAAATACATACTTCAAGTGGCTAGGCAATACTTTCATCTCAAGTTCAGGTAGTTTTATAATTGATGGAAATAGATTTTTATCGGCATTTTCCGTAATATCCAACATCTCAAATCTTTCCTAAACATAATATAATTCTTCATTTTCTAATTCGCCCAAAATTACTTCGTCATTCTTTTCAAATTGTTCCTTCTCTACAAAATGTTCTTCTTCTTCAAAATGCTTTTTATCTTCAAAAAGTTCTTTAAAATGTTCGTTCAGTATATGTTCAATAATTTTGCATGCGAAAACATTCATTATCTCTTTCGACAGCAGGGTATTTAATAGATTTTGCAATGTTAAAAGTCACTTCTTGATCATTAACTCTCATAGTTAATTCTCCTTTTTAAACATATGATTTCACAATGTTAAAAGTCACTTCTTGATCATTTACTCTCATAGTTAATTCTCCTTTTTGAACATCTCAATAGCTTTTCCAGTAGCTAAAAATGGTCTCCCTAAAATGATAGGTATTTCTTTATCTTCCTTTTTTCCAATAGCTAAAAATGGTCTCCCTAAAATAATAGGTATCTCTTTATCTTCCTCCTTATCTAAAATAATGAAATCCACAGGAAAGATAAATTTATCCACTTTTATTAACACATCTTTTATAACTCCCTTAGGATATATAACTGAACGATCCACCAATTGTAGAGTTACAGAAGTAGGTGAGACTTCTCCTAATCCTAATATTTTGAAAATTGATAGAGGCATTTGGCTCCCAAATCACATAAAGCTCTTTCATAAAGTTTTTCACCGATAACACACAGTATAGTGAATCATAAAAATTTTCACCAATAGCACACGGTATAGTGAAACTTCCTGGATCTTTTAATTTTTCAGGACTTTTTACCAATAGCACACGGTATAGTGAAACTGCCAGGATCTTTTAATTTTTCAGGAAGCTTTTTCTAAATAATTAGCACACGGTATAGTGAAACTACCTAGATCTTTTAATTTTTCAGGAAACTTTTTCTGAATAATTGCACTACACTCTTCGCTAAGTGCAATTTCATTATCCGTGAACTTCCTTTTCATGTTCTAAATATCTTTCATAAATTTCACATAATTAGGCATTTGCTCTAAAGCTTCTACGAAGGGAATGTTCAAAATATCTTTCATAAATTTCACATAATTAGGCATTTGCTCTAAAGCTTCTACGAAGGGAATATCAGTATATCTTTCATAAATTTCACATAATTGGGCATTTGCTCTAAAGCTTCTACGAAGGGAATATTTCTGTTAATTTCTTAAGAATTTTTAAAAATTTGGAAAATTGTTTATTTTGTTTGTGTTGCTTCAATCTTTGAGGAAATGGTGGTGGAGGTTTCTCCACAGTAATTTTCCTTGGTGTAAATGGATACTCTAAATCTTGGTATTCATGATCCCTCTCTTTTTTGGTTTCCACTTTCTCTTTTTTAGTTTTTATTTCTTTTTGCACCCTTGTTTCCAATTCTTTTCCACTTCGTAATTGTATTGCTTTGATTTGTTATTTTCCTTGGTCTTTAGGATTTGGTTCCACAGTTCTAGGAAAAGTTTTTAATTTTTGGTTACTAAGCACAGTAGCGATATGCCCTAATTGTTTTTCAATGTTCTTAATAACAGTTCCTTGATTTTTTTAATTGATTTTCTTGAATTTATAATTGATTTCCTTGATTCTGTAATTTTTGACCCATGTTTAATATCAACACTTCCAAAGACAACTTCTTCTCCTTAATTTGAGTACTACTGTTAACATTTTCTTGGTTGGATGAATTTCCTAATGGGTTCACTAGGTTATTTGCCCATTGTTGATTTGTAGAAGAATTGTTATTCCAATTGAAATTTGGATAACTCTTCCAACCTGGGTTATAATAGTTTGAATAAGGGTTTTTGGGTCTATTAATAACATTTAAGATCTCATATGAAGGTTGAACATCCACAAATTGCCCAGATGAATTCTCTTTCATCATAGGAGGTGTTGGAGAATAATTCATCCCAAAATAATCTAATTTCTTTGATATTGCACCAATCTGCATAGCTAACATAGATATTGCATTAGAATCATGGATACTAGCTACTCTTTTAGGATTTACCCGCTAAGAAGGCCATTGAAAATTATTGGTAGCCATCTCTTTTGGCATTAAAGAACCACTAGCCGCAGCATCTATAATTGATCTAAGAGAACCCACTAATCTATTATAGAAAGTTTGAATTATCAACCAATCTGATAACCAATGATGAGGGCACTTCCTAAGAAGATCTTTAAATCTCTCCCAATCTTCGTATATTGACTCTCCATCAATCTGACAGAACGATGTTATGTCATTTTTAAGTTTAGCAGTTTTAGATGGAGAGAAATATTTGGATAAAAATTTCTGTGAAATTTCTCCCCAAGTTCTAATAGATCCAGGTGCTAATGAATTTAACCACATCTTAGCCTTATCCTTCAGTGAAAAAGGAAAAAGTCTAAGTCTCACAACATTGTTTCAGACTCTGTCATTTTTTAAATTAGCACACAGTTCTAAAAAACTAGCAAGGTGTAAGTTTGGATCTTTATTTGGTGTACCTCCAAATTGATTGTTTTGTACCATTTGGATAATAACAGGTTTAAACTCAAATGAATTAGCAGCTACATCAAGATTTTGGATAGATAAGTGAATTTCAGTGTTGTAGGATTTGCATAATCTCTTAGGGGTCTAAGTTGGTGTTCATTCTCTATTCCTTGATTGTTCAGGTTGTTTCCCATTATATCAAAATTTCTAGGTTCTCTTCTTAATCTTCTAATCCTTCTAATAGTGTGTTCTAATTCTAAATTGTAGGGTATAAGATTTTCAGGTCCAAATTTACGCATACAATTTGAAATGAGTACTCAATATAATAATTAACTAAATATGAAAATAAATTGCAATTCAAGTAAAAATTTTCTAATAATCCTAATTTGTATTACTCTAATTGTGATTTTTGTTTACTTAATCCCCGACAACGACACCAAAAACTTGACCGCAACTTTGTATATGCTTAAAAATATAAGATAAATATGGACGTAACAAATATTCAATAATTATAAAGTCAAACTTATCAACGTAAATATATTTATCGCTCAAGTAAATAGGGCTCTAATGGAGTCCTAGATATCGATCCCACACGGAGTGGTTTAGAACTATGAACTAAGGTTTTAGAAAACCAATACTTTAGTCACAACAGCGAAGTTTAATTTGCTTATCTGTCACTAATAGGCAATTGAAATAAATAGATAAATTTAATAACTATTAAATAACTAATGATACTAAGGAGGGTCTAATTGTGATATTCAACATATAAGAAAGCATCCTTCTCCTTGTCAAGAAATTATAGTGAATGGATAAAGTGAATTAGTTCAATTTATATTGTGCCAAATAGGAGCATAACTATTCTTTACCCTTTGGTCCAGGCATAAAGAACATTGACTAATCCTACACTTGTTTACTGAATCTGCGGCTAGGCTGGGAGCATACTGGCTCTCACTTTGGAGCTCCCACATTCCCCCCACCTGAGGGCTAACATCCACACTTCAGCACTCAAATGATAGGAGTGGATTGGTGATTTTAGTCTGTCAATCTGAAATCTCCAATTCTACGCCCGATAAAATCATTTCTCTATTTATTTGCTCCAAACCTCCAAGGGCTTTGACCTCCCTAAATCTTAGATGTAATCCTCACTTTAGTTGTAAAACTCAACATATTTTAACAAATCAATTGGCCAGATTGAAATTAAATTAAGATTGAAGTGAAAAGATCATCACAATTTCTTAAACATTTTCATGGCTTCACGAATTCAAATCACCATTTCACAAATCTCAAGACAAGGAGAAAGACAGAGAAAACTACTCAGATCTCATGAGGAAAACACAACAAACTCAAAATTCATATATAAAATCAAAGTCAAATAAACTATAATAAGTAAATAACTTATCTCTTATTTCTCCCCAAGAACACTCTTCCAGGTTCCTCTGAATCTTTTTCTTTCTTTACAACACACAAAATTCCTCTTCAAAGTAGCAACGAGGAAGAAATCTCTCACTTTCCCTCCACTGTTACAATTTCTTGAAGAATTCCTCACAATATTGGAACCTTTCTAATCTCTAGGAACTCTCTCTAGCACTTCCTTTACTCCCTAGATTTTTTCTCCTTCTTCAGGCTCTCCAATTTTGACCAAAATAGTCTTTTAAAGTTGTGGATGAGCTTTCCCAAGAGTTGCTTAAGCATNCCTTGGATGTAATCTTCACTTTAGTTATAAGACTCAACATATTTTAACAATTCAATTGGCCAGATTGAAAGTAAATTAAGATCGAAGTGAAAACAACATATTTTAACAAATCAATTGACCAGATTGAAAGTAAATTAAGATTGAAGGAAAAGATTCACAATTTCTTTAACATTTTCATGGCTCAACCAATTCAAATCACCATTTCACAAATCTCAAGCAAGGAGAAAGACAGAGAAAACTACTCAGATCTCATGGGGAAAACACAACAAAACTTGGAATTAAGTAAATAACTTATCTCTAGTTAACAAGGAGAAAGATAGAGAAAACTACTCAGAACTCATGGGGAAAGCACAACAAAACTCGGAATTCATATATAAAATCAGTTTATATAAACTATAATAAGTAACTAACTTATCTCTTATTTCTCCCCAAGAACACTCCTCTAGGTTCCTCTGAATCTTTTTCTTTCTTTACAACACACAAAATTCCTCTTCAAAGTAGCAAGGAGGAAGAAATCTCTCACTTTCCCTCCACTCTTACAATTTCTTGAAGAATTCCTCACAATATTGGAACCTTTCTAATCTCTAGGAACTCTCTCTAGCACTTCCTTTACTCCCTAGATTCTTTCTCTCCTTCTTCAGGCTCTCCGATTTTGACCAAAATAGCCTTTTAAAGTTGTGGATGAGCTTTCCCAAGAGTTGCTTAAGCATCCCTTCAAAATTTGGCCTTATCCAAAGATTGATTAGGCATAACCGTCGAGCTCACCGTCGGCGGCCTCGAGGGTGTCGTCGGTGGACTTTTGAGAATTTTTCCCTGTAGCCTCGGGAAAAACTCGCCATCGGCGGCCTAGTTCAAATCTCCACATTTTGGTCCTTTTCGCTCCAAATTCGCTACTTTTTGCATCTTTTAGCTCCAATGACCCTAATTCATCATTACTATAACAAAACATCAAAAATACCTTTCTTTAAAGTGTAATATCATTAAAAACAGTATAAAATAGGTATAAAAATCTCAACATATTTTTCTCTGGTCACATACGGATCATTCCTTTAATAAATATTTTATGTCAAAAAAAGATACAAAATCAAGATTAATTNAGCTCCAATGACCCTAATTCATCATTACTGTAACAAAACATCAAAAATACCTTTCTTTAAAGTGTAATATCATTAAAAATAGTATAAAATAGGAAAAATCTCAACATATTTTCCTCTGGTCACATACGGATCATTCCTTTAATAAATATTTTATGTCAAAAAAAGATACAAAATCAAGATTAATTAGATGGGTCCTTCTTTTGCTAGAATTGTTTTTAAGATAGTGGATAGGAAAGGAGCTGATAATCAAATTATTGATTAAATATCAAGACTTGAGTAGGGAAAAGAGAAAAATAATGAGGATAACATAAATGAGAATTTTCGCGATGTCGGCACTATTTTTGGTGTGGGGTTTGCCCGTAAGAAGCTGTCGGTCATCGGAATTGAAATCCCGTNTCTGATGTCGGCACTATTTTTGGTGTGGGGTTTGCCCGTAAGAAGCTGTCGGTCATCGAAATTGAAATCCCGTTGCCCGCTT
>JXCR01147218.1:266362-320258 GCA_002079205.1 Phalaenopsis hybrid cultivar
TTCTTAGTCCGATATCTTTGAAATGTCCTTACCATTTGAACTCCTTGAAGGTAATTTTTCTTGACTTTTATCTAGAGTATTCTTAGGTAACTTCAGTTATCTATGATGTAATTAACTATAAAGGCTTGCCCTTATAGGAAGCTTTTCCTGAACCCAATATAATATAAACCATATTTAATTCCTTATATTAAATAGGGGAACTTGTCGGCCAATACATTGGTTTTGCAGACCAAACGAATGTCATAACTTTCTTTAGTTTATTTGATTGAGTCTCACCCTCAACTCTTGTGTTCATCCTTCGGGATAGATACATGATTTGAGGTAAAGCGCTCTTTCATCTAAACTATGAAAATTATGGGGTCAGTTTGACTTCATCTTTTTTCAAAACTAAAATTTTTTACAACGTTCTTCCGAAGCGGGCGACGGGATTTCAATTCCGATGACCGACAGCTTCTTGCGGGCAAACCCCACACCAAAAATAGTGCCGACAATTATCTCCTCTCCCATTCTTTCTCTAGCTTCATTCCACCTCCCTCTCGTTCCAACCGAAGTCTACCCCACACACAATTTTCTTAGCAAATTGAGAATACTAAGGATGTTCACCTATCTAAGGAAGAAAAAATAATCAATGTAACGAAGAACAACAAACAAGATAATTTTGCACACTTATGATCACTTCCTTTCCAATTTAATTCTTGCATGACGTTGACCTTAGGATTATTGTATATTTATTTGTATGAATTATTTTTCTCTTACTTTTCGTTGTGGTCGAACCACTTTTTCTCTTATCTTCTTCCTAAACCCAAACATACACGAAATCTACCCATCACAGCCACATATGCACTTAATTCACACAACCACCAGATACCATAGCAGAGTCATCACTCCAACACACAACCACCACCCCAACTCACAACCAACTACCACCACCCCAACCCACAAGTGCTACACAACCCACAGCACAAGCTAGAGCCACCACAAAACGTCAACACCCCGACCCATATCACCACGGCCACACAACTACCATAGCATAGCCAATCACCAAAAGCCAGAGCCATATCATATCACAATAACCCAACTCACATCACAACACAAGTTAGAGCCACCACCCCAACCCACAGTCACCACCCTGACCCACAACCAACTGCCACCACCTTAACCCACACTCACCACACATCCACACAACCCACAACACAAACCTGAGCCACCACATAGTCATAGCATCACAACCCACATGATAGGACAACCCCACAACTACCACAGCAAAGCCGGCCACCAAAACCCAGGGCTACCACACCACAACCACATATGCACTGAATTCACACAACCACCACAGCCCACAACAGAAACACCATAAGCCAAAGCTACCACTCCATCCCACAGCCACCACCCCAACCCACATCTAACTACCACCACCCCAACCCATAAGTATCAGACAACTCACAGCACAAGTCAGAGCCACCACACAACCACACAACACAGCTGCACAACTACCATAGCAAAGCCAATCACAAAAACCCATAGCCACATCACAGCACAACACCCTAACCCACATCACAGCACAACACCCTAACCCACATCACAGCACAAGCTAGAGCCATCAACCTAACCCACAACCACCACAAAATCATACAACTCAAAACACAAGCTAGAGCCACCACACGACCATAGCACCCCAACCCAAATGATAGGACAACCACACAACTACCACAACAAAGCCAACCATCAAAACCCAGAGCCACCACACCAAAACCACATATGTTCTGAATTCACACAACCACCACATCACACAATCGAGCCACCACAAGCCAGAGCCACCACTCCAACCCACAACCACCACCCCAACCCATAACTATCACATAACCACACAACCCACAGCACTAGCCAGAGCCACCACACAAGCATAACACCCCAACCCACATCATAACACAGACACACAATTAGTACCTCACAACTAACCACCAAAACCCAGAGCCACATCACAACACAGCACCCCAACCCACATCACATCACAAGTCAGAGACACCATCCCAACCCACAACTGCCACACAACCACTCAACCTACAACATAAGTCAAATCCACCACAGGATCACAACACTCCAACCCACAACACATCACAACCACATAACTACCATAGCACAACCAACCACTGAAACCTAAAACCACCCTATCACAGCCGCATATGCACTAAATTCACAAAGCCACCACAGCCCACAACAAAGCCACCACAGCCCACAACAGAGACACCACAATAGATAACCACCATAGCACAAGCAAGAACACCCAAACAATTCACCACCAACACTAGCATCGATACAACACCTTAGCAAGCAACCACCACCAATTCCACAGTAAAGGGCTTCACCTAGATAAAGAAAATCCAACATCAATGTAAAACTGCAAAAAGAACATACAATAGAAAACCAACAAGAAAATAATCAATCAAAAATTAACAAGAGAACAGCCAATCGCAAATCATAAAGACAGAGGCAAGTTGGAAGAGAATAACGTAGGTCGAAGGAGAGGGACAGATCTAAGAAAATACGAGACACGGATTATAGACTGGACAGGAGGAGGCAATCGGGAATGGAGAAGCTCGGCTCAAGAAAGAGGAGGGAGAAGCTCGGCTCAAGAAACAGGAGGGAGAAGCTCGGTCATGAGAGAGAGGAGGGAGAAGCTTGACGTGGTCGCAAGAGAAGAGAGGGAGAATCTCAGTCGCAAGAAAGGGCTTGAGTTAGGGTGGTAAAAAAATGTTGCGACATATAATAAGAAATGCGGGTTGTGGGATCATACTCGTAGCCCGGTTCTGCTGAAATTATCCAAAACATTCCCAAAACGTGTCATCCAAATGAGAAAGTGTGGCTTGTGGTCACACTGCACGAGTTAAACGGTCCCAAACACACCCTTAAACTCCAATAAACTAAATGAGGGAGTGTTTGACCTTTCATAAGAGAATAAAAGAGCACTTAGCACGCACACCAAAGACGACATGGGCTAAAATGCAAAATAAATATAAATGACATAACATAAAGCACACCCAAAAAATGAGCAAAACTTGAACTCCAACCATAAAACACGACCTGATTTGAGAATGAAAATTGAAGGAGGAGCCCCATGGTTGCTAACGAAGTACATTCCAGCCAATCGTGACAAATCAAACCACAAACCCAATGACCCTGGTAGGACGGAATCATGAAACTTGATTGGTTCAATTCAACGTCAAAATGAAACAAAAATCACAAATTTAATCGGTTAAGAAGTTTTAAGCAACCTATAATTTTCAACCCTTTAAAATCTGAAAAAGACACTAAAACTTAACTGAAATCCTAATAAACAAAGATCATCGAATGCAACTTTAACGTAAGTTAGGTTTGGTACATATACCGTCAGTTTATCTATATTCATTTGATAAGTTTACCCAAATTGTAGGTCAATATTTACATTTCTGCTTTTTGCCTGGATTACCAGTAGGCTCACTTAAAGACTATACCTCTTACCCCAACTTAAACAACTTCAACCTAACTTTTCAAAATGAAACTCATAACTAAAATAAAACCAAATAAATCACAGCATTCACAACTATAGAAACGTCATACATTAGACAAACTCAATTGACATCAAATAAAATCGAGTAGAAACTTTTTTTGACATAAGAATATGAACGATAGCATGATCTGTAGACATATGCATAACATGTTGCTCCTATCCCTTGTCTTCAGGTCCTTACTCATTGCACATAAAGGGGTGGTTTGAATCGTGAGAACTACCACCTCCTGGAGTGGGTTCTGCCTACGCATATTAATTGGCCTTTTGAAACAAATCTTCTATGTATTCACCATCAAGGACTTGCATAATCTAGTACATAGCATGCTTTAATGCACTCAGTACCAGTTAAAACTGAACATTTGAGTGCAGTGAGATATCATTTGAAATCACAAAATATATTTGCATTAGTCTTCGGACATTATGCATACCAAACATACCTAGACAACTTGATTTATAATCAATTCGTAAGGCCTACAACTCTTAATAAACAACAACCCACCCTATCTTGCATCCTTGAGACCGGTCATGCATGATTTTGAACGCGATTAAGAGGTTTAGGTGACAGTTCTTTCCAAACATGGTTATAAATCCATTTAGCTTAGGACTTTGAAGTTTTGCCTCTTTCGGGGAACTTCACCCTAGGACTTCGAGATGGTTCGTCTAATTACGACATAAGTTCTCACATTTAAGCTCTTGCATGATTGTATGTCGTGCAGTCTTAACTTTCTAATAAAACATCAAAACAGAACATTAAAATCTTTCTTTGAAAATCATAAGATTCAACTTCTTGAGGAAAAAGCCACAGAATTAATCGAGAATTTTCTTAATTAGCTTCGGTCATTTAAGATTTAATTAACTAATGGTGGTTTGCCCCTATAGGAAGGAGAAGACCCCAGAACTAACCTAAACCTCATTTAGGGGCTGTTTGGGGCAACTGCAGCTTCTCAGCTTTTCAACTGCAACTGCGATGCCCCAGGAAGCAGCTGCAGGGAAGCTGGCTGTCTGTTTGTTGCAGCTGTGTGAAAACAGCTGTGGGACAACTGTTTATGAAAAAATGACAATTCAGTCGTGGTCTATTAAAACTGTTTAAAATAGAACTATGACAGCCACATATTTGATACTTCAGAAGCAAAAAAATCATTTCAAAACAAAACAAAAGTTCAGATACAGAACTTACTTAACAGTGAGTACCGAAAGTGCTAATGAAAAAGAAAAAAATAAAAATATATAATCTTATGTTAATTTAACAGCTAAACCTTAATTTTTTTACCTAGATCCTACCTACACTTAAAAATCTATATTTCACTTTTAAAAGTTAAAATATTAGTATTTTAGATGTGATATTAATGATTCGAGCGTAATAAATAAAAAAATTAAAATGTTTGTGTTAGATATGTAAATACATTTCAATTGGATGCTATTTATGTAAATACTTTTCTTCCCAAACCATATTTATACTTCTTGTATGATTATATAACTCACAAATAACCATTAAAGTATCCAACTAACATAAATACCAATTTCAGCAAGTCAAATTGAATGTACATATATGAAATCTTAGTTGACTGAAAGACAAAGCCAACACAAACAAGTCCAAATGGATCATTCATGTTCTTAATCCATCCTATCTTTATATTATTTTTAAGAAATTATAATTTATAGGTGTTGAGAGAAGCTAAGAATTTAATACTTGATGGCTCAAAACAGTGATTCAATAGAAATTTAACAGAGACTTCAAAACAGAGAAAAACTAATGCTGTTGCATCTCAAAAATGACTAAAGAAGAGAAAAAATAGTGCTCTTGCATTTCAAAAATAGAAACAACTAGTGTTCTTGTGCATCAAAAATGGGGAAGCTATGATTCTTGCCCATCAATCAATGAAGAAGGTGTGATATGATTCATTAATGTGATGTGATTCCTTAGACCCTATGGCTCTTTTCTGTAAGAAAATACGTGTCCTTGACCAATGAAAACCATGCAGCATCATTAAAAGAACTCCAAATGAAATCATCAAGCTAATTTCAAGGAGCACAAAATTGGGACTCTCCAGCCGAATTGCAAAAGCAAACAGAAGGAGAAATGTTGGAGAAGGGAATTTGCACATTGTTGCAAATGTCTTTGACATAAACATGAGCAAAGCATTTCAAGAATCCCTGTGAAATCTATTTCTTTGTGAAGAGAGACAAATAAAAGTAGTATCCATACAAGTTCAAGTGTAAAAATAACACTTAGATCTGATCTATTTTTTTTCGTGTAAATCCAGAAATTCTTGGTCAACTTCATCCATAAAGCCTGAATCAAGGAAAGAAAAATAAAAGGATTGGTACAATCGACATAGAAATTTTTTCCTCACAAATAAAATACACAGAAGATTCGCGACTGTCGAGAGTGAAATGTCGCGCCAAACGATCCTAAACTGCGGTCTCCCGCAGCACAGCACAAAGAAAGCCGCATCAAACGAACCTTTAGTCTTTGGACTAAATAAGGGAAGTGACATATCAAATTGTTCGCAGACCAGTGTTGATATCCAACACTTTCTTTTTTCAAATAATCAAAGTCATTGTAAAACTTTCGGTGACACGCTTGATTATTCAAATAACCCAAACCTTCAAATCTGCACGACAATCAAAAGCCCCGTGTCGAGGAGAACAACATGGCCCGATAATGAACAACGAGAAAACCCTTAACGCACTCAATCTGGGGCAGACACAACATTAGAGAGGAAGAAGACCCATCGAGAACACTCGAGTCCAAGAGCAAGCCAAGGAGAGTAGGGAGTGGCTGATCCTTCTGTCTAGAGGTGTGTTAGGGTTTAAAATAAGGAGTATATCCATTGGTGGTCGAAGGCTGGAGCAGTTGGTGCTTTGTAATCAAGTGGGAGGGTTTGTACTGACAGTGACATAATTACATCGCTCGCTTGGGTTGGGGCGGCAAGAGTGCACCACTTCGTAGCTCTAGTGTGCCCAAAAGTATCTAGGTAGAGTGGGTTAGCCAATTTGTGGTGCGTGTGTGCCTAAGGCACCTTGACATAGCCACGGCAATACAGGGTGGGTGCGCTTAGGGTAGCGTAGCCACTTCAAAAAACTGCGTGGCCACGTTAGACAGGATTAAGTTTTTAAGGTATTTTTTGGCTTTTTGGAGCTTGGAAAGAGTGTCTTCTAATGGGAGGAGAGATGTCGTTTTGGTTAAGAAGTGAGCCCCAATTTGGGAGAGCGAAAATTTGGTGGAGTTTCTGTAAATGATTTTAGTGGCTTTTGATTGATAAATTAAGTGTTTTTTAGATCACGTTAACTTTAGCTGAATTTTGGTTTTTTTTTTTTTTTTGCTCTCTTTTAATTTAGTTGATTTTTAATTTTGATTAGGTGGATTTTATTTTAGGTCAAATTATGATTAACTCAAGTTTTAGCTCAAGTGAGGTCCAGTCATAGCTCATCCGAAATTAATTCAACCATATAGTGACATTAGGAGGGAGGTCGGTCATCTGTTATGATAAGATTTTATATAAGGGTTGACCAAAAAATGACATCAATAGTGATATCACGTATCATTTGTGAAATTGACATTCGATTTGAACACGTTGAAACATAAATTTAAAATTTTCAAACAAACTATAGAGATAAATAATTTATCATTTATGAAAATTGATTGAGGAATGAAAAAGTCATCCTAACTAAAATTGTAGATTACCTATCATTTAATGAAAGGCTACTTGTATTAGTAAAAGAATGGAAAACAAAAAGTAAAACCTCTCATGCATGGAAGCAAGAAACAATCAACACCATGAGCATTATTATCTTCTAATTTGATGGTTCTGCCATTTAAACTCATATAACATAACTTAGACATAATAATCAATGTCGCTTTTTACAGTGAATTTCATGAAAAAAATAAAAATAAATTAGCATTTAAATACTTCACACTTGCACTAGACTTGAGCATTGGGCGGGTGGCCTGACAGGCTCGCCAAATGCATGTGGGCCATGGGCGGGCTTTGCTGTAAAAATAAAAATTTAGTGGGCCCGGCCTCGCCCGAGCCGGCATCGACTTGGTCAAAGCTCCTAATAGCCAAATTCGGCGCGCCCGCATAAGGTCCGCCCAAAAAAAACTTGAATTTATTTGAAGTGACTTACATACATACCACATAATTCTTGTTTGTTTAGTGTTTACATATCTCACAGTCAGATTTTAATATCTAGCATTATGAAAGTTTCTTTTAGCAAAACTTGAATGACTTTTAGCAAAATTTTAACCCGACCTCAAATAAGCTATGGAAAGTTTCTTATATATAAATTTTGCTAAAAGTCATTTCTTATAAAATTCAAATTTTTGCATCTATATTTTCTTAAGGCCCGTTGATCGGCTCGGCCTATAGAGTGGGCAAGCTTGACCATGTTTTTTTAGATAAAAATTGGGTTCAAGTCAGACCCGAGCTCGCTTTGACTAGTCAGAGCCTGATTAAGCTCGGCCCACGCGAAGCACGGCTAGCACAACGCCCAGGTCTAATTGCATCCAAGCTTTCCTATTTGAATACATAATACTAAAATATCACTATTACTTAGTGAAATAAAAATTTTAACGCATAAATTGATGGCATCGAACTATCATAAATGTTAATACCAAACTTTAGATGTTAGATATGTAAACAAATAGGAATTTTGTTGTGTGCATGTAAATTTCTCAAAAAAATTTCGCACATCAAAAATAAAAGAAAATTAGCAACCTAATATAATAACAATCTTCAAGTTAAAGTAACTTGTGAATTGATGAGGATTCACCATCACAATGAAAAGTAGCATTAAGAAAATCGAATATATCTTGACCACTGTCCATTAATGTCAACAACAATAACAAACCTTTATCTCACTAAGTGATGTCAGCTACATGATTCCTTTTGCTCCATTGCGTCCTACTTAGTGTCATATTTTCATTTAATTCTAATAAATTAAAATCATTTTTTATACAATATGACCAAGTCTTTCTAAGTGTACCCCCGTCTTTCTTAACATAAATTGAATCTAAAACATCTACTCTCCTAACTAGTTCATCAAATGGTTGATGTTTAATGTGACCAAACCATCTAAGACGACTCTCTATAATTTTGTCTACCACTGGAGCTACACCAATCCTATCACAGATATATTCATTTCACAATTTGTCTCTAAGTGTAAAGCCACTTATCCACCTAAACATTCTCATCTCGGTAAAGCTTAACATAGTTTTACGCTTCTCTTTTAAAAGCCAACATTTTGTGCCATAGAGCATTGCAGATCTCACCACCACTTAAAAAATTTTCTTTTCAATCTAAGCGATACTTTCCTATCACACAACAAGCCCGAAGCATTTGTCCACTACAACCATCCAACTTAAATTCTACTAATAAAATCCCCATCTATATCACCATCTCTTTGAACAATAGACTGAGATATCTAAAACATTCACATCTTTTAATAATTTGATTACTTATAGTTACAACTCTGTACTAGAGCTACTACTACTAAAATTACATTTCATATATTTAGTTTTAGTTCTACTCAAACGAAGGCTCCAAAGCAGACCTCCATAATTCAAGTTTTTCTTGTGTTTTTTTCCTCTAGTCTTATCCACAAGAAGGATATCATCAGCGAAAAGCATACATCAAGGTACATTCTCCTGTAAATGTCCAGTAAGAGCATCCATAACTAAAGCAAAAAGATATGAGCTTAAAGTCAATACCTAATATAATTCAACTAAAATAGGAAAAAAATTTGTCAATCCCCCTTCTATTCGAACACAAGTAACAACTACAGTACATATCTTTAACTACTTGAATATAAGTTACATCAACACATTTCTTCTCTAGAGATCTCCGAAGTATATCTCTTGGAATCAATAAAAATCATAGGAAGATCCTCCTTATTTGCAGTAGGAACGACATCATCCACCGTCCATTAGTTTACTTCAAAAAAATCTATGTAACTGAATGACACCTTAAAAGTTCAGTTTGTAAGAATATAAATTTTGATGTGAGATATATAAATACATAAGAATCAGGTAATATGTATGCAAATTCCTGAATAAAATAATAATTGGTGGAGTATTTTCATAAAACTATTTAAAGTGAATTATGTATCATTTTCCATTCATTTCTATTTAATTGACTGATGATGATGATGCCGCTTAATCTTTTGCTCTCGTTTCTTCTTATATTCTTATTATTTTTATTATCCTAAGTTTTATGTGAAACTTCCGGTCAAAATATTAAAAAATTTTACATAATTTCTATTTAGAGTCCGTTTGGGGCAGCTTGTGTGTTTCAGGATAAGCTGTTTATCCTGAAATGTGGTCCGTGGGCCGACTACGGGGGTCCACTTGCGGTCTGCGTTTAGCGTGAAAATTCAAACACAATTTCATATAAGCTGACGTAACGCACGACCCCGCACTTATAAGTTGCGCCAAAGGAACCCTTAATCTGCTTGAATTGGAATGACATCATCTGCTTTTGGCGGCGGGACATATCTCATAATTCTTACAATAATGAAGGAAAGGCGCATGGTTTGAAGGACGGTGGGCGTCCTCTCCATTAATGCAAAAAGCTGCTTTTCGCGGACGCAAGCTGTTGCACGTGATCCGAACAAAGCTGTTTGGTTAAGCAAAATTTAAATCAAACGATTGGAAGTGAAAGACAATAAGCCGCGGTCCATATTCTAGAAGTTGAGGATCGACAGGAGTGGATGGATTTCTTAAATCAGCCAAATCAAAACCATGGACGGCTCGCTTTAAAAATATGTAATATAAAATTGCGGCAAAAGCTAAATTTTGAATTACAAATATCAAAGTCAAATAATATTTTTTTAATTATTGAATATTTTATTTCAACATGGATGGACAGCCAACTCAGATAGTATAGGTCATTTATTTTACCTTTATTACTGACATGTCCAAATAATACTCCAATTAAGGTCTGGGAGATATATATATATATATATANGATGCGTCGGGCTCGTCGGGGCAGCCCGTTTTGCGGCAACACATGACTGTGTGACAATGCGTTAAAGTAGTGCGTTGTGATGGCATGATGGGTTGTGACGATGCGTCCTAGCGTGATGACACGTTGAGGCGATGTGTTACAGCGACGCGTTGAGTCGCGGCAACATATTGTTGTGGTGCGTCGTGGTGACTTATGGCATGGCGACACATTGTCATGGTGCGTCGGAGCGACGTGTTGCAGCGCAACGACGTATCGTGGCAGTGTGTCGCGTGCTGGGCGAAGTATCGTAATGGCTTGATGTGTTGAAGGTCCAATGTCATGTAAGAAGGTTACCGTGAGGATAAATTGTCATCAGCCTTTTACTTGGTTGAGGTTATGCATTAGAGTATTACTCAATGATGTTTAACATGTATGGAAGGATCCCACAAAAGTCCACCGAGGACTTATTAACCCATCCGATGTTGTTTTTGGGCATTGTTCACTTATGAACCTATGTGGAAGGGATCAGGTGTAGCCCACCAAGGACTGTTAACCTATCTAGGGTTACTTATCGAATTAGAAACTCGGTGATGTTAACCCATTTGAAAAAGGTTAGATCAAATCCTCTTGGGATCGATCGTGCTCTGACTAAGATACAACCAGAGTTGTGTATTTATTGGGCCAAGAGCATAAAGTGACTTGTCAATGAGCCGTTACACTTTCTAAAAATATTTTTTTTTTGTAGAAGAAAGCAAGTAAATATTATTTAATAAGTCTGAGATACATTGACATTGTATGCAATATGACATAGATGATATAACTGAAGTGCTACTGGTAGTATTTCCGAAGATTCTCGGCATTCCAAGTCTGAGGCAAGATTTTCTCAGCTGAGTCTTTGAGCTTGAAGGTTCTAGGCTTGATCATGGCAGTCACAATGTATGGGCCTTCCCAGGGAGGGGATAATTTGTTGTGTTGGGGACCATGACCAGCGGCTTTGATACTACGCAAAACCAGGTCACCAATGGAGATAGGTCGAGGTTTTACTCTTCGGTTGAAGTGGCGAGCAATTCTTTGGCGGTAGGAAGTAGCTCTGAGGTGGGCCACATCGCTTATTTTTGGGAGAAGATCCAATTGCTGTCGGAGCTTTTCTTCATTTCTATCTGAAGTGAAAGTCTTAATTCAGGGGTTTGGAACTCTGATATCAACGGCAATGACAGCCTCGGTGCCGAAACATAAGTTATATGGGGTTCCCCGGTAGGAGTTCATGCGGTGGCGTGATAGGTCTAGAGGACATTATGCAGCTCTTTTACCCACAGCCCCCCAGCCTTCTTGAGACGAGTCTTCAACCCCTTGAGCACGGTTCGATTTGTCACCTCTGTTTATCCATTCGTTTGGGGATGCGCCACAGCAGTGTGCATTAACTGAAAGTGAAGACCCTACCAGTGAATTAAGTCCTATTATCGGTGATAATTTTTGCAGGAAGCCCAAAATGATAGATGATGTTTTTTCCAGACAAACTGTTTGACATTGGCCTCAGTGATCTTGGCAAAGGGGCTCTGCTTGAACCCATTTAGTGAAGTATTCGACTGCTAAGATGATAAATTTTTGTTGTCCAGTAGCTATCAGAAATGACCCCATGATATCTACCCCCCATTGGGCAAAAGACCAAGGACTCAGAAAAGATGTGAGTTCTACTGGCGGTGCATCTGTGAGATTGGAGTGTAGTTGACAATTCTTGCATTTTTGCACAAACTCTAATGCATCTTGTTTGATTGTGGGCCAGTAAAAGCCTTGTGTCATTGTTTGAAAAGCAAGTGTCCTCCCATCAAGATGCTCCCCACATATTCTGGAATAAACTTCTCGTAGAGTATAATCAGCTTCAGATGGAGGAAGACACTTGAGATATGAACCTACAAATGTCTTCTTATATAGTTCATCCCCTATAAGGATGAATGTGGAAGCCATGCGTTATATGTGAATTGATGTAGTAGCATCATCTGATAGTGTTCCATCTCGGAGGAAGGAGAAGATGAGATCCATCCAAGATGGCTCCCGGGGGTCATTTATAGACAATATCACCCATGGGCCATGGATGCTAGGAAAATATATCTCCTCAATATACCTTCTTTTATAGAGATCTCCAGTTGTTGAAATTACAAGCTTAGAAAGGGCATCAGCTCAGGTGTTATGCTCCCGAAGTATGTGAATGTGCTGACATATTTCAATTTGGGCAAGAAGTATTTTTACTAGACTGAGATACTGAACCAGTTGGAGTATGAGCGTCAAATTCTCCTTCTACTTTGGATGCAATGAGTTGAGAATCAATGTAAATAATCATGTTTCGTATTTCACAGTTGATGACAAGCTTTAATCCAGCGACAAGTGCTTCATATTTGGCAACATTATTGGTGGCTTGGAATTTCAAATGAAGTTTGTACTTCAAAATGTCTTTCTTTGGAGAGATGAGTAATATTCCTGCATCAGCTCCTGAGTTTTCGAATGCTCCGTCTATGTATGGTGTCTACTGAGGTGATCGTGGAAGAAAAGAGGGTGGCTCATCAGAGGTAGGCACTGTACATTCTACCACAAAGTCGCCTAACACCTGTAATTTGATGTTCGGTCATGGTAAATATTGGACGTCAAATTCTCCCAATTCCACCGACCATTTAACTAATCTTCTTGATGCTTCTGGCTTTTGTAGTATAGCCTTTAAAGAGATTTGTGTGTAGACGCCAATAGTGTGAGCCTGAAAGTACGGACAAAGTCTCCTTGCTGAGAATACCAAGGCTAGCGCAGTCTTGTCTGCCATCGGATAACGACTTTCTATATTAGAGAGAATCTTGTTAATGTTTCTCGACTGAGTTTTCTATTCTGACAAGAACAGAGCTTATTGCATGAGGTGAAATAGCCTAATAGATATATAACATCTCTCTGTGGATTGGCTTTGAGAGGAGGGGCGGTGAAGTCAAATATGCCTTGAGTTGCTCGAAAACACTCTGACAATCATCTGTCCAATGAAAACCAGTGTTTCGAGCACCTCTAAGTATCTTAAAGAACGACAGATACTTATCCTTAGAACGAGCTAAGAAGCGGGATAAAGAAGCTATACGACCATTCAACCGTTGTACGTCTTTAATGTTTTTTGCAGGCATCATGTCTCTCAGCGCCTTGATTTTTTCTGGGTTTGCTTCAATTCCACGATGGGTAACCATGAACCCCAAAAACTTTCTTGATGTGACTCCAAAAGCACATTTAGTTGGATTAAGTCATAAATCGTATTGAGGAAGGAGTTGGAATCACTCCTCCAAATGAGAAATGTGTTGGGATGCTTCCTGGTTTTTTACTAACATGTCATCAACGTAAACCTCCATTGTATGCCTCAGAATATTTTTGAAGACTTTGTTCATGAGGCATTGATAAGTTGCACCATCATTTTTTAATTCGAATGGCATAACCTGATAACAGTATAAACTCTTATCTTTTTGAAAAGAGGCGGTTGTACCTTGAGTATGCATCCATAAAGCTGGCATCTGATGTCTGGAAGTTGCATCAACAAGTTGATCTATGTGTGGGAGGGGAAAGTTATCATTCAGACATGCTTTATTGGATCTGCATAGTTTACACATATTCTCCATGAAACACTAGCTTTTTTTCACCATGATGACATTGGCCAGCCATGCAGGATGATGTACTTCCCGTATGAACTTTGCTTCAAGAAGCTTTAAGCTTCTTCTGGACGACGGGTTTAAAATTTGGATTTATCTTTAAAGAAGGCATAATTATTTCAGGGTCAACCCCATGCATGTCAGCTGGGGTCCATGCAAAAATATCTTGGTACCTTTGGAGGAGATCTACATATTCTGACTTTTGTTCATCGGAGAGTAAGGAGTAAGGAACCAAGTTGTACTGTTCTCGATGGGTGTTCATTAGAGAGCGGAACGTGAACCAAATCTTACATGGGGAAAGCTCTTTGAGATACATCTTCATCTCAGAGATCAAAGTTTCAATGGTAAGTATCACTGATGGGCGTGGTTGAGCTTGTCTGAGGTAGCATGATTGTTCTATTTGTTGATCTCCTCGTACAACGTTGATCCCTGCTAGGGTTGGAAATTTGAGCTTCAAGTGTAGCACAGATGTTACAATGTCAAAGATGGATTGCATAGGTCTCTCGAAGATGACATTGTATGTTGATTCTGACTTGACAACAATGAACTAGACTGAGCGAGTTAGCTGCCGAGGAAAATCTCCCATGAAAACAGGAAAATTTATTATTCCCTCGACCCGTATTGATCGATTACAAAACCGTATAATGGTTCAAATGCAGGTTGAAGTTTTTCCCTTGTCGATCTCAAACTAAGAAAATTGAATTAAAACAAAACATCAACAGAGCTCCCATTGTTGATCATGATTCTTTTTACATTGTAGCAAGGTTCGTCAATTCTTGCGCTAATGACAAGAGGATTTTGTGAGGTACTCAGACTCCTAAATCAGAATTATCAAAAGTGATATGTTGAAGGCGTAATTTCTTCTGTGTTGGTTCACCAGGTGTAGTGATAAGAACTTGATCAGTCCGCAACGGACCTTCTACAATTGTCTGAATTTCACCTATGACTGGGTGATCCCCATGTTGTTGCCTTTGTGATTGTTTCCCCCCAGCAAGAGCATTATCGTTACCAACTAGTTTGTTTTGAATAAATCAAAAAAGATATTCCTATCGAATCAACCTTTCAATTTCTTCCTTAAGGAGTTTATATGCATCAGTGGTGTGGTCATGATTTCGACGAATATGACAGTATTGTTCTTGATTTTCCGTGTTAGGTTTTAAGGGGTGACACCACTTAACAGCTTGCTCATCCTTGATGGCCATCAACATGTTTGCATGTGACGTGTTAAGTGGTGTATACTCTTTCTTGGGTCGATATTCAGTTCGTTGACCCGCAGGTTGAAGGAGGAGGTCACGGTTCTTCGGTTGTTCAGACTTTCTTCGTTGCGAAGATTGATTATTGTCTCTGGAGTTACCTCTGCGCTTTCCCTCAAATTTCTCAAATTGTTCCTTATGTGCACTGATAGCCTCATAGGCAGTGATTTTGGCCTCAACACAGTGGACAAGATCAGCATAAGAACAAACTGTCTCCCGCATCAATGATGAGTAGATGGGTCCTGGACGAAGCCCCCCAAGGAAAACCCCCCTAAGTAACTCTGGATCTACTCCTAGAATTTGACGGTCTTCAGCAGAAAACCTGCAGAAGTAGCCTTTAAGCGACTCTCCTTCACTTTGACAAATTCCTGAGATATGGGATAATTCCTTGATGATTCGTCAATTTGCAATGAATTGCTCCACAAATAGTTTACCAAGCTCATTGAAGGAGTTTATAGTGCTTCCGACAGAGAGTAGAACTAGGTTCGAGCTTGTCCCTTAAGAGTGGTTGGGAACACCTGACGTAGAAGCGCATCAGAGGCACATTGAATGTGCATGATTGTTTGATAATGATCAATATGTTTATAGGGGTCAATTATCCCTTCATATGAGTCAATGTTCGACATCTTGAAGCATGTTGAGATAGGGTGTTGGAGGACCTCATTCACTAGGGGAGGGGATTCAAGGATGTTAGGGTGAGTGTGGAAGCGATCCTTTTTCTCTAGGGGAAACTCTTCTTAGATAAGACAACATAGTTTGTTACAGATGACATCATCTAGAACGGTAGCAAGACGTTGTGGTGCTAGGGGAGCTGCATGAGATGAATGAGTGGAACTTGTGGTTTCTAGGACGTCCTGGCAAGGGAATTTTTCCCTCTTGAGCAGGGGGGGACGGTAAGAGTTCCTCTGGGCAGTATGTTTCTCGTAGGCATGAATTTAATATTAAACGAGTTTTGGTCATCGGTGTGGACAGTGGTTGTTGGATCCCTCGTAGGAATTGTATGATCTCCAATTAAGACTCATCCATTCTATGTATTCTTTCTTCCATAGAAGGACCCGAAACCCCCTCGTTGGTTGGACAACGTCTTCTAGGGCGGGAAGATGAAGAAACATGTCACCCTTGACTTCGTGATTGTTCCCTGGAATGATGGGAGTTAGAGCGAGCTACTCCATTGTCCCGAATATTTTGCCTGCTGGCCATGTAAGAAATTGAGCAAGTACTTCAGTGGTGGGATTGAGAGTTTCCCACAGACGACGCCAAACTGATGTGTGCTAGAAAATTCACGGCAGTAGAGTAAAAAATTATCATCTTAGCATTGTACGAAAGTTCAGCACACACACAAATGAAATAGAAAAAAGCGGTGATGACTCCAAAAGTTTTAACGTGGAAAACCCATTAGGGAAAAACCACCGGGTCTGACCCAGTTACGGAAATCTACTAATGATTGATAATTGCAGAAATCCCTTATCCTACAGACCGGAAAGGGTAACTATATTTTTCAGATTACAATGTCGGCTGACGTCGTCTGGTTGGTGGTGATTGATGAGACGACGGTCAGCGGTGGTCGACGGCGGTCGGCGGTGGTCGCCTGAGGTCGGAGGTGGTCGTCGGCGATCGAGGTCGACGGNTAATAGGAAATTTCTAGAAAAGAATAAAAAAACAGTTTTCAGAATAGAGTTGTGGCAACGGTCTAAAATATAATGCAGGCAGAAAGCTATCTCAAAAAGATTCTAAATCATCCAACTTTATAGTATATGTATTAAGCAGTTATTAGTGAAGAGTCTCATGAGGAATGCAAGCATGTAACTACATAAGAGACTTAGTATACTCATGATGCGTGCTAGAAAATTCGCGGCGGTAGAGTAACAAATTATCTTCTTAGCATTGTACGAAAGTTCAGCAGCACACACAGATGAAATAGAAAAAAGCAGTGATGACTCCAGAAGTTTTTACGTGGAAAACCCGTTAGGGAAAAACCACGGGGTTTGGCCCAGTTGCGAAAATCCACTATTGATTATGATTACGGAAATCCCTTGTCCCACAGACGGGAAATGATAGTTATATTTTTCAGATTATAATGTCGACTGAAGGTGTCTGGTTGGTGATGATTTATGACGATAGGTGGAGGTTGACGATGGTCGGCGGTGGTCTTCGGCGATCGACGGCGGTCGACGACGGAGGTCTGTGATCGACGATGGTGCTGGCGGTGGTCGACGACGGAGGTCGGTGGTGGTCGACGACGATTGGTGGTGATGCTGAGCTGCAGTTTCTCCTCAAGACCTCAGACTCTCTCTCGATTTCTTCTCCCCTCATGAGAGGGATAGGGCTCTATTTATAGTGTTATGAGTGCAATTAATGCAGGAATATGAACCATTTTGATTGGACGGTCCGGAGAGCTTCCCTCAATCATACGGCGTTTAATGGACATTTGAGTGCCTTAATGATGTTAGAATTGAGTGATATTGGGTTCGTTGGATTTGTTTTGTCGAGCCGCTCGATTTGAGTATAAACTTGTCATATTTGACAGTCGTTTTACTTTCCAAATATATTCATAAATCTTCTAAATGTTGTTTAATCACTTGATATGGGCTTGATTTGACTTGGATTGGGCTAGTTTTTATATCATTAGGTCTGTCTCATTGAACAAGTCAGTTTGACTATAAGTTTGCTGAAATTGGAGTTCTAGATGACTTTTTATCAAAATTTGAATGTTTCTTGCTTAAAATATCATCTCAAGATTCGTGTCATGCCTCGAGATTTGTGTTGGATGATGAAAATTTGTTTGTGGTGTATTAGTTGTCCCCTATTTTTCGGGCGAGGCCCTTTTTATCGTCCAAAACTATCAATATATGGAGTATTTATGTATAAGAATATGTATATCTTACTTAGTTAAGAATAATTTTTATTCTTATATAAATAGAAAGTTGAACTCAGCTTAATTAGTTAGTATCTTTTACTTTATGTGAGAAAGGGGGGTTTAAATCCCGCCTAAAACAGAATATATAATATTTTATAAAAGAATTTGAAGAGATTAAGGAATTTGAAAGGACAAAAGAGAAGAATAAAAATTGAAAAGATTTTTTTTTAATATGAAAAGTTTTTATTCATTATTATTTATGAGCATTTAATATTTGTACTTCTTTTTAGATTTCTATATTAATATGCATTTATTGGTCAAGGCTCTTTTTGAGTCTATAAATAGAGGCTTGAAGAAGAGGGTGGGGGTGCGGCGGTGCGTTGTGGCGACGCGGCGACGCGACGCGACGTATCGTCGGGGAAGCCCGTTTCGGCGATGCNGGGATTTGAAAAAGCAAAAGAGAAGAAAAAAAATTGAAAAGATTTTTTTTTTTAAATATGAAAAGTTTTTATTCATTATTATTTATGAGCATTTAATGCTTGCATTTCCTTTTAGATTTCTATATTAATGTACATTTATTGGCCAATGCTCTTCTTGAGTATAAATAGGGGCATGAAGAAGATGATGGAGGTCCGGTAGTGCGTCGTGGCGACGCGTTGCAGCAGTGCATTACGGCAGCACAACGTGGTGGCTCGGCGAGGCAACCTGTTGCAGCGGCGAGATGTGGCGACGCGGTGGTGCAACCCGTTGCAGTGGCGCGATGCGACGGCGCGGCGAGGCAGCCCGTTGTGGCGGCGCAGCTGGGAAACCCTTTGCGACAGTGAGATGCGACGACGTGGTGACACGGCGGGGCAACCTGTTGTGGCGGTGTGACAGGGCAACATGTTGTGGCTGCGCGACATAACAATACGACCCGACAACGCGGTTGGGCAACCCATTGCGACGGTGCAACACGGCGGGGCAACGAGTTGAGGTGACGAGCTACGGTGGGACAACGCATTGTAACGATGTGTGCACCGCAGAGAGGCGTTGCGATGACGTGTTGCGATGTGACGACACAAGACAACGATATGTTGCGTTGTGGCAATGCGTTGCGATGATATGTCGCAGCGCGGCAATGCATTGTGACAGTGCATCGTGGAGATAAGTGACTGTGTGACGATGCATTGCAGTAGTGCGTTGTGATGACGGGACGCGTTGCGGCGATGCTTCCCGGTGTGATGACGCTTTGGGGCGATGCTTTACATCGACGCGTTGAGTCGCGACAACGTGTTGTGGCAGTGCGTCGTGGTGACTTGCGGTGTGGTGACGCATTGTGATGGTGCGTCGGGGTGACGCGTTACAATACAGCGACGTGTCGTGGTAGTGTGTTGCAGTGGCGTGCTGGGTGAAGTATCTCAGTGGCTTGATGTGTTGGATGTCCAATGTCATGTAAGAAGGTTACTGCGGGGATAAATTGTCAGCGGCCTTTTACTTGGCTGAGGTTATGCATCAGAGTATTACTCAGTGATGTTTAACATGTATGGGAGGATCCCACGAAAGTTCACCGAGGACTTATTAACCCATCTGAGGTTGTTTGCTAAAGCATTGCTCACTTATAAACCTGTGTGGAAGAGATCAGGTGTAGCCCACCAAGGACTGTTAACCTGTCCAGGGTTATTTATCGTAGTAAAAACTTGGTGATGTTAACCCATTTGGAAGATGTTAGATCAAATCCCCCTGAGATCGATCGTGTCTGACTAAGATACAACCAGAGTTGTGTATTTCTTCATCAAAGAGCATAAAGTGATTTGTGAATGTGTCGTTAAGCTTTCTAAAGATATTCTTTTTTTGTAGAAGAAAGCAAGTAAATACCATTTAATAAGTCTGAGATACATTGACATCATATGCAATATGACATAGATGATATAACTGAAGTGTTACTGGTAGTATTTCCAAAGATTCTCGGCATTCCAAGTTTGGGGCATAATTTTCCATCTGAGTCTTTGAGCTTGAAGGTTCCAAGCTTGATTATGGCAGCCACGACGTATAGGCCTTCCCAGAGAGGGGATAATTTGTTGCGTTGGGAATCATGACCAGCGACTTAGATACTACGCAAAACCAGGTCACCAATGGAGATAGGTTGAGGCTTTACTCTTTGATTGAAGTAACGAGCAATTCTTTAGCGGAAGGAAAGTGCTCTGAGGTGTACCACATCACGTATTTTTGGGTGAAGATCCAACTGTTGTCAGAGCTTTTCTTCATTGCTATTTGAGGCAAAAACTTAACTCAGGGATTTAGAACTCTGATATCAACGATGATGACAGCTTCAGTCCCGAAACACAAGTTATATGGGGTTTCCCCCGTAGGAGTTCGTGCAGTAGTGCAATAGGCTCAGATGACGTTATGCAGCCCTTCTACCCACTGCCCCTCAACCTTCTTGAGATGAGTCATCAACTCCTTGAGCACGGTTCGATTTGTCACCTCTGTCTGTCCATTCGTATAGGGATGCGCCACAGCAGTGTGCACCAACTAAATGTGAAGATCTTTGCAAATGATGTGAAGACCATACTTGTGAATTGAGTCCCATTATCAGTGATAATCTTTGCAGGAAGCCCAAAGCGACAGATGATGTTTTTCTAGACAAATGATTTAGCATTGACCTCAGTGATCTTAGCAAGAGGCTCTACTTCAACTCATTTGGAGAAGTAGTCGACAGCTAAGATGATAAATTTTCGTTGTCCAGTAGCTATCAAAAATGACCCCATGATATCTTCCCCTAATGGGTAAAAGGCTAAGGACCAGAAAAGATGTGAGTTCTACTGGTGCGCAAGCGTGAGATTAGAGTGTAGTTGGCAATTCTTGTATTTTTGCACAAAATCTAATGCATCTTGTTTGGGCTAGTAGAAGAATAACCTCATTATTTTAAGAGCAAGTACCCTGCCACCAAGATGCTTCCCACATATTCAGGAATGAACTTCGCGTAGAGCGTAATCAACTTCAAATCGAGGAAGACACTTGAGATATGGACCTACAAAATCCTTCTTATACACTTCATACCCTATAAGGATGAAGTCGGAATCCATGCGTCAGATGCAAAATGATGTAGTGGCATCATCTGACAGTGTTCCGTCTCGAAGGAAGGAGATGATGGAATCCATCCAAGATGGCTCCCCTGGGTCATTTATAGACAGTATCACCCATGGGTCATGGATGCTAGTAAAATGTATCTCTTCAATATACTTTCTTTTATAGAGATCTCCAGTTGTTGAAGTTGCAAGCTTAGAGTGGGATTAGCTCGGGTGTTATGCTCCCAAATTATGTGAATGAGCTGACATGTTTCAATTTAAACAAGAAGTGTTTTTACTAGACTAAGTTATTGAACTAGTTGTGAGTTATGAGCTTCGAATTCTCCTCTACTTGGGATGCGATGAGTTCAAAATCAGTGTAAATAATCAAGTTTTGTACTTCACAGTTGATGACAAGCTTTAATCCAACGACAAGTGCTTTATATTCGACAACATTATTAGTGGGTTTGAATTTCAAACAAAGTCCATACTCCAAAATGTCTTTCTTTGGGGAGATAAGTAGTATTCCTGCACCAGCTCCTGAGTTTCCGGATGCTCCGTCTACGTATAGTATCCACTGAGGTGATCGTGGAAGAGAAGAGGGTGGTTCATCAGAGGTAGGCACTGTACATTCTACCACAAAGTCGGCTAACACCTGCGATTTGATATTCGGTCGTGGTAAATAGTGGATGTCAAATTCTCCCAATTCCACTGATGATTTAACTAATATGTTCCGATGCTTCTGGTTTTTGTAAGACAGCCTTCAAAGGGAGTTGTGTGTAGACACCAATAGTGTGAGCCTGGAAGTACGAACAAAGTCTCATTGCTGAGAATACCGGGGATAGCGCGGTCTTATCTGCCATTGGATAACGACTTTTTGTATCAAAGAGAATCTTGCTAACGTAATATACTGGTATCTCGACTGAGTTTTTTATTCTGATAAGAACGAAGATTATTTCATGAGGTGAAATAACCAAATAGATATATAACATCTATCCGTGGATTGTCTTTTAGAGGAGGGGAGGTGAAGCCAAATATGCCTTGAGTTGCTCAAAATCACTCTAACAATCATCTGTCTATTGAAAACCAATGTTTTGAGCACCTCTGAGTATCTTAAAGAATGACAGGTACTTATCCCCAGAACGAGCTAAGAAGCGAGATAAAGTGGCTATACGACCATTCAACCGTTGTACCTCTTTGATGTTTTTTGGAAGCATCATGTCCTTGAGCGCCTTGAATTTTTTTGGGGTTTGCTTTAATTCTACGATGGGTAACCATGAATCCCAAAAACTTTCTTGATGTGACTCCAAAAGCACATTTAGTCGGATTAAGTCGTAAATCATATTGACGAAGTAGTTGGAAACACTCCTTCAGATGAGAAGTGTGTTGAGATGCTTCCTAGCTTTTTACTAACATGTCATCAACATAAACCTCCATTGTATGCCTGAGAAGATTTTTGAAGCCTTTGTTCATGAGGCATTGATAAGTTGCACCAGCATTTTTTAATTCAAACGACATAACCTGATAACAATATAAACTCTTATCTGTTTGAAAACAGGTGGCTTCATCATCAATTGGGTTCATCTTTATTTGATTTTACCCTTAGTATGCATCCACAAAGCTGAGCATCTGATATCCGGAAGTTGCATCAACAAGTTGATCTATGCGTAGGAGGGGAAAGCTATCCTTCGGACATGCTTTATTGAGGTTTGTATAGTCGACACACATTCTCCATGAACCACTAACTTTTTTCATCATGACGACATTGGCCAGTCTTGCAGGATGATGTACTTCCCGTATGAACTTTGCTTCAAGAAGCTTGTTAGCTTCCTGTTTAATAACTTGTAAGTGATATGGGGTAAAATTGCTCTTCTTCTAGACAACAGGTTTAAAAGTTGGATCTATATTTGAAGAATGCATAATTATTTCAGGTTCAACCCAAGCATGTCAGTCGGGGTCCACGCAAAAATATCTTGGTTCCTTTGGAGGAGATCTACATATTCTGTCCTTTGTTCATCGGAGAGTAAGGAACCAAGTTGTACTATTCTCGATGGGTGTTCATTAGAGAGCAGATCATGAACTAAATCTTCCACGGGAGAAGCTCTTTGAGATACATATTCATCTCGGAGATCAAAGTTTTCAATGTTAAGTGTCACTGATGGAAGTGGTTGAGCTTGTCTAAGGAATCATGATTGTGCTATCTGTTGATCTCCTCGTATGACGCCGATCTCTGTTGGGGCTGGAATTTTGAGCTTTAAGTGTAGCACAAATGTTACAATGCCAAAGATGGATTTCATGGGTCTCCCACATATGACATTTTATGTTGATTCTGACTTGACAACAATGAAATGGACTGAGCGAGTTATCTGTCAAGAAAAATTTCCTATGACAACAGGGAGATTTATTCTTCCCTCAACCCGTATTGGTCAATTATCAAAATCGTATAATGGTCCAGATGCAGGTTGAAGTTTTTCCCTTATTGTCCCAAACTAAGGAAAGTGGTGTAAAAAAAAACATCAATAGAGCTCCCATTATCGATCAAGATTCTTTTTACATTGTAATAGGGTTTGTCAATTCTTGTGCTAATGACAAGAGGGTCTTGGCGAGGTACTCAGACTCCTTCTAAATTAGAATTATCAAAAGTGATAGGTTTAAGGCGTATGTGTTAGTTCACCAGGTGTGGTGATAAGAACTTGATCAGTCAGCAACGGTCCTGCTGCAATTGTCTGAATTTCACCTACGACTGGGTGACCCCCATGTTGTTGTTTTTGTGATTGTTGCCCCCCAGCAGGAGAATTACCATTACTGACTAGTTTGTTTTGAATAAATCGACCAAGATATCCATGCTGAATCAACCTTTCAATTTCTTCCCTAAGGAGTTTACATGCCTCAGTGGCGTGGCCACGACTTCGATGAAATGATAATATTGTTCTTGATTTGCTGTGTTAGGTTTTAAGGGGTGAGGCCACTTAACAACATGCTCATCTTTGATGGCCATCAAGATGTTTGCACGAGATGTGTTGAGTGGTGTATACTCTTTCTTGGGTCGATATTCAGTTCGTTGACCAACATGTTGAAGGAGGAGGTCATGATTCTTCTGTTGTTCAGACTTTCTTCGTTGCGTTGATTGATTATTGTCTATAGAGTTACCTTTGCGCTTTCCCCCAAATTTCTCAAATTGTTCCTTATGTGCACTGATAGCTTTGTTTGTAGTGGTTTGAGCCTCAACAGTGTGGAAAAGATCGACATAAGAACAAACTATCTCCCACATTAGTGATGCGTAGAAGGGTCCTGGGCAGAGCACCACAAGGAAAACCCCCCTAAGTAACTCTGGATATACTCCTGAAATTTGACGGGCTTAGCAGAAAACCAGCGGAAGTAGTCTTTAAGAGACTCTCCTTAACTTTGATGAATTCCTGAGAGATGAGATGAATCCTTGATGATTAATCGATTTGCTATGAATTGCTCCACAAATAGTTTGGCAAGCTCATTGAAGATGTTTACAGTGTCCCCTGACAAAGAGTATAACCAGATTCGAGCTTGTCCCTTAAGAGTGGTTGGGAACACCTGACATAGAAGTGCGTCAGAGGCACGTTGAATGTGCATGATGGTTTGATAATGATCATGTTCATAGGGGTCAGTTATCCCTTCATATGCGTCAATGTTTGACATCTTCAAGCCTGTTGGAGGACCTCATTCACTAAGGGAGAGGATTCAAGGATTTTAGGGTGAGCGTGGAAGCGATCTTTTTTCTCGAGGGGAACACTTCTCGAATGAGGCGACGTAGTTCATTATGAATGACATCTTCTGAAACTGTAGCAAGACGTGGTGGTGCTAGGGGAGCTGCATGAGATGAATGAGTGGAAGTTGTGGTGTCTAGGAGTTCAGCATCACGTCCTGGTAAGGGAATTGTTCCCTATTGAGCAGCGGGAACGGTACGAGCTCCTCCGGGCAGTATTTTTTTCGTAGGTAAAAAATTTAATGGTAAACGAGTTTCGGTCATTGGTTTGGACAGTGGTTGTTGGATCTCTCATAGGAATTGTATAATCTCCATTTGAGACTCCTCCATTATGCGTATTCGTTCTTCCATAGAAGGATCTGAAACCCCCTCGTTGGTTGGATAATGTCTTCCAGGGCAGGAAGATAAAGGAACATGTCGCCCGTGACTTCGTGAATTTTCCCTGGAATGATGGGAGTTAGAGCGAGCTACTCCGTTGTCCCAAATATTTTTCCTAATGACCAAGTAGCAAATTGAGCAAGTACTTTAATGGTGGGATTGAGATTTTCCCACAAATGACAGCAAACTGATGCGTGCTAGAAAATTTGTGGCGGTAACGTAACAGATTATCGTCTTAGCGTTGTACGAAAGTTCAGCACACACACACAATAAAAAAGCGGTGATGACTCCAGAATTTTTTACGTGGAAAACTCGTAAGGGAAAAACCACAGGACCTGACCTAGTTGCGGAAATCCACTATTTATTGATGATTACAGAAATCCCTTGTCCCACAGACGGGAAAGGGTAATTATATTTTTCAGTTTACAATGTCGACTGATGGCGTCTGGTTGGTGGTGATCAATGACGGTAGGTGTAGGTTGAAGACGGTCGGCGGTGATCGAGGAAGATCAACGGTGGTCGTCTGAGGTCGGCGATGGTCTTCGGCGATCGACGACGGTTGATGACTGAGGTCGGCGGTGGTCGGCGACAGAGGTCAGCGGTGGACGATGACGATAGGTGGTGATGCTGAGTTGTAGCTTCTCCTCAAGACCTCGGGCTCTCTCTAGACTTCCCTTCCGCTCATGAGAGAGATGAGGCTCTATTTATAGTGGTGCAATTAATGCATGAACCATTTTGATCGGACGGTTCGGAGAGCTTCCCTCGATCATATGAAGTTTAATGGACATTTGAGTGCCTTAATGATGTCAGAATTAAGTGATCTTATGCTCATTGGATTTGTCTTGTCGAGCCGCTCGATTTGAGTATAAACTTGTCATATTTGACTACTGTTTGACTTTCCAAATGTATTCATAAATCTTCTAACTGTGGTTTAATGATTTGATCTAGGCTTGACTTGTCTTTGATTGGGCTAGTTTTCATTTCATTAGGTCCATCTCATTGAACAGGTCAGTTTGACTATAAGTTTGCTAAAATCAAAGCTCTGGATGAGTTTTTATCAAGATTTGAATATTTCTTGTTTAAGAAATCATCTCGAGATTTATGTCATGCCTCAAGATTCGTGTTGGATGATGAAAATTTATTGGTGGTGTGTCATGTATGAACATGTATAGTTTCGTTAGATGCTCTTTTACTTCAGAACAGAATGAATTAGCATAAAGGAAAAATCAACACATTATTGAAACTGCTAGAACACTTCTAAACACTGCCTTTTTACCTTCCAAATTATGGGTTGTTGCTGTCCAAACAACAGTTTATCTAATAAATAGAATGTGTTCTTATAATACTCATAATACCTCACCATTTGAGCTTCTTTATGACACTCCCCCTCAAAATCATACATTGCGTACCTTCGGTTGCTCCTTTTTTCCCTAGTCTCAGCCACTAATGCCTCATAAATTTGCTCCCAAAGCTCCCATATATATATTTTTGGGATGTGGGCACCATCACAAATGATATCAGTGCTATGATATTCAGGAACAACGTCTCATTACCTCTCATCATGCCACTTTTAATAAAAATTATTTTCCTTTCAAACAAGCTTTACCACCGAATAATTATACCCAATTCGAGTCCACTCACACTCTTTCTTTCTCTTTAATACCGATGTCAACTCTTTCCAAATCTCAACCAACCTCGTTTATGCAATCCCCAACACAACATCACATTGCTCCTATCCAATCTCTCGTACCCAAACACCAATCTCCTGAAGATCACATTCCCACTTCTCTTATAACTTAGGAGACTACATTACATAACACTCAGACGACATTCTCTTCTTCACACACTCAAGCTCCTGCTAAACTCCATCACATGATCACTTGACAACAAATAAGGAAACTCAAACCAACAAAAAATTTTCCCTCTTCCACATCACACATATCTCGATGCTCCTGTCAGTTTTAAACAGACTATGCAACACACCTCTCGGCGTCAAGCAATGTCGGAAGAGTTTATGACATTACAAAAATAGGGCACTTGGACTTTGGTTCCACCAAGTCCCAATTATAATATCCATGGCTGTAAATGAACATTCCGCACAAAGTACCATTGCTCGCTACAAAGCACGCTTAGTAGCTCAAGGGTTTAACCAAAAACTAGGTATTGATTACAATGAAATGTTTGGTCCTCTAGCTAAATTTACAACAATTATAATGCTTATAACTGGGAGATTCAACAAATTGATGTATCAAATGCCTTCTTGCACGGTAAGCTTGATGATGTTATTTACATGGTGCAACCTCTCAGTTTTCGGGATATCAACTATCCAAATTACATATGCAAATTAAACAAAGTTATTTATGAGCTTAAACAAGCTCTGCATATGCGGTACTCTATTTTTTGTAATTATTAATATACTCAACACTTTAAATTAAGTTCTTTAGAGCAGCCATTGCTAATTCATCAGCATAATACCATCCATATTTATTTATTAATCTATGTAGATGACATAGTCATCACGAGAAACTCCTTTTTTTTTTGTTATTTAAACATTTTATTATTTAAACATTAATACAAAAACTTGCTACTCAATTTAATTTGAAACAATTTGGCTTCATCTCCAACTTTCTAGGGTTNTATACCTATAAATATTAGCTTTAAAGATAGAAAAAAATTAGAAAAATTATGTAGACTTGGGGAACTCAATATAGGGCTAAGTTTGAATCATAATTTATTTGTAGTAAGAAAATTAACACTTGGTCAATCATTCTTCTAATGAAGTTATAGCCTACTAATTTATGGACATAGAGCTATTAAATTTCAAGATAGAAAAAATTATTCTCCTCATTGGCTTTCAAAAATAATTTTAGAGCTCTATCTACAAGAAAGTATTGTGGCCTACTTGCAATCAGCTACTTTCCATAAGAAGACATATTCTTCTAATTTTTTATTTTATTTTTAAGTTTGGATACTTAACCCTAGTATAAGAAAAGAGAACAATTCCAAACATATATATTTTAATAGTAAATAAGTAGCAAAGTAAAGCAGTTGATCTTGCCATCTTATTTGTTCTCATATAGAGTACTATGGCCATAATACTAGCAATAGAATTTGACATCACCTTTTATAGGAATATGACATAAATTTGAAGATTTCTAATAATTCATTGCATAGAGGATGTCACAAACAAAATTGAAACTAGTTATGAAAAAACATAGCTCATGACACTTTGCCTTTCTTTCTTACCTTAAGTTTGATTGTGTTGTTAACTCAAACTTTAGTTGGGCCAAAATTTTGGACGAAGNCCACTTTTAACTCCTCTACCTCTACAACCAATTAAAACCCTTGTCATATCCAAACCATTGCCCAATCCTCACAAGAACATACATTTTATTGGGGCTTTGCAATATTTAACTATAACTAGGCCTGACATAACTTTTAGTGTAGATCTTCTAAGTCAACATATGCATGACCTCATCATATTCATCTACAACTCCTTAAATGCCTACTAATTTCTCTGAAAGGAACTATCGGCTATGGTTTGCCCATCACCGTCGGATCTCCCTCCCTCTCCGCTTATGCTGATGCAGACTGGGCAAGTGATAGCAATGACCGAAAATCTACAACTGCTTAATGTATCTACTTAGTCTCCAATCTTATCTCCTGCGCATAAAAAAAACAAACAATAGTCTCTGGAAGAGGAATATAGAGCTCTCTCCACAGTAACAAAAGAAATCTTATGGCTTCAACGTTTACTAAAGGAACTCACAGGGATCTCATCTACACTTACCAAAATATATAGCGATAGTACTTTGAATATTTCTCTTGCACATAATCTGGTGTTTCAAGCAAGAATTAGTCATATAAAAGAAGACTATCACTTTATTTGGGAACATATTAAGCTCAAGCATCTTTTACTACAACACATAATGACTCAAGCTTAGCCAGCCAATATTTTCAACAAAACCCTAACCGCCAAGCATCACCATGATCCCATTCACAAGTTGATCTGTCAGTCAATTGATCTTCATCTTATTACCTCCTCCATTATGGCTTGCTACAAATAAAGACAGGGGCTTTAGATCGAGTCATGTATTATATTATTTTTATTATTATCTTATGACTGTTATACCCTTGTTTAGATTTACAATTATGCCATCGATGTATTCTATATAAACAGTCTTGTAATAGTTTGTTAATTAATGGAAAAGATATAGTTTACTTCCATGTCGCTCTTCTCTTCTCTTCTGCTGCTATTATTCTTTCAACTTCAATAAGTCAACTAGCACAATGTTTTAGAAATGGCACCAATTTACATGCAAATTCATAAGAGAATATATATATTCTTACAACACAATTATTAATAGGAAGTTAAAATCTGTTAAATATGGTCTTATTTGGCAGGCAAATTCAATAGCAAATTGACGCTTCTAGCTGATTCCGATTACACTTTGGAAGGTGTGTGAAGAGGCCTACTTAGTTTTGCGAGTACAACTGTAATAAGGAATTTGTATATTCCTTCCATTGGGTGTGGATGATAAGCCTGAATTGGGAGAATAAATGAGCATTTTAATCAATTTTTGATGATACTATTCGTATATAAAAAAAAAATATCTAGGACAATCATTGTTCTCAGCTAAAAAGGATGATCTAGGAGGTGCGAGCACTTGTTGATACTTATAATAGTAAGACATAAATGAATAATCAATTAATGTGGTGAGATGTTAGATAAAGCAACAAGATTTTTTTTATGACTAACCATTATGTGTATAGCTTAAAAAAATCACTTGGTCAACCACAAACACCTTCAACCGGCCAGCCACCTAGGCCGGTCATCACCTGCTGACCGACCACCATAGGCCGGCTACAAATACCTTCAATCGGCATGCCACCTAGGCCGGTCATCACCTACTGATCGACCACAATAGGCCAGCCAAAAATACCTACAATCTGTTGTCCATTTAGGCCAGCCACCACCTGCCGGTCGGCCATCTGAGTCGATCACATAAGATCATCTCCACCTCCAGCCTGCAAGATGCCCGGGTTGACAATCTGACGCCGACGAGTTCAATGATGTTGCTCCAGAAGGACGCGTCCAAGCAAGGAGAGAACCAAGGTATCCCTCACAACTCCTCTTAAAATATGCGCATAACTTAATGTAATCTCTTATTACCCCTCTTTCTCTCTCTGTAAACAGAGGATCGTTAGAATGGAAAAAGGCCCGGGGTTCTTATGCTCTCTCTTTCACTCTCATTTAGGGAGCTCACTTCACTTGTGTAGAATAAAAGGGGCAACCGATCCCGGGGACACCCCCCTCTTTGTCCTTCGACAGGGAAAATCTCTCTCTTACTCTCCCTCTTTCTTCTTCCCTCAGATTTATCACTCTATCCATTAGGCACGATCTAAAGGACAATTTTTTATTCAATATCCTAAAAGGTGTAGTGAGTGTGAAGCATGCTGCCAACAAGAAGATGAGTATACCAAGTTGAATAAGGAAAAACTATGGAGGTGGTTCCCTACCCAATAGTGATAAGATCCATAAAGAATATGATGTAACTAGTGAGTCCCAGAAGTTATGCTTGCGAAAGCACCATTGAGATCAACCTACGACATAGCGAAAAGTACGGCCCACCAGAGGCGATGTTCCAATGAAAGCAAAAATGAGGACAGGGAGCGAAACTTGAGTTGGGCAACATCTTATGTCCAAAAATTTGGGCACTAACAAATGATTTCCTTTCCAAACATTTTCCCACAAAAGAATAGCAAGAGAATTGTAAAAGAAATGAGTAAGGCTATATGCTAAGAAAAGAATGTTTTCGATACTTACGAGTTTTCAATTCTTATTGCTGCTTCACCTCCAAGAAGTGAAAAACTTAAGGTTTCATGTATAGCCTAAAAATTTCAACAGACTGACCACACTAGGCCACCTGGGTTGACCATCATCTGCCCAACTGCTCAACATAGCATGTTATGTGTGAAAGTACTCTCTAGAGTATTGATGAAGAGAGTGAAATGAGAGAATCTTGATGTTTTGTATTAGAATAGTTGAACTTTACCATGAAGTTCATCATAATATTATGGAGATCTATATTATTATATAACAAGCTTTTAACATACCAGACAACATAAAAATAGTTGAACTTTACCATGGAGTTCATCATAATACTCATCAAGATTTCTTTTATATGTGTTAATTTTTTACTAGGCAATTATTTTCTTATTATTTAAATCAACAAATTTCTTCTAATTTTTATTAAAATCTTTCCTCATTTTAAGAAAATTGTGAATCATCAATTAATGAGAAGTTGCCAAGTAATAAGTAAATTATCATGCCATTGGTTAAGCTTGCATGGCTGTGAAATGAAAATCATTAAGGGAAACATTCTACATTTCTTTTGCAAAGGATTAAGAGTTAATAGTACAATGACTAAACCAATTTTGTTAATATATATCATTCATGAGTCAAGTCAATTGTATCTAAGCTTTGGCATTTATAATAAGAATTTAATAAAGAAGAAGCCCTATGAGGTGTATTTAATCTCTTCTATTTGATTACAGGTTCATACATTCAAGAATTTTGATAACAATAAAGGAGCAATTTTAATACTGAAACAATACATCAACATGTAGTGCTTGGTGGGTAACTTTGCTTTACATTGGTTCGTTTAATAGAAGTTCTTGGGAAAAATTTTGCCCCCAAAGAAGAAGGTCTCACAAATGAATGAGAAGTGGATTCACCTAAGCTTTTATTTTCTGGCTCTTTCTAATGATTAATAGTTGAAATCATAAGAAATGAATATAATAAGATAATTTAAATTGATTTTTATTTTTACCTCTCAGGACCTATCATTTGATTTTTTAGGAGTATTTTTCTCATTCTCTTCTTGCACTTTGTCACCTACTTAACTCACTAACAATTTGACAAATTCTTTTGCTAGAGAAGGATGCCCTATAAATATGAGCTTTAAAGATAGAAAAAAATTAGAAAAATTATGTAGACTCGGGAAACTCAATATAGGGCTGAGTTTGAATCATAATTTATTTGTAGTAAGAAAATTAACACTTGGCTAATCATTCTTCTAATGAAGTTATAGCCTACTAATTTATGGACATAGAGCTCTTAAAATTTCAAGATAGAAAAATTATTCTCTTCATTGGCTTTCAAAAATAATTTTAGAGCTCTATCTACAAGAAACTATTGTGGCCTACTTGCAATCAGCTACTTTCCATAAGAAGACATATTCTTCCAATTTTTTATTTTATTTTTAAGTTTGGATACTTAATCCTAGTATAAGAAAAGAGAACAATTCCAAACATATATATTTTAAAAGTAAATAAGTAGCAAAGTAAAGCAATTGATCTTGCCATCTTATTTGTTCTCATAGAGTACTATGGCCATAATACTAGCAATAGAATTTGACATCACTTTTAATAGGATTATGACGTAAATTTGAAGATTTCTAACAATTCATTGCATAGAGGATGTCACAAACAAAGTTGAAACTAGTTATGAAAAAACATAGCTTATGACACTTCACCTTTCTTTCTTACCTTAAGTTTGATTGTGTTGTTAACTCAAACTTTAGTTGGGCCAAAATTTTGGACGAAGTGGTTGTCATCTTTGTCTAATCAAAGAATAAATTTATGAAAAATGTTTGTAGATTTAAGAACCCATACTGATTAGAAGTTAAGAAAGAGAGGAAGACGAGTCAAATGAAAGAAAAATAAATAAAGTAGAGAACTTTGGAGTGCTGGGGTCCTTGAAGGATTAAATTTTAAAATTCAACCCTAAGTACTCTATTTAAAAGCAGTCATAAGAGAAGGATGTAAATAGTGAGAGTAAGATAACAAACATACAAGCATCCATAACTCATATCTTTGATTATAGAGCAATATTAAAAAGGCAAATTTTAATCATTCAAAATCAATCACATCATAGGTGNAAGCATCCATAATTCATATCTTTGATTATAGAGCAATATTAAAAAGGCAAATTTTAATCATTCAAAATCAATCACATCATAGGTGGGGAAAATGCAAAAAATTAAATTGCCAAGATAAATTTCTTCAACAAAATACAAAAGGAAGTAAAAGGAAAAAACTCGGCCTAATTATATAGAACAATTTTCTCTACTTATAAAGGAAAAAAGAAAAAATGAAGGCGAGAATCACTGTTGGCGTTAATCGAAATTCAACATCTTTCAATTAATTGCATCATTATGATTTTGTCGTCATCCATAAATTGATCTGATTTGGTAAACTCCATATATCTCTGAAAAGTTAGATTCTTATCACTCACATCAGAAGTAGCTCACCAAATGAATGTGTAAATTTGACCTCATAAGATAAGGCATCCAACTTTAAACCTCTCTTTAAAATCTTGATATCTATACTTTTCCTTAGATTACTTGAAGTCAATGTATGTATGTCTGGGGTAGTTTCTCTCAGCAATGATGTTCTACAACTCAATATGTGTAGGAATAGACATGACCCTCATCCTTTTGAATTCATCTAACACCTGTTCCGAAGGTGTAGGCTTTATAAAAGGTGGAGGTTCTACAACAGTTGGCTGCTCTACAAAGGTTTGAGTAAAAGCAACTCCTTCTCTTTGCAGGAAGAATATGGTCAAAGGAAAAAAAATGAGAAGAGACATTCTGTTAGTAATGAAGAAAATGGAGTCTTTCTGAAGGCATGAAATTCATAAAAAGGTCAAATACACATCAACATAAAAAAAATAGGAGCATCTCTTATTAAAATTTGGGAAGATTTACATCCCACTTAATTCCTATGTAATTACATCTGTACCACCTAAACTCATGCTCGGAATATATTTCACCTTTTATGAGATGATATTTTTGATATGTTATAAAAAGAACTGGTTGGTATAAATCTAAAAAATAAGGTATAGGTGTGAGATATGTGAATGTATAGGAATTGGTGGTTAGGGGTGTAAACGAGCCGCGTTTATATTTCGAGTTCAAAAAGTGTGTTCGTGTTCGGCTCGTTTGCTTAACGAACACGAACTGTTCACGAACAAAGAGTCCTTTTAACAACCCTAATCATGTAGACATAAGATAATAAAGGTTTGAGCAAGATTTAAAAATTATTATTTATATTAAAACTTCATTTGAATCTAATTTAATAATTTNTCTTTTAACAACCCTAATCATGTAGACATAAGACAATAAGGGTTTGAGCAAGATTTAAAAATTATTATTTATATTAAAACTTCACTTGAATCTAATTTAATAATTTTTATTCTATTTTCTTAATCAATATTTTAATTGATTATAAATNATTTTTTATGATACTATTCGTATATATAAAAAAAAATATCTTGGACAATCATTGTTCTCAGCTAAAAAGGATGATCTAGGAGGTGCGAGCACTTGGTGATACCTATAATTGTAAGACATAAATGAATAATCCATTAATGTGGTGAGATGTTAGAGAAAGCAACAAGATTTTTTATGACTAATCATTATGTGTATAGCTTAAAAATATCACTCGGCCAGCCACCTAGGCCGGTCACCACCTGCTGACCGACCACCATAGGCCGGCCATAATTGCCTTCAATCGGCCAGCCACCTAGGCCAGTCATCACCTGCTGATAGACCTCCATAGGCCGGACAAATACCTTGAATCAGTTGTCCATTTAGGCGGCCAACACCTGTCGGTCGACCATCTGAGTCGATCACATAAGATCATCTCCACCTCCAGCCTGCAAGATGCCCAATGAATTTATGCTTGTGAAAGCACCATTAAGATCAGCCTAAGACATGGCGAGAAGTACGGCCAACCAGAGGCAATGTTCCAATGAAAGCAAAAATGAGGACAGGGAGTGAAACTTGAGTTGGGCAACATTTTATGTCAAAAAATTTGGGCACTAACAAATGATTTCCTTTCCAAACATTTTCCCACGAAAAGCTAGCAAGAGAATTGTAAAAGAAATGAGTAAGGCTAGATGCTAAGGAAAGAATGTTTTCGATACTTATGAGTTTTCAATTCTTATTGCTACTTCACCTCCAAGAAGTGAAAAACTCAAGGTTTCATGTATAGCCTAAAAATTTCAACAAACTGACCACACTAGGCCACCTGGGTTGACCATCATCTGCCCAACCGTTCAACATAGACATGTTATGTGTGAAAATATTCTCTAGAGTATTGATGAAGAGAGTGAAATGAGAGAATCTTGATGTTTTGTATTAAAGTTTCCATATTTTTTATTTTGTATAAAACCAACGACGTATGTTGAGCTCTCGAGAACTTTTTCATAGAAGTGTGACACAAATAATCTTCATTTTTAATATTTCTTCCTTAATTTGCTTAAATTATTTCCCCAATTTACAACATATTTTTTCCAAGTTCTATATTATTATTTAACAAGCTTTTAACATACCATACAACATAAAAATATTTGAACTTTACCATGGAGTTCATCATAATACTTATCAAGATTTCTTTTATATGTGTTAATTATTGACTAGGCAGTTATTTTCTTATTATTTAAATCAACAAATTTCTTCTAGTTTTTATTAAAATCTTTTCTCATTTTAAGAAAATTGTGAATCATCAATTAATGATAAGTTGCCAAATAATAAGTAAATTATCATGGCATTGGTTAAGCTTGCAAGGCTGTGAAATGAAAATCATTAAGGGAAACATTCTACATTTCTTTTGCAAAGGATGAGGAATGAATTAAGAGTTAATAGTACAACGACTAAGCCAATTTTGTTAATTTATATCATTCATGAGTCAAGTCAATTGTATCTAAGCTTTGGCATTTATAATAAGAATTTAATAAAGAAGAAGCCCTATGAGGTGTATTTAATTTCTTCTATTTGATGACAGGTTCGATACATTCAATAATTTTGACAACAATAAAGGAGCAATTTTAATACTGAAACAATACATCAACATGTAGTGTTTTGTGGGTAACTTTCCTTTACATTGGCTCGCTTAATATAAGTTCTTGGGAAAAATTTTGCCCTCAAAGAAGAAGGTCTCACAAATGAATGAGAAGTGGATTCACCTAAGCTTTTATTTTCTGGCTCTTTCTAATGNTGCCCCTAAAATTTGTTTACTTGCTAGTAATGATATATTTATACTTTTATTCTTTTTGTAGTAAACTATCAAAAATATTAAGGAATAAGGAAAGCAAATATGTATGTCCGAATTCTTCTAAATCGAGCCNCCACCCTAAAATTTGTTTATTTGCTAGTAATGATATATTTATTCTTTTATTCGTTTAGTAGTAAACTATCAAAAATATTAAGGAATAAGGAAAGCAAATATGTATGTCCGAATTCTTCTAAATCGAGCCTGAGTCAAAAGTTCGCACCTGAAGCATGACTCAAGTCCACACTTTCAAGTGAAAATTTTGGAGCTTAATCAGCTAAGCCAAATTGNTGAACAAACACATCTTAATTCGTGTTCGGTTCATTAACTTATTGAACGAAATTAACGAGCCGAACACGAGCTGTTTACGAACAACGAGCCGTTTTGACAGCCCTATTGGTGGTATGTATGTACACGCCCCTAAAATTTGTTTACTTGCTAGTAACGATTTATTTATTCTTTTATTCTTTTAGTTGTAAACTATAAGAAAATATTAAAAAATAAGGAAAGTAAATATGTATGTCCGAATTCTTCTAAATCGAGCCTAAGTCAAAAGTCCGCACCTGAAGCATGACTCAAGTCCACACTTTCAAGTGAAAATTTTGGAGCTTACTCAGCTAAGCCAAATTGGAAAGCTAGCCGGGCTGACAAATTCGGTTGATTGATTGGACAAGCCACTTCAGCCAGTTAGCTTAGCGATTTAGGTTCGTAGATNTTTCGGTTGATTGATTGGACAAGCCACTTCAGCCAGTTAACTTAGCGATTTAGGTTCGTAGATCAATTTTAGCAAGGTAACTTGACTTCTTCAATATTTACTAAGCCAAACAAAACATTGAATGGACGAGCAGTTCGGCTGCACGTCCAGCTATATCAAATAATTAAGGTTATGTATTTCGTTTCTTTCATTTTTTTTTTCTCTCTAGTGATTTAAGTAGCATAGCCTACGCCAAATCATAGAAATATGGGAGGGTATCTCAGGGTACAAGGGACAGTCACAGAAGCTTGTTGTAACCAATACATCTCTNACACGTCCAGCTATATCAAATAATTAAGGTTATGTATTTCGTTTTTTTCATTTTTTTTTCTCTCTAGTGATTTAAGTAGCATAGCCTACGCTAAATCAAACATAGAAATATGGGAGGGTATCTCAGGGTACAAGGGACAGTCACAGAAGCTTGTTGTAACCAATACATCTCTNCCAAACAAAACATTGAATGGACGAGCAGTCCGGCTACACGTCCAGCTATATCAAATAATTAAGATTATGTATTTCGTTTTTTCATTTTTTTTTCTCTCCAGTGATTTAAGTAGCATAGCCTACGCATGATCAAACATAGAAATATGGGAGGCTATCTCAGGGTACAAGGGACAGTCACAGAAGCTTGTTGTAGCCAGTACATCTCTAATAAAATTCTCATAGCTTTTCTCCTCCATTTCCAGGTCTCTCTCTGTCTCTCTCTCTTCTTCTTTTGCGCTTGCTTAAGTTGTGCGTATCCATGGACAATCTGGGATCCAATAACTTCCACTTGATTAAAGAAAAAATAAAATGTGTGCGCGCACAAGTTGGATTTATAGTTGATTTGCTTTACTTACCACAGAGCAAATGGAGCAGGAGCTTTAGTTGACAACGAAACCCAAGTTGATGCAAATCTGGAAGGAAATAATACAAATTCGGGAGAGGTTAATGCATGTTTGGAAGGGTGATAACTTAATTCCATAATCCATACAATCACAAAGGAGTTTCGGAAATTAATTACTTAGATTTTGTGCTTAATTTTGATATGTTTATTGCTTTCTTAATTTGAATTCTTAATTATTGTTTTCCCAGTTGGATGGGAAAATAATGTTTATTGCTTTCGTAATTTAATTTCCTAGTTATTGTTTTCACAGTTGGGATGATAAGATATTAATGTAATTTGTTATTAATGGAGTAATGAGAAGAAAGGAGGCAACTTTTGTTTTGTTGTCAATTCAACTTTCTTTCAATTACCTTCAATTACTGTTGGGGAGTCTTCCAACACCGTAAAGTGATTTTGAATTAGTCATCTCTTGAGATCAATGAGATATTGCATTTGAGGGAAAGACACCAATTTGGTATCAATTATGCGCTTAATTATGTTATGTTTATTGCTTTCTTAATTTAAATTCCTAATTATTTCTTTCCCAATTGGATGGGAAAATAATGTTTATAGTTGTCGTAATTTAATTTCCTAGTTATTGCTTTTTCAATTGGGATGAGAAGATAGTAATGTAATTGGCTATTTAATGGAGTAATGAGAAAAAAAAAGAGGTAACTTTTCTTAATATGATATTGATGTCTTTCCATCAAGTTCAATAGCTCATTGATCTTAAGAGATGGCTAATGCAGACTCACTCTACAGTGTTGGAAGACTCACCAATGGTAATTGAAAGAAAGTTGAATTGGCATACCTTCTTTTTTCTCATTACTCCATTAAATAGCTAATTACATTACTATCTTCTCATCCTAAGTGGGAAAGCAATAACTAGAAAATTAAATTACGAAAGCAATAAATATTATTTTCCCATATAACTGGCAAAGCAATACTTAGGGATTAAAATTAAGAAAGCAATAAACATAACATGATTAAGCACAAAATCTAAGTAAATAATTTACAAAATTCCTTGTTGATTGTATGGATTATGGAATTAAGTTATCACCCTTCCGAATTTGTATTAATTTCTCCCAAATTTGCAGTAATTCCTTCCGGATTTGCATCAATTTCTCCCGAATTTACATTAATTCCTTTCAAATTTGCATCAAAAGTACCCAACGACTCCAACTCTTACAGTCACCATTGCACTGATTGAATGAATTCCCTTTGTGATGTCACCTCTATTGTTTCTCTTTGTTGTAAGATTCAGAAGCATTCTGCATCATACTTTTATTTGACTTTTACTCATTGTTACTATCAAATTTTCATCTTCCTCCTCACCTTGCATCAGACTCTTGCTCATTCAAATCTTCCTCTATTTTCTGAATGACATGTTCTTCAGCAATAGATTCCTCTATGCAATTGTTGCACTATAGGCTACTCATATTTTTCTTTAAATAATCAATGTCAATGTTAACATCTTCATTTCCGAACTCTTGCTTACCGACATGTAATCTGAATTAGTTATAGCAAAAAGGAAGATTTACATACATACCACACAATTTTTATGTATTTACATATTGAAAGCTTAAATTTTCATTTTTACATATGTACCACATTACCTGTGCAGGAAAAGATGTGTTTAACTTTTTAAATGTTAAAATGATGGGTTTTTCATGTGATGAAATATTTGGTTGGTTTAAATGTCAGGAAGAGAAGTTTAGGTGTTTGATATGTAAATACATGGCAATTGGGTTGTATGTATGTAAATGTCCCTTTTTATATAAATACCACTTTGCCCATGCATTCAAAGATATATTTCACTTTCTTAAAGTTAAAATAGTGGTATTTTTCATTTTATATGAAAGATTTGGGTGGTATAAATCTAAAAACTAGTATGTAGGCGTTAGATCTGTAAATACATAGAAATTGGATGGTATTTATGTAAATGCCCCACAGAAAAATATAGAAATAATTTAATTGATCTCCTGAATAATAAGTTTTAATTCGACAAACATAGAACTTTGATTATACTTATTTGTTATTTGAATTTTGAGCCTATCCTCAGATGGGCATCATCTCAACAAACTTGCTAAGAGACTAAATTTTATTGTATTTACTAGTCGCAAAAAAATCAATGTGGCAACTCATTCATTACAGCTGAGGTTTTGCACAAGATATACAACTAGGGCTGTCAGAACGGCTCGTTGTTCGTGAACAGCTCGTGTTCGGCTCGTTAAGAAGCTCGTGTTCGGCTCNTGGCCTCACACCCTCTCTATTTATAGAAGCAAGAGAGTGGTAGGTGGGAGGTAGGTGGGNAAGATAAATAAAATGTGTGCGCGCACAAGTTGGATTTATAGTTGATTTGCTTTACTTACCACATAGCAAATGGAGCAGGAGCTTTAGTTGACAACGAAACCAAAGTTGATGCAAATCTGGAAGGCAATAATACAAATTCGGGAGGGGTTAATCCTAAGTCTGGAAGGGTGATAACTTAATTCCATAATCCATACAATCACAAAGGAGTTTCGGAAATTAATTACTTGTGCTTAATTTTGTTATGTTTATTGCTTTCTTAATTTGAATTCTTAATCATTGTTTTCCTAGTTGGATGGGAAAATAATGTTTATTGCTTTCATAATTTAATTTCCTAGTTATTGCTTTCACGGTTGGGATGATAAGATATTAATGTAATTTGTTATTAATGGAGTAATGAGAAAAAAAGGAGGCAACTTTTCTTTTGTTGTCAATTCAACTTTCTTTCAATTACCGTTGGGGAGTCTTCCAACACTGTAAAGTGATTCAGAATTAGTCATCTATTGAGATCAATGAGATATTGAATTTGAGAGAAAGTCACCAATTTGGTATCAATTATTATGTTTATTGCTTTCTTAATTTGAATTCTTAATTATTGCTTTCCCAATTGGATGAGAAAATAATGTTTATAGCTGTCGTAATAATTTCCTAGTTATTGCTTTCTTAGTTGGGATGAGAAGATAGTAATGTAATTGACTATTTAATGGAATAATGAGAAAAAAAGAGGTAGCTTTTCTTAATATCGTATTGATGTCTTTCCATCAAATTCAATATCTCATTGATCTTAAGAGATGACTAATGCACAATCACTTTACAGTGTTGGACCAATGGTAATTGAAAGAAAGTTGAATTGACATACCTTCTTTTTTTCTTATTACTCCATTAAATATTCAATTACATTACTATCTTCCCATCCCAGCTGGGAAAACAATAACTAGGAAATTAAATTACGAAAGCAATAAATATTATTTTTCCATCCAACTGGGAAATCAATAATTAGGAATTTTAATTAAGAAAGCAATAAGCATAACGTAATTAAGCACAAAATCTAACCAACTAATTTACAAAACTCCTTTGTGATTGTATGGACTCCTTTATGATTGTATGGATTATGGAATTAAGTTATCATCCTTCCCAAATTGCATTAATTTCTCCCAAATTTGCAGTAATTCCTTCCGGATTTGCATCAATTTCTCCCGAATTTGCATCAAAAGTACCCAACGACTCCAACTCTTACAGTCACCATTGCACTGATTGAATGAATACCCTTTGTGATGTCACCTCTATTGTTTCTCTTTGTTGTAAGATTCAGAAGCATTCTGCATCATACTTTTATTTGACTTTTACTCATTGTTACTATCAAATTTTCATCTTCCTCTTCACTTTGCATCAGAGTTTTGCTCATTCAAATCTTCCTCTATTTTCTGAATGACATGTTCTTCAGCAATGAATTCCTCTATGTAATTGTTGCACTTTAGCCAGCACATATTTCTCTTTAACAATCAATGTCAATGTTAATATCTTCATTTCCGAACTCTTGCTTACCGACATGTAATCTGAATTAGTTATAGCAAAAAGGAAGATTTACATACATACCACTCAATTTTTATGTATTTACATATTTAAAGCTTAAATTTTCATTTTTACATATGTACCACATTACCTGTGCATGAAAAGAAGGGTTTCACTTTTTAAATGTTAAAATGATGGGTTTTTCATGTGATGAATACCACTTTGTAAATGTCTAGGTGTTAGATATGTAAATACATAGCAATTGGGTTGCATGTATGTAAATGTCCCTTTTTATATAAATACCACTTTGCCCATTCATTCATTCAAAGATATATTTCACTTTTTTAAAGTTAAAATAGTGGTATTTTTCATTTGATATGAAAGATTTGGGTGGTATAAATCTAAAAACTAATATTTAGGCGTTACATCTGTAAATACATAGAAATTGGATGGTATTTATGTAAATGCCCCACCGAAAAATATAGAAATAATTTAATTGAACTCCTGAATAATAAGTTTTAATTTGAGGTGCCACATTTATGTATGTAAATGCCTCTTGTACGCAGATTCCTTGTAAACACTGTTGTACGCGTGTATACATAACGAGCCGAACACGAACTAACACATCTTAGTTCGTGTTCAGCTCGTTAACTCATCGAATGAAATTAACGAGCCGAACACGAGCTTCTTATGGAGTCGAACACGAGCTGTTCGCGAACAACGAGCCGTTATGACAGCCCTAAGAACAACAAAAGGTTGTGCTTGCTCTTCTAAATTTCTGCAAATAACAATAAGATATCTTCAGATAGTTGAAGCTGCATCATTGTAACATTTTATGTGATTTAGAAAAATCTTCATTTCCTTTTTTTTGGTTAGATCAATCTTGACAATTGAATTTGGTACATTGATATATTCAAGAATGTTGTGATAGAGATGGTTGTGTATTGCTTGTAAATTCATATTTGCATTGGACTATAGCTACTTGAGTGATAGAAAATGATATTTATATCATATTTATGAATTTAGAATGTTATGTATTTAAATAGCATTTTTAGGATGTTAGATAAATAAATTGTCATATATTTTGAGTAGTATATGTAAACTTGCCATAGAAGAATCATTACTATTAGTAGGTTCCAAAGAGAAATTGAATCTTTAATACTACAATGAATAAGTTTTCGTGTTATCTTTATGATTTCTCGCTCAAATTGATAGAGAAACTTTGTATATGAGCTTCATTGACATAAAAAAATAGATTGGCAACCATCTTTATGTTTTTAGCCCTGGGCAAAAAAATATTCGTGCATATAATACATCATTACAAAATGTTATAGCAAACTTAAAAATAATCTATTGGGCACCACTACATTAGGATTATATTTGGCTTGAATGACCAAAACAACAGTTCTAAAAGGGTGTCAATGGTGAGAGATTGTGGTTTAAAGTGTCACCTAACTTGTTGGCTTCATATCTTACTATTAAACAACTCAAAATTAGCTCTCATGGCATTGATTCAATTTAGTTCCACACATATCATAACATTATATAATGTGCATGGAAAACGAAGATGTGGAAACAACAAATTTCTTTTCATACATTGCAAATGTTTAAGGGGGTGAAATATTGCAAATTATTTTATTTTTTTAAAAAAAGGTACTATGTTTTATCTTTTTGCATCTTCGCCTTAATCCTACTGATTAACAATACAAAAAATTTATGCATTTGCTCAAATAGATTAATAGTCAAAAGAAAATGTCAACACATGAATTTGGGACATGATGATATCGTCTCTCTTACTTACTACTTTTTATATTTATAGGTATGGTTGTACTCAAGCCAAGTGAGTCGAGCATACCATGAATTGAACTCAGTTTCATTGAATCATAAGTTGTTCAAGTTTAATTCAAGTGTGACTCGAGCTTTCACATATGTGCTCAGACTCAACTTGCTTAAGTCTTTTAATATTCATCCTTGATATGTACTTTGCTTATTTATATTAATTGAACAAGTTAAAAATTAAAATTAGTACATGTTTTTTTATATAAAATTTAAAAATTGATTTGTACTATCTTTTTAATATAAAATAAAAAATAAGCAAAAATTTGAATGAATACATGATTTTGTATATATAGTTAATAACAANCTAAAAATTAAAATTAGTACATGTTTTTTTATATAAAATTTAAAAATTGATTTGTACTATATTTTTAATATAAAATAAAAAATAAGCAAAAATTTGAATGAATACATGATTTTGTATATATAGTTAATAACAAAAGACTTTATAGATATAAATAAATAAGCAATTGAATAAATTTTAAATTAACATCTCTCTAGTTTGTACAAAATAAATAAAATAATATATAAGTTGTTAGTAAGCTTTCTAGCAATAAAAAATTATAAATAATTATTAAAAATTAATTCAATGAAATAAATAAATAACTAAGAAAAATTGCATTAGATTTATATGCATATTAATAAGGAATTATAATATATTATTATTCAATATTGATTAAATAACTTCATGTTAATCTAATTTTATAGAAATAATACATTGTATAAATATATAACATTTAATAAGTTACTTGTTGAACAACAAATCAGTTAGTTTGTGAACATTAATAAATGTGGTGGACAATATTAAAATTTAGTTATTTTAACTTTCGAGTTTTCAATATATGTTCAAATTTGCTTATTTACTTACTAATTGAACAAACATGATAGACTACTAATCGAGCAGAGTTAGAGTTTGTCATCAGGTGCATTGGTTCATTAACAACCTTATTCATAGGGAAGGAAATAACATGAATCCTATTAAAGTTAGTACAACCCATAAATGATGTAGTTTTAAAATTGTAAAATAAATATTTATAAAACTAACTAGTATAATGTAATTATAAGCACAAGATAGCTATAAAACTCATCACACTATGAAAATAAAGCATACAAATGCCATTTTTTTCATATGCACAAAAACATACTAACCTTTCCTCAAACCTTAGAGATATTGGCCATCTAAGAAAGTATGGGTTCAATGATCATAAGACCCATTATAATAGCAAAAGCCACATTTACATTTTAACTATGCATATGGCTAAGTGTTACATAACACTGGTTAACATGGCTTAATTTTGGTGGTAATGGATCGTCAAGTCATATCAAATAGAACTAGGGAAGAAAAAAAAAACTCAATGGTGAGTCTACTTGTGACAATCATCAAAACCCTAGACCTCAAGCATTGATACATTCCCAAGATGACAGTGGTAGTTTGTGAGTTATCATTAACAATATTTTATTGCATATATATCTGTTATTTTATTTTTCTTTGTTAGTTTCCTTAAATATGTATTTCAATATGGACATTACATGATATACATATAAAAAGCATAAAAGTAATGCTTTTATTATTGTCACAAGAGTGAGAATGCTATCATGCAAGAATGTTAACCATGCAAAAAAGGGCTTTTTTTTAAACTATCATTCGTGCAAAATAACTTAAATTAATTTTCATGCACATAATTACGACAGCACACAAATTTAATATGTCAACCCAACCCAGGTTGTCATTCAAACAAACCCTGGGTTGGTTGCATTACATCTACCAAAGAAAAATCATTAACTAAAGCTAACAAGATACTCATATAAGAAGAAGAATTTTCATAGATCACAAACACTACCTTTGCTTGGGCTCCTATGAATAATAACTTAAAGGCCACCTATGAAACTTGATTATAAAAATCATCATACTAGATTTCAAGATTATGCCCCACATTAACATGTAGGTTTTCCATTTTGTATCATACAAGCTATCTATCTTCCCCCTCATTCCTACTCAAAGCTCTTTTTTGTCCGGATTAAATGCCTGTTTGTGAAAATTTTCTTATTGTTCTACTTTTCAGGCACGCTGCCATCATAGTTTTATTTAGCTAATTATTTGTAGAAATTTTGGTGATGGAAAGCTTCATTTACAACCAGATGAACTAAAATGAGGTAACCATAAGAAAAAAATATATATTTTTTTAATAAATATTTGTAATACCCATACTAAACTTCCAAAAAGTTGATTTCTCCACTCGGGGTGTAAACGATCTGAACACGAGGGAGCCTAGGCTCAACTCGTGTTCGGCTGGTTCATATTTCGAGCTCAAAAAGTGTGTTCGTGTTCGGCTTGTTTGCTTAGCGAGCCGAACGCGAGCCGTTCATGAACAAAGAGTTGTTTTGACAACCCTAATCTCGTAGTCATAAGAAGTTAAGGATTGGGGCAAGATTTAAAACATCATTTGAATCTATTTTATTAATTTGTATTCTATTTTCTTAATTAATATATTTAATTGATTATAAATCTTTGTAGCATTGCAGTCAATTAGTTTTTTTAAGAAAACTACTCATCAAATATATATATATATATANAAAATCTTCATTTCCTTTTTTTTGGTTAGATCAATCTTGACAATTGAATTTGGTACATTGATATATTCAAGAATGTTGTGATAGAGATGGTTGTGTATTGCTTGTAAATTCATATTTGCATTGGACTATAGCTACTTGAGTGATAGAAAATGATATTTATATCATATTTATGAATTTAGAATGTTATGTATTTAAATAGCATTTTTAGGATGTTAGATAAATAAATTGTCATATATTTTGAGTAGTATGTATGTAAACTTGCCATAGAAGAATCATGACTATTAGTAGGTTCCAAAGAGAAATTGAATCTTTAATACTACGATGAATAAGTTTTCGTATTATCTTTATGATTTCTCGCTCAAAATTGATAGAGAAACTTTGTATATGGGCTTCATTGACATAAAAAAATAGATTGGCAACCATCTTTATGTTTTTAGCCCCGGGAAAAAAACATATTCGTGCTTATAGTACATCATTACAAAATGTTATAGCAAACTTAAAAATAATCTATTGGGCACCACTACATTAGGATTATATTTGGCTTGAATGACCAAAACAACAGTTCTAAAAGGGTGTCAATGGTGAGAGATTGTGGTTTAAAGTGTCACCTAACTTGTTGGCTTCATATCTTACTATTAAACAACTCAAAATTAGCTCTCATGGCATTGATTCAATTTAGTTCCACACATATCATAACATTATATAATGTGCATGGAAACGAAGATGTGGAAACAACAAATTTCTTTTCATACATTGCAAATGTTTAAGGGGGTGAAATATTGTAAATTATTTTATTTTTTTTAAAAAAAGGAAGTATGTTTTGTCTTTTTGCATCTTCGCCTTAATCTTACTGATTAACAATACAAAAAATTTATGCATTTGCTCAAATAGATTAATAGTCAAAAGAAAATGTCAACACATGAATTTGGGACATCATGATATTGTCTCTCTTACTTGCTACTTTTTATATTTATAGGTATGGTTGTACTCAAGCTGAGTGAGTCGAGCATACCATGAATTGAACTCAGTTTCATTGAATCATAAGTTGTTCAAGTTTAATTCAAGTGTNAAGATATATTTCACTTTTTTAAAGCTAAAATAGTGGTATTTTTCATTTGATACCAAAGATTTGGGTGGTATAAATCTAAAAACTAATATTTAGGCGTTACATCTGTAAATACATAGAAATTGGATGGTATTTATGTAAATGCCCCACTGAAAAATATAGAAATAATTTAATTGAACTCCTGAATAATAAGTTTTAATTTGGGGTGCCACATTTATGTATGTAAATGCCTCTTGTATGCAGATTCCTTGTAAACACTGTAAACACTATTGTACGCGTGTATACATAACGAGCCGAACACGAACTAACACATCTTAGTTAGTGTTCGGCTCTTTAACTCATCGAACGAAATTAACGAGCCGAACACGAGCTTATTAACGAGTCGAACACCAGCTGTTCGCGAACAACGAGCCATTTTAACAGCCCTAAGAACAGCAAAAGGTTGTGTTTGCTCCTCTAAATTTCTGCAAATAACAATAAGATATCTTCAGATAGTTGAAGCTGCATCATTGTAACATTTTATGTGANTATTGTCTAAATATATAACATTTAATAGGTTACTTGTTGAACAACAAATGAGTTAGTTCGTGAACATTAATAAATGTGGTGGACAATATTCAAATTTAGTTCTGTTAACTTTCGAGTTTTCAATATATGTTCAAATTTGCTTATTTACTTACTAATTGAACAAACATGATAGACTATTAATCGAGCGGAGTTAGAGTTTGTCATTAGGTGCATTGGTTCATTAACAACCTTATTCATAGGAGAGGAAAAAACATGAGTCCTATTAAAGTTAGTACAACCCATAAAAGATGTAGTTTTAAAATTGTAAAATAAATACTTAAAAAATTAACATGTATAATGTAATTATAAGCACAAGATGGCTATAAAGCTCATCACACTATGAAAATAAGGCATACAAATGCCATTTTTTTCAGATGCACAGGAACATACTAACCTTTCCTCAAACCTTAGAGATATTGGCCATCTAAGAAAGTATGGGTTCAATGATCATAAGACCCATTATAATAGCAAAAGCCACATTTACATTTTAACTATGCATATGGCTAAGTGTTACATAACACTGGTTAACATGGCTTAATTTTGGTGGTAATGGATCGTCAAGTCAAATCAAAGAGAACTAGAGAAGAAGAAAAAAAAAAAAACTCAATGGTGAGTCTACTTGTGACAATCATCAAAACCCTAGACCTCAAGCATTGATACATTCCCAAGATGACAGTGGTAGTTTGTGAGTTATCATTAACAATATTTTATTGCATATATATCTGTTATTTTATTTTTCTTTGTTAGTTTCCTTAAATATGTATTTCAATATGGACACTACATGATATACATATAAAAAGAATAAAAGTAATGCTTTTATTATCGTCACAAGAGTGAGACTACTGTCATGCAAGAATGTTAACCATGCAAAAAAGGGCTTTTTTTTTAAACTATCATTCATGCAAAATAACTTAAATTAATTTTCATGCACATAATTACGACAGCACACAAATTTAATATGTCAACCCAACCCAGGTTGTCATTCAAACAAACCCTGGGTTGGTTGCATTACATCTACCAAAGAAAAATCATTAACTAAAGCTAACAAGATACTCATATAAGAAGAACAATTTTCATAGATCACAAACACTACCTTTGCTTGGGCTCCTATGAATAATAGCTTAAAGGCCACCTATGAAACTTGATTATAAAAATCATTATACTAGATTTCAAGATTATACCCCACATTAACATGTAGGTTTACCATTTTGTATCATACAAGCTATCTTCCCCCTCATTCCTACTCAAACCTCTTTTTTGTCCGGATTAAATGCCTGTTTGAGAAAATTTTCTTATTGTTCTACTTTTCAGGCACGCTGCCATCATAGTTTTATTTAGCTAATTATTTGTAGAAATTTTGGTGATGGAAAGCTTCCTTTACAACCAGATGAACTAAAATGAGGTAACCATAAGAAAAAAATATATTTTTTAAATAAATATTTGTAATAACCATACTAAACTTATAAAAAGTTGATTTCTCCACTTGGGGTGTAAACGATCGGAATACGAGGGAGCCTAGGCTCAACTCGTGTTTGGCTCGTTCATATTTCGAGCTCAAAAAGTGTGTTCGTGTTCGGCTTGTTTGCTTAGTGAGCCGAACGCGAGCTGTTCATGAACAATGAGTTGTTTTGACAACCCTAATCTCGTAGTCATAAGAAATTAAGGATTGGGGCAAGATTTAAAACATCATTTGAATCTATTTTATTAATTTGTATTCTATTTTCTTAATTAATATATTTAATTGATTATAAATCTTTGTAGCATTGCAGTCAATTAGTTTTTTTAAGAAAACTACTCATCAAATATATATATATATATANCAAGGGTACAAGAGTGTTATATCTGCGGTATAATCAGTTGTAATCTCCTTGTAATTTTTTGTAACCTACCTGTACCCTTAGGCCGATTAATGAACCCGATACATAAAAAAAACATGACAAAATAATACTGGTCTAGAAATATGCTTGTTNCCAAGGGTACGAGAGGGTTACATCTGCGGTATGACCAGTTGTAATCTCCTTGTAATTTTTTGTAACCTACCTGTACCCTTAGGCCGATTAATGAACCCGATACATAAAAAAAACATGACAAAATAATACTGGTCTAGAAATATGCTTGTTTACGTCAATGTCTTATCAAGCCAAACAAATTCTAGCGAATCAGGATGGAAAAAAAAATCAAAACTTCTCTTAATTAATTATAGTTATTCTGTTAAATATTATTTTTAAAAATTCCCTTGCCCGTTATCCTTTACCTTCAAAACTTGTCTTTTTTTCGGCCAAAAATATTAATTTAATTATTTTTTTTATTTTTACTTACAATAAAATATGTTTGATATGTGTTGTAGTATTTGGTTATTTTTAAAAATATTGAAAAGTATTTTTAGATGTTTTGAATATTTTTTTAAAAAATAATTAAAAAAATATGTTTTTTAAAAATAAATAATATTAATATACAAACAAACATATTAAATAAACATATTTTTAAAANTACGTCAATGTCTTATCAAGCCAAACAAATTCTAGCGAATCAGGATGGAAAATAAAAATCAAAACTTCTCTTAATTAATTATAGTTATTCTGTTAAATAATATATTTAAAAATTTCCTTACCCGTTATCCTTTACCTTCAAAAATTGTCTTTTTTTTGACCCAAAATATTAATTTAATTATTTTTTTAATTTTTACTTACAATAAAATATGTTTGATATGTGTTGTAGCATTTGGTTATTTTTAAAAATATTAAAAAGTATTTTTAGTTGTTTTGAATATTTTTTTAAAAAATAATTAAAAAATATGTTTTTTAAAAATAAATAATATTAATATACAAACAAACATATTAAATAAACATATTTTTAAAATAAAAGTTAAAAAATCAAAAATAAAATAAAAAGATAAAAATAATCTCAAACAAACTCTTTGTTATAACTTGATATTTAATCGACCCAGCAAATAATAAAATTACAAAAGAAAGAATACACGAGTTTTAAGTGAAAACGCTAGGATGGGAAAAACTGTGGGCATATGAGAAGAACTCAGTATATTGAATAAGATAATACAAATGGAGAGTGTTTTACACGATACAAAGGAAAGAGATTTATAATTTTAAGAGGATCCCTTTAAGGAAAATGATTAAAACATAGCAAATAAAATAATGACACACGAATTAGAATCTAAAAGTTATTATAAACTTGATTGAATTGTCGAAATCTTCAATATGTGTTGTCACAGTTTTCTTCTAAAGTCTCAATTTATATGATCATAATTTCCTTTTGAGACGATGAACGACTCACAAAATTTGAGTCACAAATATAATGATCTCCACCTTGACATGAATTTCGAAAAAAAAAAAATTGAAAGAAACTTTCTCCAACTCTTCCACAAAGCTCTAATGATCAGGAATGAATGCCAACCAAGTCTAAAAAATGCTCAAACTTGGCTATTGGAAGTATTCTAGTCATTTTATCGACAGAATTATCATGGGACTAATCTTTCTCACAACAATATCACCATAAGAGATAACTTCATAAATAAACTGATAACAAACAACCATTGTGTTAAGTTGTTTCATAAAACATTTGATCTTTGCAGAGATAAATCACATTATAACTATCACAAATTAGTGTGGTTACTTTCAAATCTTCACTAAGCTCTTCAAATAGATTTTGTAGCCAGAGCGCTTCTTCACAAACTCCAGTAATTGACATGTACTCAACTTCAATTGTAGATGGTGTCATTATTGTATGTAAAGTAAACTTCTAGCTAATCGCACAACCACCAATAGTAAACATTTACCCTGTAAGTGGTCTCCTTCAATCAAGATCTAAAAAAAAATCTAAATCAACATAGCTAATGACTTGATATGTAGTCCTCCAAAATTTTAAATAAACATCTTTTGTTTCAAATAGATAGTTGAGAATTCATTAAATTATTTTCCAATGTTCTTTACTTGGATTACTCATATATCTAGTAATTATACTGCCTACATATGATAAATCTGAACAAGAACAAACAATATCATACAAAAGAGATCCTTCAACATTGGAATATGAAACTCAAGACATATATTCAATCACATCATCAAATTGAGAACATAAAGCTGATAAAGGTCTGAAATGCAACTAATGGAGTACTGACAGGCTTGGCATTTTGTATATTAAGATTATGCAAAACTTTTCTATGTACCCTTTTTGACTTAGAAATAATTTACTTTCATTTCTATCTCTTTGAATCTTCATACTAAGTATTTTCTTTGCAACTTCCGAATCTTTTATCCTGAACTTTTAGTTAAGTTGAGCTTTTAACATTTTGATATTTTTTTTTCTTAGTGGTTATCAACATATTATCAACATATAAGAGCAAGTAGAAGTNCATTCTTTACTTGGATTACTCATATATCTAGTAATTATACTGCCTACATATGATAAATCTGGACAAAAACATACAATATCATACAAAAGAGATCCTTCAACATTGGAATATGAAACTCAAGACATATATTCAATCACATCATCAAATTGAGAACATAAAGCTGATAAAGGTCTGAAATGCAACTAATGGAGTACTGACAGGCTTGGCATTTTGTATATTAAGATTATGCAAAACTTTTCTATGTACCCTTTTTGACTTAGAAATAATTTACTTTCATTTCTATCTTTTTGAATCTTAATACTAAGTATTTTCTTTGCAACTTCCGAATCTTTTATCCTGAACTTTTAGTTAAGTTGAGGTTTTAACATTTTGATATTTTTTTTTCTTAGTGGTTATCAACATATTATCAACATATAAGAGCAAGTAGAAGTNTGTGCAAGCTAAATCAAGAACCCAAATATCACAAGGTTCCCCGTCGGAGACAACTAGGAGTCACCATGATTATTAGNGAACCCAAATATCACAAGGTTCCCCGTCGGAGACAACTAGGAGTCACCATGATTATTAGCATCTTCAACAACAAGGGCTTCACTAGAATGATCTGTCGTTTTTCTTTCTAAATTATATTTACTTCTTATTTTTATTATGTAATTTTTAACATTCAAATTTTATGTACCCATTTTTCTTTTAAAAATCACATATCTTATCCTTTCTTCTAGATTTTGATATGTTCTTTATATAAGCACAAAAACTTCTTTCATGAGATTTGCCTCGAACAATAAGGCCTTCTCTTTGAGCAACGGGTTCATCCACAAGTTGCTTTATATTCTCCTTAGAAAACAAAACATTATATACTTCATATAGAGAAAAAAGCCCTCACCCATAAAAGAAGGCATCTCTAAACATTGTATATGATGACGACACTGGACACGAAATGATTAATACCAAATCTTCTTCATTATACTTAACTTCTACGGCTTCCAAATTAGAGAAGATTTTCTTAAAGATAGTTGAGTGATCTATAACAGATGCACACTTTGTCATTCTATGAGAGTGCAAATGTTATTTCAAATACAATTTAATGGTGAAACTTTTAGTCATGCAGAATTGTTCTAATTTGAGCCACAACCCAACAATAGTCTTCTCCATCAAAGCATCATGTGAAATCTGATTTGATGTATGGAGATGAATTTTAGAAAGATTCATTTGATCTTTACAACTATTCTCCCCCATCTTCCATGATAAGGGCATTTTTTTGAACCCAAGTAGCATATCGTCTAAATGCATCATATGCGCTAAGACTGCATGCATCTTAACCTCTCAAAGAGAAAATATGGTGTTGTGGTCTAAAAGAGGGATGTCATACTATACTGTTGACATCAACAACATTGGCTCTAATACCACTTGTTAGAACTTAATATTTAATCGATAGCAACAAAAAATAAAATAAGCAAAAGAAAGTAATACCAAATCTTCTTCATTATACTTAACT
>JXCR01147218.1:343766-376353 GCA_002079205.1 Phalaenopsis hybrid cultivar
AAGATTTTCTTAAAGATAGTTGAGTGATCTATAACAGATGCACATTTTGTCATTCTATGAGAGTGCAAATGTTATTTCAAATACAATTTAATGGTGAAACTTTTAGTCATGCAGAATTGTTCTAATTTGAGCCACAACCCAACAACAGTCTTCTCCATCAAAGCATCATGTGAAATCTGATTTGATGTATGGAGATGAATTTTAGAAAAATTCATTTGATCTTTACGACTATTCTCCCCCATCTTCCATGATAAGGGCATTTTTTTGAACCCAAGTAGCATATCGTCTAAATGCATCATATGCGCTAAGACTTCATGCATCTTAACCTCCCAAAGAGAAAATCTGGTGTTGTGGTCTAAAAGAGGTCATAATATACTGTTGACATCAACAACATTGGCTCTAATACTACTTGTTAGAACTTAATATTTAATCGATAGCAACAAATAATAAAATAANTCATACTATACTGTTGATATCAACAACATTGGCTCTAATACTACTTGTTAGAACTTAATATTTAATCGATAGCAACAAATAATAAAATAAGCAAAAGAAAGAATACATAAAATTTACGTGAAAACTCAAGATGGGAAAAACAAGGCCAGAGAAGGAGAATTCACTATATCAAATAATAGAATACAAGTGGAATGATTTGCACAAAACAGAAGAGAGACATCTAAAGTTTTAGCAAAACCCCTTTAAAGGAAATAATTAAAAGAAATCCAATAAAATCATAGCACACAACTTGTAATATAAAATCTATTATAAGATTGTTTTAAAGGTCAAAACCTTCAAATGATAAGCGGGACTCACAAAATTCATGTCACAAATTTAGCATTTTTAATGTGTTTCTTTTTTTTNTCCTTCAAATGATAAGCGGGACTCACAAAATTCATGTCACAAATTTAGCATTTTTAATGTGTTTCTTTTTTTTTTTTTTTTGGTCATTTAGATTTGTGGTGACCATCACACAAGCAAGAATAATAATACAAATTGCAGAGTCCTCTCATAGATGTTTACAAAATCAAGCTGAAGATAACATGGCTGTTTACTGTGTTTTTTCCCCTAAACACCACTACATTATCTCATTGAAAATATACTTAGGCTATGGATAAGATAAATAATATGAGAAGAAAAAACCCAAATGTCTAGACCAATGTCTAAGTACTCATAAATCATTATCAACGATTAAGCTACCAGAATCTCATTTTTCTTTCCTTCCATCCAAGTAAACCAAAGAGTACGCATACTGAGGCCAACAAAATCTTCAAATACCCCCTATAGAATTTAGTAAATGACAGGTGAAAAGGAATATAAGNATGTGCTTGTTCCCCTAAACACCACTCCATTATCTCATTGACAATATACTTAGGCTATGGATAAGATGAATAATATGAGAAGAAAAAACCCAAATGTCTAGACCAATGTCTAAGTAGTCATAAATCATTATCAACGATTAAGCTACCAGAATCTCATTTTCCTTTCCTTCCATCCAAGTAAACCAAAGAGTACGTATACTGAGGCCAACAAAATCTTCAAATACCCCCTATAGAATTTAGTAAATGACAGGTGAAAAGGAATATAAGTATTGGGAGTATCTCGATATATAAATATATTGAGTAGTTATAACATATATATCAAGAACAAAGGTCTTAAAAATCATCCTTCTAAATCATATAAAAATATAAATATACAGTTTCACAACCTTTAACTTGCCCCGCAAATTTGAATGAAATCAAATCAGGAATAAAAAGTTTAAAGACCTTTATTGCTCCTTACCAGCCTTGATTGATATAGCTGGAAGAATTCAAATATTAACAGCAACAATGGAAGAATTACCAAATATGTGAATTAATCTAAGATTGTGAATTTGTGATACTATGGTCAATCTTATAAGACAACTACACAGATGGCATGGGCTTGTTCTTCAGGAAATGCCTAAAAAGTATGAGAGCTTGGCGGGGTTTGTGGAGGGGGACCTCATGACCGGCGCCGCGGATGGTCACAAAGCTCAGGCCTTTGTAGACTTGGCTCCATCCACCAACCTAACAAAGAAAACGTAAGAAAATAGAGAAAGCAGAAAATAATTCATGAATTAAACATTGCAATGGCTCAGAGCTGCTAAAGTTTTAGACTTACATTTCCATTATCATACCAAGGATACCAGTCAGTGAGTGTTGTCAAGTTCAGAGCATTGATTGAATATCTAGTTGCTGTCAATGGTACTACTGAATCAGTGTCCCCACTGTAGCAATAAGTGCTGAAGTTAGAGGCCATATGGAAGATTACAAATGCAATAAAGCATGTAAACTATTAAAACAAGTAGAAGATTTCTGCTATAGACTTCAACTCAGTCGATTTGTAATAAGAATGCTGCATGGTTACCATGCAGTTTATGTGGAAATCTTAAATTTTCATACAAACAACATTATATATATATATATGAAGAGAGAGAGAGAGAGAAGTGACAAAATTGTCCCTTGACTATTTAAGGGGGGCCATTTTAGTCCCTGACTTTTAAAAAGGGTCAAATCAGTCCCAAACCTTTGAGAAAAAGGTTGAAATAGTCCCGCTTAAAAAAAAAAACAAAATTTGAAATTGGGGCTCAGTGTTAAAAATAAGGGTATTTTGGAATTTTATTTTTAGGACATAGGCCAAAATTAAAGAATATAAATGTTAGATATGTATCAAATAATTATGGTTATTTAAACACAACCAACACATAATGGTTCATTTAGTAGTGTTAGATATTATATATATGTATATATATTAATTAATTTATTTATTCTTTAAATCTTAAAAATCACATAGATCTGTATTTATTCGTTTAGAGGTGGTTATTGATTGAAATTAAAATATTTTTTTAACATATTTAATTTTTTTAAAATTTTATCATTTAACTAGTTAACACTAGAAAGTATGAATTTAAACTCTACATGTTCATTGAAATTTCTTAAAAACACATTTTTTTTTAAAACTCGAAATTATCGTTATTTAAAATATGTTATTTGTATGATATTAAATGATACCCAAGTCACAACTCATTGAATATTCATTCGGGAACGCAAGTTGTTTATGCACATTTTTAAATAACTAGCTAGCAGTAATATGAAATAAAAACCGTCTTTGGTTTCACCAATAGTATATTGTCACCCAAAAATTATTGTAATTACAAAAATTATTAATAGATTATATTAATGTNCATATTTAATTTTTTAAAAATTTTATCATTTAACTAGTTAACACTAGAAAGTATGAATTTAAACTCTACATGTTCATTGAAATTTCTTAAAAACACATTTTTTTTAAAACTCGAAATTATCGTTATTTAAAATATGTTATTTGTATGATATTAAATGATACCCAAGTCACAACTCATTGAATATTCATTCGGGAACGCAAATTGTTTATGCACATTTTTAAATAACTAGCTAGCAGTAATATGAAATAAAAACTGTCTTTGGTTTCACCAATAGTATATTGTCACCAAAAAATTATTGTAATTACAAAAATTATTAATAGATTATATTAATGTTCTTTAAAGAAGCGATGTACCAATCATTAATGTTCTTAATTATTTGATATTTTTTTAAAAATCATAATGAAACAAATCTAATCATAACTATTTGATGCAAATCTAATACTCTTATTCTTGGATTTTGGCCCATGATATCCTGAAAAATAATCCCAAAAATACTCCTCTTTTTAACACCCGGAACCTGAATTTCATATTTTTCTTTAACGGTGGGTCTACATCAATCTGTTTTTCAATAGTTTGGGACTAATTTAACACTTTTTAAAACTCGGGGACAAAAATGGCTCACTTCAAATAGTTGGTTATATATATATATAGAGAGAGAGAGAGAGAGAGAGAGAGTCATGGGTAGCCCCTTGCTTCCCTTTTATCAATTTCTCCCATATCCTCTCCCTTTCACCCTACTTGAAATTGGATTTTAACCAAGAAAAGCAAATTAATGGTGGTAGAGAGGAATAGTTTCCCCTTCTGGGCATCCCCAACTGGATTTAACCAACGCAAGCAATTTAATGGTGGTAGAGATGAATAATTCCTTGCATACCCTCTCCCCTTCTCCCCGCTCAAATTGGATCTTAACCAAGGTGGTAGAGATGAACGAGATGTAACTCTCTCTTAACATCTCTCTTGTAACAAGATAACTTCTTAGGTAAATTTAAAGTTAATGATTTGAAAGGTTACAATTGGATTGCATACCTAATAAATGATCACGTGAAATTGCTTTCATTCTCTGCACTACGTTCTATTTATTTCTTCAGTTTAAGTGCGTGTGAGTGTGTGTTTCCATTATGTTATGCATTTTTAAACAAAATTCCTCATGCTTTACTCCGTGAAGATTTCAAGTTTTCATGAACTAATATCATATTTCCATTGCACCAAATCTCTTTATGATAACTAAGAAACAACACAACAAGACTTTTTGAGGGCTACAAGCAGGACAATGCGGCATTTCTCACGACTCTAATACTATTAAATTAAATTTTAGGCTTCCATGTTTATCAAAGAAGCCCAGGTAAATCTAAAAAGAGTACAATAATTCTTATCTTCATTAAAGAAAAACAAAATTCTGTCTATGAAGGCAAACTTCAGTCATCCAATCATATGGCGAGACTAAAAAAAAAGCATGTCCCTCAGTTCCATTGATTTAAAAATCCAACCAGTATTAAAATATTTAGTTGGTTTGTATTTCTTAATGATGATTAGTTAGTTTTCAATAATGGTATGATACTCACTTGCAAAATTAACAATTACTGCATATCACAGCATAGAATCTATACAAATCTCCATCATCCATACCAATTTAAGGTATGGAAAATGTGTTTGACAACCTTGATGAAAAGTGAGCATTCATACCTGAAAACCCAAATCCGCAGGCCAGCTGCAAGGAGCTCTCTGTATATAGGCAGCATGGATCTTGGTGAATCAGCCCAATACTGCCCCACTATATCACTATCATAGCATACAAATAAACAAAAGAAAATTGTATTAAGGTCAAATTACAACAGAAATTTCAAATTACTGAAGTCTTGAACATCAAACCTGCAGTCTTCCCAAGGATAATTCAACCCGGTGACATTGGCATGGAGTGCTCTCTGCACTTCAGGGTGGTTGTAATACACCTGAGCGTATCTATCAGTACAGGGATCATAAGCTCTCGACATCCAAGGCTGAAATCAAGAAAAAAAAATGCAAACAAATTATATCAGATTCATTCTTCTAAAGAGATGAAATTGGATCCACATTGTTTTTTTTTTTTCAAAGATTTGAATGTTTCATCATGGAACAGTTAAAGTTTAGATTTTATTCGCTGGAAAGTGAGAACTAACATAGCGGCCTCGTGATTTTCGTCTGAGAGATGAAGTGGAGATGTTACAACTAGGAGTGTATATGCTGTATGGATCAATGTTTCCCATTTCATCTTCAGCAGCATCTTGTAGCTTTAAACAGTCTGAGGATGGATGCTGTGATGATTGTGTTATACAAGCAACCTTCAGGCCATTATAGGTCGCATCTGATATCAGCCCATGAGTCCACCAATACTCAAAAGTTCCAAGAAAATCATTATAATCATCAGTGACAGCATTGCCCACCTAAAATAATGATAACTAATAAAGGACTTGGAAAAATGACAGTTCATGTTGCAATCAAGCAGCAAAGTTAAGAAACACTGTTTAAATTGAAAAATACCATGAAACCCTTAAAATTAATGCTAGGCCTCTGAACTCCTTTGTTCTTTCTGTAGACAATTTGAGAAAGTTGAGGAACATAGTGACCTGAGAAAGATAAGAAAAGGGATAAAGAGACTAGAGCACGATTCATGGATTGTCTAAAGTAGGCAGGAGAAGAAAAAGACTGAAGCCTTTTCAACTCACCTGCATAGCTTTCCCCTGCTATATAAAAATCCCTGAACTTGTACTGGGGGAATCTTTCGAACCAATTCACAAGGAAAGTATAAGAATCCTCCGCTGCATCAAAGGATGAACTTTTAGAAAGGAGAGAAATGGATTCCGGAATATTCTCAAATGGCAAAATTTGAAGACCGAATTTGACACACAAACAACCTGTCCGCTGGTCTCCAACCGTGTAGAGATCCGAGGTTCTATTAGAATAGGAGAAGCCTACCCCCGCTGGTGACTCCAGAAACAGAATGTTAGCAACTGCCATCACCAATAAAATTCAATAAAGATGAAATTTTTAAAACAAAGAAAATCGATTCAAGTCAAATCTGAGCAGATCTCTTCTCTAAGACAAACCATTGTTCCAGGCGTAGGGGTTAAGGAACAGAGTCCTGCCATCGGGGTGGATGTGGAAAGGACCTAGCTCCTCGGACGCGCCATACGCGATGGAAGAACAGCCCGGACCGCCGTTCAGCCACAGAACGAGCGGGGCAGGCTGTAATGCAGCCGGAGCCTCAACAAACCAGTAGAAGAGCGCTCGGCCGGCGTTCGCGTTTACGGTTACATATCCCGAGTACTGGTTGAACTCCACAGTGGGCTGGCCGGGGAGACGATCGATCTGGTCAAGCTTCTGCTGTTGCGGCAAAGTGGTGGTTACTGCCGCCGCAGCTGCAGCCAATCCATGTACTGCGGCAAAAAGCGCCAATATAGTAGAGAAAGAGGAAGCAGTCATTGGCTCCTTTTGTCTTGGTGGTCAACTGAGGGAAGTGAGGGACGGAGAGGAGTTTATAGGCGTTGAATAGGAGAATAAAGATCTGATTTTTTCGATGTCATTACGGAATATTTATGGAATTATAGTTGGAAAATGAAAAGTCATCAAAATACATTAACATTTCCAAACCTCTTCGAAATTTGAGGTAATCATTGTTCAGTTATAACAGACGAGTAGATGCCGGAAGAGAATTAACTGCGGTGATTATGGCATGATCTTCTCTAAGACGGTTCTTTCTTCTTCGACGTAATTTATTAGAAAGGATGAAGAGTGGAACACGTGGGGGGAGAGAGAGAGAGAGAGCACGGCATTGATTCTTTTGCACGTCGCCAGCCAATGAAAGGATGGAAGTAGAAGGAACAGAGAAAATGTGTTGGTGGTTGGTTTGGCCTTTTGATCAAACACCTTCGAGGCGGACAGCGACAGTGATGGAAACTTGAGAGCTCGCATGTTGTGAGACGGAAATTGCAGGTTAGGAGGAACCACTTGAACCGCTGGGGTCCGCGCGGGAAAGCGCTACAAGCTATTTGATTCATACATTCATTTCACTCAAATTTTTGGCATCACATCAAAATTACTATTATATTAATGAAACATAAGTTTTCATGCATAATTAGAGTAACATACTTAAAAATTTAGTTGTATGCATGCAAATATTCCTTTTAATTAATACATTTTAATTGAATCATTTGTTTAGTGGTGGCTTGTTATCATACATTGGCTTATCATTTAACAATTTTGGTATATTTTTCAAAATCAATGTGTTTGCATAGCTAGATTTTGAGGGTTTCATATAGACTCCAAAATCATTTGAACTTTTGTTTTGATGAAATTGAATGAATATCACTTAAATGCCTTGATAATAAAAATCTATTTGGGCAAGGATATCTTGATATGAGTTAAAAGAACATTAGTACTAAAAGTATGATTATGAGAAAGCAATGGTTAATCAACTTTGATATTATCAAAGATCTAAGATGACTTTAAATATTAAATAAATTATAAGTTAAATTAAGATAGTTTGATAGTGTCATGAATTTTAGATAAAAAGACTTAGATTCCCCTGCCCTCTGAAAATAATTATGAATAGATTGTTGAGGTAAGGGCGTACCGAGAGAGAATTCTGATGGAGATATTTTAAGGACTTGAAAAAATTCTAATGCTCTACACATTAGCACCCAATGATGATTGATGTCAAAGGTCGGTAGTATTTCTATGTTATTTTTACCTTTATTTGGGTTATTTCTAGGCTTTTTCATGTTATTTGTGATTTTATATGTAGTGTACATGAGATTAGGCAACAAGGGGAGCAAAGAAGCTGAATTGAAGTGCTTAAGGATTGAATCGGTGCCCAAGCACCTCGATTAAGAGGACCAAGATGTTAGGCACCAAAGGCACCTAGAATCCGAGGACCAGGTGTCTAGGGGCCTGTCCTAGGTGCCCAAGTGCTCAAATCAGTAGGACCAAGATTCTAGGAGCAAATCTTGGGTGACCAACACCCGTATGCATGGGATTATGATTTTGACGTCTCAATTCGCATTGTTTCTCAGATGAAAGCTTAAATTCGTATAATACAAAGAATTAGTAGTCTTTCCGGACTGTCACGTGAATTCGAAAGTCTGGAAGAATGAGAGGAAAGTTTTGTGAGGGTATGAGTGAGAAATTACATGTTACTATGCCGATTTTGTGGAGAAGGAAGTTAGATGATAGCATTGTTGTACGTTATAGGATTCTCTCTTTTCAAAACTTTTATATTTCATTCTCTTTAATTAATGAAATAATATTTTTTTTGCTTCAAAGCATTATCAGGACATATATTTATTTATTTTCCCTTGAATTTGCAGTAGAGGAATCTAGAGTTTAACGTTATTATGTGATTGAATTAAACTTTCTTAATGGTGAGATTTTAAATTTTTGCATCCCTTTGACTCTTAACTTGATCTAGTACTTTAGAAGTAGGCTATTGAAACAATTAGTTAATACAAAATTTTAGAAAAAAGGAATATTACTTCTATGTCAGTGCAATTGCGAAGGAAAATTCAAAATCATGGGAAAATGCTTAAGATTTATTTAACTAAATTGAATTTTTACAAACCTCTATAGACTATAAAGAGGGGCTAAGATGGAAAATTATTGGTGATTGTCACCTTTATCATGATCACTTAGTTAAACCAAGATTTCTAAAATTCAATCCAAGGGATAACTTTTAACTTAATAGAAACCTCCACCATATTTACTAACATTTTTCTTTTAGCAGAGTTTAGGATTAGTAACTATGAAATTCACTCAACCTTTGACCTTTCAAGCAAGTTAAGCAAATAATTAGTAAACTAGAACTTTGACTTGAATGAAAAGTAAGCATTGCTCTCATGGGATCAATACAAGGACTCTAATTCCATATATTACTTGATTGACATGTATACTTACGTGATTGACGACACTTCACAGAACTTGAGGCATCATTGATACTAATAGTCAGCGAAGCATACATTAGTTATCAATCAACAACAATGCTTACCATCTATCAACATCAATGCATATAATTAGCTGCAAATTTAAATAGAGGATCATGAATATAGAGTTCCATTGAGGTTCATTAAAGAGATAGAAAAATCACTATTACTACTAAAGTGTAAAATTAAATATTTGAATGAAGGCAAAATGATAAAGAATAAATAAAATTAAAATTTAATGTGGTTTAGTGAAATTGACCTAAAATCATTGTGGAGAGAAACAACTTATAATGTATTGAGGCATTATAATACTGAAGTGTGTTATGTTAAAAAAATGCACTTGCTCGTCAAACATTTATTATGTGTCAAACTTATCATTTTTGTGTCTAATTAAATAAAAAAATTTAACGGACACTCATCTTTAAAACATATAATCTGAATAATAAATAATAACTTAAAATATATCATTTAAATAACTTAATTTAAACCTGAAATTCTCTTTTATTTAAAAATATAATACATAAATAAACTTTAATTTGGTTAACACTTGTTGTTAGCTATAAAAGTTTTAATGGCAAGAAAAAATAATGTCTATAAATATTCTATATACAAATAGATAAAAGTCATAATACATAGTAATATGTTGAAATGAAAAGTGAGGAAGGGGACAAAACATAGAACCTAGTCTAGTTAAAATAGTCCATTATATAATTGTTGTTATAAAGTTTCACTTTTCTCAATTGAAAAGACAAAATTCTAAAAAATGAATATTTGTTTGACCTATTATAATTATAATTAGGGTTGTCAAATGATAACTTGAAGTAAGTAATCAATATAAACAAACTAGACACTCAATGATCAAGTTATTTCCCATTTTAGTCAAATATTCTCACAATTTTATAAAGATTTAAATGTGGCTTNTGCAAGGATATCTTGATATGAGTTAAAAGAACATTAGTACTAAAACTATGATTATGAGAAACCAATGGTTAATCAACTTTGATATTATCAAAGATCTAAGATGACTTTAAATATTAAATAAATTATAAGTTAAATTAAGACAGTTTGATAGTGTCATGAATTTTAGATAAGAAGACTTAGATTCCCCTGCCCTCTGAAAATAATTATGAATAGATTGTTGATTTGCTATATGTTGAGGTAAGGGCGTACCGAGAGAGAATTCTGATGGAGATATTGTAAAGACTTGAAAAAATTCTAATGCTCTACACATTAGCACCCAATGATGATTGATGAGTATCAAAGGTCGGTAGTATTTCTATGTTATTTTTACCTTTATTTGGGTCATTTTTAGGCTTTTTCATGTTATTTGTGATTTTATATGCAGTGTACATGAGATTAGGCAACTTGGGGAGCAATGAAGCTGACTTGAAGTGCTTAAGGACTGAATCGGTGCCCAAGCACCTCGATTAAGAGGACCAAGATTTTAGGCACCAAAGGCACCTAGAATTCGAGGACCAGGTGTCTAGGGGCCTGTCCTAGGTGCCCAAGTGCTCAAATCAGTAGGACCAAGATTCTAGGAGCAAATCTTGGGCGCCCAACACCTGTATGCATGGGATTATGATTTTGACGTCTCAATTTGCATTGTTTCTCATATGAAAGCTTAAATTCGTATAATACAAAGAATTAGTAGTCTTTCTGGACTGTCATGTGAATTCGAAAGTCGGAAAGAATGAGAGGAAAGTTTTGTGAGGGTATGAGTGAGAAATTACATGTTACTGTGCCGATTTTGTGCAGAAGGAAGTTAGATGGTAGCATTGTTGTACTCTATAGGATTCTCACTTTTCAAAACTTTTATATTTCATTCTCTTTAAATAATGAAATATTTTTTTTTGTTTCAAAGCATTATTAGAGCATATATCTATTTTTTTCCCTTGAATTTGCAGTAGTGGAATCTAGAGTTTAGCGTTATTATGTGATTGAATTAAACTTTCTTAATGGTGATATTTTAAATTTTTGCATCCCTTTGACTATTAACTTGACCAGTTGACATGTTAAAATATGTTGTGATCTAGTACTGTAGAAGTAGGCTATTGAAACAATTAGTTAATACAGAATTTTAGAAAAAAAAGGAATATTACTTCTATGTCAGTGCAATTGGGAAGGAAAATTCAGAATCATGGGAAAATACTTAAGATTTATTTAACTAAATCGGAATTTTACAAACCTCTATAGACTATAAAGAGGGGCTAAGAAGGAAAATTATTGGTGATTGTCACCTTTATCATGATCACTTAGTTAAACCAAGATTTCTAAAATTCAATCCAAGGGATAACTTTTAACTTAATAGAAACCTCCACCACATTTACTAACATTTTTCTTTTAGCAGAGTTCAGGATTATTAAACTAGAACTTTGACTTGAATGAAAAGTAAGCATTACTATCATCGGATCAATACAAGGACTGTAATTCCATATATTATCTGATTGACATGTATACTTACGTGATTGATGACACTTCACAGAACTTGAGACATCATTGATACTAATAGGCAATGAAGCATACATTAGTTATCAATCAACAACAATGTTTACCATCTATCAACATCAATGCATATAATTAGCTGCAAATTTAATAAAATAGAGGATCATGAATATAGAGTTCCATCGAGGTTCATTAAAGAGATAGAAAAATCACTATTACTACTAAAGTGTAAAAGTAAATATTTGAATGAAGGCAAAATGATAAAGAATAAATAAAATTAAAATTTAATGTGGTTTAGTGAAATCGACCTAAAATCATTGTGAAGAGAAACAACTTATAATGTATTGAGGCATTATAATATTGAAGTGTGTTATGTTAAGAAAATGAACTTGTTCGTCAAACACCTATTATGTGCCAAACTTATCATTTTTGTGTCTAATTAAATAAAAAAAATTAACGGACACTCATGTTTAAAACATATAATCTGAATAATAAATAATAACTTAAAATATATCATTTAAATAACTTAACTTAAACCTGAAATTCTCATTTATTTAAAAATATAATACATAAATAAACTTTAATCTGGTTAACACTTGTTGTTAGCCATAAAAGTTTTAATGGCAGGGAAAAATAATGTCTAGAAATATTTTATATACAAATAGATAAAAGTCATAATATATAGTAATATGTTGAAATGAAAAAGTCAGGAAGGGGACAAAACATAGAACCTAGTCTAGTTAAAACATTCCATTATATAATTGTAGTTATAATGTTTCACTTTTCTCAATTGAAAAGACAAAATTATATAAAATGAATATTTGTTTGACCTATTATAATTATAATTAGGGTTATCAAATGATAACTTGAAGTAAGTAATCAATATAAACAAACTAGCACTCAATGATCAAGTTATTTCCCATTTTAGTCAAATATTCTCACAATTTTATAAAGATTTAAATGTGGCTTCCACCATATAGCACTTTGTCACATATATGCTTTAAGAGCTGACGTGCCACCATGTCTCACTTTGTATCATCTATGGTTCAAGTGGTGGCTCCTATGACATTTTATTTTATTTTGTTTTGTCTTAGCTTTTACTTCATTTATTGTGTTTCATTTTTTATTTCCCCTTCTCATTTAATCTCTTTTACAAAGTCAGCATATTACCTCAGCCTAAAAAATAAAAGTGAGCATGAGGATGAAAAGAGTAAAAGAAAGGAAAATATAATGAATATGCTAAATAACTAACATAGTTTTTTCAAATAGATGAGTCGAGAATAGAGGCGGTGGATGAATTTTTTGGGTGCAAGTTTGAATATCCACCGTAAATCTCAAAAAAATTATATCTTAATGATTGAATGTGTCATTCATAGAATAATATACTACTATATGGTATAAAAATATTATCTTAAAATAAATCTAATCATTCAAATCATAAAAACCTTTATGCATTTGGGTCTGTGGACCCAGGGTTTTTCGTTATATTAAGCGCGCTGAAGGGCAGTGGGGTTATGATAGGATTTATTTATTATAAGATCTAGTATCCTTACGAACGGAAACTCTCATAGTTAATTATATCTTGAAACTGCTTCCAGGTGCAGTCACACTATGGGGGCTCATGCAAGGGCATGTGTCGTATCAGTAATATCAGATTTTTGAGTTAGGAATGTCAATCCTACAGGGAACGAGGGAATTTGCCTTGGAAAAACTTCTAGCATACTTGATTTCTTTCTTGGCCATGAAACCTTACCCAAGCCACATGGGAGCAACCAAATCCATGTACATGTCACCATACCATTTTTTGCTAAAGGTGGCCACCCTTTCATGATCCCCTAAAAGTGCATCTGACCATTTTATGCTTAGGATAGTGAGGGCAAGGTTTCTTTTTATTACTTTGTACAAAGGAATTCCCTTGAAATCCCTAATTCTGTATTTTTCAATCATAGGATTTTCTGCTGTTGCAAAATCTTCCCCCTTTCCTTTAGAGATATGATAACTCCTTTAGCTTTAAGGATTTCTGAAACATCACACTTTTTCCCTTTTCTTATTCATTCAAAGAATCCATAGAGTCGGTTTATACTGGATTTTTTTCTTTCTTATGTTAGAAGGTTCATATTCAAATAAAGATGGGAATGACCTGACTATCTTATATGAGATTTCTTTCTCTTATTTGACAGAGAGTGAATGAAACACACGCCCACTTAGGAGAGGATAAAAGAGGTTTCAAGCAGATCATACTTCGTACAAAGCATTCTATCCTAATTTCTTCATTGGGTTTTAGAAAGTCTAAGAGTAATTTTGGAAGATCGACGAACCTTAAAAAATTGTTAGGATTTTAAGAATTTCACCCATTACTTTTTTATTCTTATGAGTTTCAAAAAATTCTAAAGTTTTATCATTTTCCATCTTGTTATAAAAACGAATAACTTTAGGAGCAACAGTAGTAGTAGTAGCAGCAGTTAAGGTAGGGGCAACCTTAATGGCTCTCTTTTTTAGTGTTTAAAAGTCTACTTCATATTTGATGTTAAATTCCATCAGGGGTTTCATTTCATTGATAATTTTTGGGTATATCATGAAAAATTTAAGACCATCTCATGTCACTTTAAAATTATCAATCAACATTCCAAACTTACTGATGGCCCACCATTCAGATGAAATGGATCAAGGGCCTGGTTTATTTCATTACCAAAGGAGAATATCAGTTTAGAGATGACTTTTTTGTTTTAATGGAATATAGAATGATGTTAATGGTAAGTTAAATGTCAAATATTTAAATCTTAATCAAATTAAGATCAAATTTACTTTAAAAATGATTCAATCATAGAAAATTTGTGGGGTTAGGTCATGAATCTTCGCTTGTTGAGTGGGGTCTAAATGAGAAGTTAAGAGATATGAAAGTTAAAGATGAGGGTGGGACCGAGAATTCAAGGATGTTTGGTGAACCTATTCAATGGTGTGATGAATGGGAAGTTTTACAAAGAGAAGGGTAGTCTAAGTTTGTAAGAAGTACATATATACTACTGATGAATAATAATATAAATTAACAATGAAGATGAAAAGAAGAACTATTCCCCAGTGGAATTGCTAGAACATCATTTTTTTTTAGTGTGTCCTTCAAATATCTCAAAAAAAAATTATCTAAATTATCTCATTCATCATTTGAAGAATAATATACTATCCAAAAAAAAAATTATCTTTAAATGGATCTAGTTATCTAGATAATGAAAATCTTTAATAGTTATATATCTAATTATTTAAATGATGAAAATCTTTAGCACCACAACAATGGCAAGTGTAGACTTTCTTAGCTAAAGGGGGCTTGATGTGCCTTTGATAGTAATCATGGATTAATTTTTCCTAGGATGCTTACATAATTTCATAAGTTAAAGGTTATTCCTTTTATACGTNCAGCAGGTTAGGAGGAACCACTAGAACCGCTGGGGTCCGCGCGGGAAAGCGCTACAAGCTATTTGATTTATACATTCATTTCACTCAAATTTTTGGTATCACATCAAAATTACTATTATATTAATGAAACATAAATTTTCATGCATAGTTAGAGTGACATAGATGTAAAAAATTGAAGTCTAGGTGTTAGATGTGTCAATACTTAAAAATTTAGTTGTATGCATGCAAATATTCCTTTTAATTAATACATTTTTATTGAATCATTTGTTTAATGTTGGCTTGTTATCATACATTGGCTTATGAATCAACAATTTTGGTATATTTTTCAAAATCAATGTATTTGCATAGCTAGATTTTGAGAGTTTCATATGGACTCCTAAATCATTTGAACTTTTGTTTTGATGAAATTGAACGAATATCACTTAAATGTCTTGATAATAAAAATCTATTTGGGCAAGGATATATTGATATGAGTTAAATGAACATTAGTTCTAAGAGTATGATTATGAGAAACCAATGGTTAATCAAGTTTGATATTATCAAAGATCTAAGATGCCTTTAAATATTAAATAAATTATAAGTTAAATTAAGACAGTTTGATAGTGTCATGAATTTTAGATAAAAAGACTTGGATTCCCTTGCCCTCTAAAAATAATTATGAATAGATCGTTGATTTGCTATATGTTGAGGTAAGGGCGTACGTAGAGAGAATTCTGGTGGAGATATTTTAAAGACTTGAAAAAATTCTAATGTTCTACACATTAGCACCCAATGGTGATTGATGAGTATCAAACGTCTGTAGTATTTCTATGTTATTTTTACCTTTATTTGGGCCATTTCTAGGCTTTTTTATGTTATTTTTGATTTTATATGCAGTGTACATGAGATTAGGCAACTTGGGGAGCAAAGGAACTGAATTGAAGTGCCAAGGACTGAATCGGTGCCCAAGCACCTCGAATAAGAGGACCAAGATGTTAGGCACCAAAGGCACCCAGAACTAGAGGACCAGGTGTCTAGGGGCCCGTCCTAGGTGCCCAAGTGCCCAAATCAGTAGGACCAAGATTCTAGGAGCAAATCTTGGGTGCCCAACACCCGTAAGCATGGGATTATGATTTTGACGTCTCAATTCACATTGTTTCTCAGATGAAAGCTTAAATTTGTATAATACAAAGAATTAGTAGTCTTTTTGGATTGTCATGTGAATTCAAAAGTCTGAAAGAATGAACGGAAAGTTTTGTGAGGGTATGAGTGAGAAATTACATGTTACTTTGCCGATTTTGTGGAGAAGGAAGTCAGATGGTAGCATTGTTCTACTCTATAGGATTCTCTCTTTTCAAAACTTTTATATTTCATTCTCTTTAATTAATGAAATAATATTTTTTTTTTTTGTTTCAAAGCATTAGTAGAACATATATCTATTTTTTTCCCTTGAATTTGCACTAGAGGAATCTAGAGTTTAACATTATTATCTCATTGAATTAAACTTTCTTAATGGTGAAATTTTAAATTTTTGCATCCCTTTGACTCTTAACTTGACCAGTTGACTTGTTAAAATATGTTGTGATCTAGTACTGTACAAGTAGGCTATTGAAACAATTAGTTAATACAAAATTTTAGAAAAAAAGGAATATTACTTCTATGCCAGTGCAATTGCGAAGGAAAATTCAGAATCATGGGAAAATACTTAAGATTTATTTAACTAAATTGGAATTTTACAAACATCTATAGACTATAAAGAGGAGCTAAGAAGGAAAATTATTGGTGATTGTCGCCTTTATCATGATCACTTAGTTAAACCAAGATTTCTAAAATTCAATCCAAGGGATAACTTTTAACTTAATAGAAACCTCCACCATATTTACTAACATTTTTCTTTTAGCAGAGTTTAGGATTAGTAACTTTGAAATTAACTCAACCTCGGACCTTTCAAGCAAGTTAAGCAAATAATTAGTAAACTAGAACTTTGACTTGAATGAAAAGTAAGCATTGCTCTCATGGGATCAATACAAGGACTCTAATTCCATATATTACTTGATTGACATGTATACTTACGTGACTGACGACACTTCATAGAATTTGAGGCATCATTGATATTAATAATCAGCGAAGCATACATTAGTTATCAATCAACAACAATGCTTACCATCTATCAACATCAATGCATATAATTAGCTGCTAATTATATAAAATAGAGGATCATGAATATAGAGTTCTATCGAGGTTCATTAAAGAGAGAAAAATCACTATTACTACTAAAGAGTAAAATTAAATATTTAAATGAATGATAAAGAATAAATAAAATTAAAATTTAATGTGGTTTATTGAAATTGACCTAAAATCTTTGTGGAGAGAAACAACTTAGAATGTATTGAGGCTTTATAATACTGAAGTGTGTTATGTTAAAAAAATGCACTTGTTCGTCAAACACCTATTATGTGTCAAACTTATCATTTGTGTGTCTAATTAAATAAAAAAAATTAACGAACACTCATGTTTAAAACATATAATATGAATAATAAATAATAACTTAAAATATGTCATTTAAATAACTTAATTTAAACCTCAAATTCTCATTTATTTAAAAATATAATACATAAATAAACTTTAATATGGTTAACACTTGTTGTTAGCTATAAAAGTTTAATGGCAGGGAAAAATAATGTCTTATTTTACTATAAATATTCTATATACAAATAGATAAAAGACATAATATATATTAATATGTTTAAATGAAAAAGTCAGGAAGGGGACAAAAAATAGAACATAGTCTAGTTAAAACAGTCCATTATATAATTGTAGTTATAAAGTCTCACTTTTCTCAATTGAAAAGACAATATTACAAAAAATGAATTTTTTTTTGACCTATTATAATTATAATTAGGGTTGTCAAATGATAATGTGAAGAAATCAATATAAAAAAACCAGACACCCAATGATAAAGTTATTGCCCATTTTAGTCAAATATTCTCATAATTTTATAAAGATTTAAATGTGACTTCCACCATATAGCACTTTGTCACATATAGGCTTTAAGAGCTGAGACGTTGCCGCCATGTCTCACTTTGTATCATCTATGGTTCACGTGGTGGCTCCCATGGTATTTTATTTTATTTTGTTTTGTCTTAGCTTTTACTTCATTTATTGTGTTTCATTTTTTTGTTCCCCTTCTCATTTAATCTCTCTTACAAAGTCAGCATATTACCTCAGCCTAAAGAATAAAAGTGAGCATGAGGATGAAAAGAGTAAAAGAAAGGAAAATATAATGAATATGTTAAATAACTATCATAGTTTTTTTCAAATTCTTTTAGGATGTTTTTTTATGAGATGAATCGAGAATAGAGGCGGTCGATGAATTTTTAGGGTGCAAGTTTGAATATCCACCGTAAATCTCAAAAAAATTCTATCTAAATGATCGAATGTGTCATTCATAGAATAATATACTACTCTATGGTATAAAAATATTATCTTAAAATAAATCTAATCATTCAAATCATAAAAACCTTCATGCATTTGGGTTTGTAGACCCAGGGTTTTTCATTATATTAAGCGCGTGGGAGGGTAGGGGGGTATGATAGGATTTATTTATTATAAGATCTAGTATCCCTACAAACGGAAACTCTCATAGTTAATTATATCTTGAAACTGCTTCCAGGTGCACTCACACTCTGGGGGCTCATGCAAGTGCATGTGTCGTATCAGTAATATCTGATTTTTGAGTTCGGAATGTCAATCCTACAGGGAACGAGGGAATTTGTCTTAGAAAAATTTCTAGCATACTTGTTTTCTTTCTTGGCCATGAAACCTTACCCAAGCCACATGGGAGCAACCAAATCCATGTACATGTCACCATACCATTTTTGGCTAAAGGAGGCCACCCTTTCATGATCCCCTAAAAGAGCATCTAACCATTTTATGCTTAAGATAGTGAGGGCAAGGTTTCTTTTTATTAATTTGTACAAAGGAATTCCCTTGAAATCCCTAATTCTGTATTTTTCAATCATAGGATTCTCTGCTATTGCAAAATCTCCCCCCTTTCCTTTAGAGATATGATACCTCCTTTAGCTTTAAGGATTTCTGAAAAATCACACTTTTCCCTTTTTTGTTATTCATTCAAAGAATCCACGGAGTTGGTTTGTACGGGATCTTTTTCTTTCTTATGTTAGAAGGTTCATATTCAAACAAAAATGGGAATGACATGACTATCTTATATGAGATTTCTTTCTCTAATATGACATGGAGTGAATGAAACACACTCCCACTCAAGAGAGGATAAAAGAGGTTTCAAGCAGATCATACTTCGTACAAAGCATTCTATCCTAATTTCTTCATTGGGTTTTAGGTAGTCCAAGAGTAATTTTGGAAGATCGATCGACCCTAAAAAATTGTTAGGATTTTATGAATTTCACCCATTACTTTCTGATTCTTATGAGTTTCAAAAAATTCCAAAGTTTTGTCATTTTCCATCTTGTTATAAAAATGAATAACTTTAGGAGCAGCAGTAGTAGCAGTTAAGGCAACATTAATGGCTCTCTTTTTTAGTATTTAAAAGTCTACTTCATATTTGATGTTAAATTCCATCAAGGTTTTCATTTCATTGATAATTTTGGGGTATATAATGAAAAATTTAAAACCATCTCATGTCATTTTAAAATTATCAATGAACATTCCAAACTTACTGATGAACCCACCATTCAGATGAAATGGATCAAGGGCCTGGTTTATTTCATTAACAAAGGAGAATATCAGTTTAGGGATGACATTTTTGCTGTAATGGAATATAGAATGATGGTAATGGTAAGTTAAATGTCAAATATTTAAATCTTAATAGATCAAATTTACTTTAAAAAATCATTCAATCAAAGAAAATTTGTGGGGTTAGGTTATGAATCTTCACTTGTTGAGTGGGGTCTAAATGAGAAGTTAAGGGACATGAAAGTTAAAGATGAGGGTGGGACCGAGAATTCAAGGATGTTTGGTGCACATATTCAATGGTGTGATGAATGGGAAGTTTTACAAAAAGAAGGGTAGTCTAAGTCTGTAAGAAGTACATATATACTACTGATGAATAATAATATAAATTAACAATGAAGATGAAAAGAAGAACTATTCCCCAGTGGAATTGCTAGAACATCAGTTCTTTTTTTTAGTGTTGTCCATCAAAGATCTCAAAAAAAATTATCTAAATAATCTCATGCATCATTTGAAGAATAATATACTATCCCAAAAATAATAAATATTACCTTGAAATGGATCTAGTTATCTAGATAATGAAAATATTTAATAGTTATAGATCTAATTATTTAAATGATGAAAATCTTTAGCACCATAACAATGACAAGTGTAGACTTTCTTAGCTAAAGGGGGCTTGATGTGCCTTTGATAGTAATCATGGGTTACCTTTTCCTAGGATGCTTACATAATTTCATAGGTTAAAGGTTATCCCTTTTATAGGTCCCAATCTTTAGTACTAATTAGGAGTCCCTTGTAGTCTAACCTAAACTTTTAGATTAAACTAGTTTAGGGTGTGTGTGATCTTAGGCTTTATTTCTAAGTTGGCTAATTTTAGCATTTTCAAATGATCTACCTAGATGGTGGTTCTTGTGATTTTTTTCGTTGTATTTTAGATTTATTTTGGTTTTGGTATTTAATTCAAATTTTTGTTCAATTCTTATATTCATGGTTAATATGATAACCATGGTATTTTAGGTTGATTTTTTGCATTTGATGTTTTTGGTTTGAGTTTGTGTCTTACATTCAATATTCTCCATAAGTTTGGTTTCCAATGTTAGCATGAAGTTTTGACATTGGGTTCATGTGACACTTCCAAGCTTATGCAATTTAAGTTTGAAGTGCATATTAAAAATTTTTAAATTTGAAGTGATTTTAAATGCTTGAGTTTTAAAAATTTTATTTTAGAATTTTAAAATGTTTGAGTCTTTTCAAGTTATTTTATTTGGCTTAAAGTGTTTTAGCATTTTATTTGGTTTATGTGCTTTAAGATATGGGTTTGAAAATTATTTTTAAAGTATTTTAAAATAATTTGAAAATAAGATTTTTTTATGATGTTTTGTAATTTTTAAAAGGGTTTAAGTTATTTTTGTAAAATATTTTAAAATGGTTTTTTAAGAGATTTTAAATTCTTTTTTTTAAGAAAAAAATTAATTATCTTTCAAGGGTTTTATTTTATTTTAAAGAGATCTTTAATTATATTTAGAAGTTTTTAAATTCATTTTTAATATATTTTAAATTATATATTTTAAAAAGGTTTTAAATTCATTTCTAAAAGNTACCTCAGCCTAAAAGATAAAAGTGAGCATGAGGATGAAAAGAGTAAAAGAAAGGAAAATATAATGAATATGCTAAAGAAAAAACATAGTTTTTTCAAATTCTTATAGGATGTTTTTTTATGAGATGAGTAGAGAATAGAGGCGATGGATGAATTTTTTGGGTGCAAGTTTGAATATCCACCATAAATCTCAAAAAGATTCTATCTAAATGATTGAATGTGTCATTCATAGAATAATATACTACTCTATGGTATAAAAATATATCTAATCATTCAAATCATAAAAACCTTCACGCCTTTGGGTCTGTAGACCCAGGGTTTTTCGTTATATTAAGCGCACGGGAGGGTAGGGGGGGTATGATAGGATTTATTTATTATAAGATCTAGTATCCCTACGAACGGAAACTCTCATAGTTAATTATATCTTGCAACTTCTTCCAGGTGCACTCACACTCTGGGGGCTCATGCAAGGGCATGTGTCGTATCAGTAATATCGGATTTTTAATTTTGGAATGTCAATCCTACAAAGAACGTGGGAATTTGTCTTGGAAAAACTTCTAGCATACTTGATTTCTTTCTTGGCCATGAAACCTTACCCAAGCCACATGGGAGCAACCAAATCCATGTACATGTCACCATACCATTTTTTTGCTAAAGGAGGCCACCCTTTCATGATCCCCTAAAAGAACATCTGACCATTTTATGTTTAGGATAGTGAGGGCAAGGTTTCTTTTTATTAATTTGTATAAAGGAATTCCCTTGAAATCCCTAATTCTGTATTTTTCAATCATAGGATTTTCTGTTGTTGCAAAATCTTCCCCCTTCCCTTTAGAGATATGATACCTCCTTTAGCTTTAAGGATTTCCAAAACATCACACTTTTCCCTTTTTTTTATTCGTTCAAAGAATCCACGGAGTCGGTTTATACTAGATTTTTTTCTTTCTTATGTTAGAAGGTTCATATTCAAACAAAGATTGGAATGACCTGACTATCTTGTATGAGATTTATTTCTCTTATTTGACAGGGAGTGAATGAAACACACTCCCACTCGGGATAGGATAAAAGAGGTTTCAAGCAGATCAGACTTCGTACAAAGCATTTTATCCTAATTTCTTCATTAGGTTTTAGGTAGTCTAAGAGTAATTTTGGAAGATCGACCAACCTTAAAAAATGGTTAGGATTTTAAGAATTTCACCCATTACTTTCTAATTCTTATGAGTTTCAAAAAATTTTAAAAGTTTTGTCATTTTCCATCTTGTTATAAAAATGAATAACTTTAGAAGCAACAGTAGTAGTAGTAGCAATAGTTAAGGTAGGGGCACCCTTAATGGCTCTCTTTTTTAGTGTTTAAAATTCTACTTCAGATTTGATGTTAAATTCCATCAGGGGTTTCATTTCATTGATAATTTTGGGGTATATCATGAAAAATTTAAGACCATCTCATGTCATTTTGAAATTATCAATGAACATTCCAAACTTACTGATGGACCCACCATTCAGATGAAATGGATGAAGGGTCTGGTTTATTTCATTACCAAAGGAGAATATCAATTTAGGGATGACATTTTTGCTGTAATGGAATATAGAATGATGTTAATGGTAAGTTAAATGCCAAATATTTAAATCTTAATAAAATTAAGATCAAATTTACTTTAAAAAATCATTCAATCAAAGAAAATTTGTGGGGTTAGGTGATGAATCTTCACTTGTTGAGTGGGGTCTAAATGAGAAGTTAAGGGACATGAAAGTTGAAGATGAGGGTGGGACCGAGAATTCAAGGATGTTTGGTGCACCTATTCATTGGTGTGATGAATTGGAAGTTTTACAAAAAAGAATGGTAGTCTAAGCCTGTAAGAAGTACATACATACTACTGATGAATAATAATATAAATTAACAATGAAGATAAAAAGAAGAATTATTCCCTAGTGGAATTGCTAGAACATCAGTTTTTTTTAGTGTGTCCATCAAAGATCTCAGAAAAAAATTAACTAAATGATCTCATCTAACTTTTGAAGAATAATATACTATCCAAAAAAAATATTATCTTGAAATGGATCTAGTTATCTAGATATTGAAAATCTTTAATAGTTATAGATCTAATTATTTAAATGATGAAAATCTTTAGCACCATAACAATGGCAAGTGTGGAATTTCTTAGCTAAAGGGGGCTTGATGTGCCTTTGACAGTAATCATGGATTAATTTTTCCTAGGATGCTTACATAATTTCATAAGTTAAAGGTTATTCCTTTTATACGTCCCAATCTTTAGTACTAATTAGGAGTCCCTTCTAGTCTAACCTAAACTTTTAGATTAAACTAGTCTAGGGTGTGTGTGATCTTAGGCTTTATTTCTAAATTGGATAATCTTAGCATTTTCAATTGATCTACCTAGATGGTGGTTCTTGTGATTTATTTCGTTGTATTTTAGATTTATTTTGGTTTTGGTATTTAATTCAGATTTTTGTTCAATTCTTATATTCGTCGGTTAATATGATAATCATGGTATTTTAGGTTGATTTTTTGCATGTGATGTTTTTGGTTTGAATTTGTGCCTCCATTCAATATTCTTCATAAGTTTGGCTTCCAATGTTAGCATGAAGTTTTGACATTGGGTTCGTGTGACNGTTCGTCGGTTAATATGATAACCATGGTACTTTAGGCTGATTTTTTGCATGTGATGTTTTTGGTTTGAGTTTGTGTCCTCCATTCAATATTCTTCATAAGTTTGGCTTCCAATGTTAGCATGAAGTTTTGACATTGGGTTTGTGTGACACTGCCAAGCTTATGCAATTTAAGGTTGAAGTGCATATTAAAAAATTTTAAATTTCAAGTGATTTAAGGGTTTTAAAAGTTTTAAATGCTTGAGTTTTAAAAATTTTATTTTAGAATTTTAAAATGCTTGTGTCTTTTCAAGTTATTTTATTTGGCTTAAAGTGTTTTAGCNCGTGTGACACTGCCAAGCTTATGCAATTTAAGGTTGAAGTGCATATTAAAAATTTTTAAATTTCAAGTGATTTAAGGGTTTTAAATGTTTTAATTGCTTGAGTTTTTAAAATTTTATTTTAGAATTTTAAAATGCTTGTGTCTTTTCAAGTTATTTTATTTGGCTTAAAGTGTTTAGCATTTTATTTGGTTTATGTGCTTTAAGATATGGGTTTGAAAGTTATTTTAAAGTATTTTAAAATAATTTGAAAATAAGATTTTTTTATGATGTTTAGTAATTTTTAAAAGGTTTTAAGTTATTTTTGTAAAATATTTTAAAATTATTTTTAAGAGATTTTAAATTCTTTTTTTTAAAAAAAATTAATTATCTTTCAAGGGTTTTATTTTATTTTAAAGAGATTTTTAATTATATTTAAAAGTTTTTAAATTCATTTTTAATATATTTTAAATTATATATTTTAAAAAGGTTTTAAATTCATTTCTAAAAGNGTTTTTTTCTTAAATTGTTTTGAAATTTATTTTTTGATTGTTTTAAGAGTAATTTAATAGATTTTTGGTATCATTTCTTAAAAAGGTTTTTAAATACATTTTAAAGATTTTAAGTTTCATTTTTAAAAACTTTTAATACTTATTTTTAGATGTTTTAGCTTTAATTTTTTTAGGTTTTAAAACACAATTTTAAGTTTCATTTATGGTATGTATTAACCACATAAACCTGCAAATGACATATCTTACTAAGATTATTCACAAAGAGAACTTATACATAAGAGGTTATGTTTCCCTTTTTTTAAATTATTTTTTTAATATTTTTTTATCATTTATCATTCATTTTCACACAAAAATATTAAGAAAATATATAGGGAACATTTCCATAGAGTAGACTACACTTGAAGTATAACAAGCATGGAGAAAACATACATAAAGTAGACTTCATTTAAAGCATACCAACCATGGAGAAAACATACATAAAGTAAAATACACATGAAGCAAACTAAGCATGGAGGAAACTTACGTAAGGTAGACTACATGTAAAGCATGTCAAGCATGGAGAAAAAGTGCTTAATGTAAACTACACCTGAAGCATACCAAGAATGGAAAAACTTACATAAAGCAAACCACATATGAAGCATACCAAGCTCGAAGAAAATTTACATAAGGTAGACTACACATGAAGCATACCAAGCATGGAGAAAACATACATAAAGTAGACTGTACATGAGAATAGCAAGCATGGAAAAAAATTACATAAAGTAGACAACATATTAAGCATACCAAACTTAGTGAAATTACATGTGGTAAGGCAATACATAAAAGCATGCCAAATTTAGGGTGAGCACATGGAATAAACTATACATAGTAACATGCTAGAATTAAGGAGAACACATGAATTAAACTGCACATAAATTTATTTAATAAAAATTGTATCAAGATAATCTCACATAAGCAAGCCATATGAAATAAATGCATGAAGTAAAAAAGAAAACATGGTGGTGTTAGTGTTAGACGAAAAGGGAGAGGAAGATGAGGTAACTGAAAAGAAGAGAAGGAAAAATAGTATGGAAGATGAAGAAGAACATTGAAGAATGGAAGAGCAAGAAGAACTTTTGTAGAAGAAGAATGAATTGAAGAGGGGTGTGAAGGAAGAAATGGGGAAGAGGAATGTAACAAAATGAAGAAGTATGAAGGAAGAAGTGAAAAATAACAACGTAGAATGAACTAACGAGATAATGAAGAAGTGGATTGAAGAAGTGGAAGAGAAGAAGAAGGATGAAATGTGGTGAGAAGTGTGAGTGAACAAGTGGAGAAGAAATAGAAGTGTACCAGAGTGAGGCACAAACAAAGGGAGGAATGAGAGGTTAGAGTGAGGAGAGTGTGGCGTGTCTCTGTCCAGAGTGTGGAGTTAGAGGCGTTATGGCCAAAGGGATGTGTCGTTTGTGCAAAGTGGGAGAAGCTGGATTAGCGTCAGTGCTGCTTGGATTGGGGCGGCATGGGTATGTTACTTTATGGTGTGGTCACACTAGAATTAGGGCTTTGGCGTAGCCAAGTTTTTACTGGAATGGTTACTCCCGAGGTGATGTAGCCACTCCACATAATGGCATGGTAATGCAGGCCAAGCCTAGGATTTGAAGGCTTTTTGGTATATTTTTGAACTCAAAACCCCTTGTTAACTTGAAATGTCATCCTATGGGAAGAAAGGAGGTCGTTTTGGTCAAGAAATGGCTTGACCAAAAATGAGATCAATAGTCATGAGTGGTTTGGAACTTGGAATGAGAGAGAGGTTAGAACAATTATTTTAATTCAAGATTAATATATTATTTTACCTAATTATAAGTGATATTTTTTAGGTGTTGTTTGTTATGAACAAATAATTTTTAACATTTATTATTTTTGCATCTTTTGAGAAAGATAAATCTAAGGAAAACAAAATTCATACAACATCATAGCTTATTTCTCAGAGGATTTTATTTTTAATAACATCTATCCTTTATTAATATAGGGTTTTTATAAAGCATTTTTTGTTATATATTTTTTCATCCTTCTTGTAGAGACTGTACTTTTTAGTAGGTAATTGCTTTAGATTTCCACAAAAAGTTCAATAAAATTGTATATAAGGCTTTAAATTTCTAACTTCTATGATTAGTGCAACATAGAACGTAGTGAAGCATTGTGTGGCAAATCCCACTTATGCAAGTGGAGATTAAGTTTGGATGGATGGAAACCAACTGAGCATGAAAACAAAAATAATAAGAAAAAAAAATAAAAAAAATATGGAAAAATATATTTGTTTTATTGTAGTTTTCATATCTTTTATTTTTTATTTTATATTTTAAAACAATCTATTTTTTTCTTAAATTATTTATATTTAAGTATTTTTAAAAATAATCATTGATGCGTGCCAGAATATTCGCTGAAGTAGAGTAATATATTATTGTTTTAGTGTTGTACAAAGATTCAACACACACTTAGAAGGGAGAAATAAACTAATGCAGCAGAAGGATTCATGTCAAGATTTTTTCGACAAGTTTTGCGCTGGTTGTTGACTACCTAACGCAACCATTTGCTTTTCACATCGGGCTTAGGACGGGCAATGACAGTGTTAGAAAACAACTGCTAGTGACACCAAAAATTTTTATGTGGAAAAAACCATAAAGGAAAAAGCCACGGGTCTAGCTCGTGTGAAGAGTTTATAAAATGAGGGTTACAGTTGCAACCATTTATCCAACAACAGGTGAGAGAGAGTTACAAGGTCTTCCAAGTTACAATGTTAACGTACGGAAGAACTTATTACAAGGAACGGGCGGCGACCAATAACAATCGGCCGCAGCCGACATGTGGTGGTGGACGACGATCGACATGCGACGGTCGACGGCAATCAACATGTGGTGGTCGACGACGATCGATAGGTGGTGGTCAACGGGGGTCGACGACGGTTGGCTGTGGTTGACGACTGTCAGTGAAGGTCAACGACGGTTGGCGTGGTGAACGATGGTTGACGGTGCTCGATAACAGTCGACATGTGATGGTTGATGGTGGCTGACAGTGGTCGATGGCGGTAGGGTGTGGTCGACGGCGGCGGGAGTGATACTGGGCTTCAGCTCTTCTCAAAACTTCAACCTCTTTCTCAAGCATAAAGCTCCCCTCCTCTCCCCTCTCATGAGGGGTGAGGTTCTATTTATAAAATTCATGGTGTAATTAATCCAGGATATGAACCACTTTGATCAAACTATTCAAAAGACTTCTCTCGATCAGACGATGTTTAATGAACATTTGAAGACATTAACGATGTCGAAATTAAACAATTTTGAGCTCGTTGGATTTTTCTTATTGAGACGTTTGATTCACTATAAACTCAACGGATTCGACATCCGCTTGACCTTCCAAATGAGTCTATAAAACATCCAAAAGTGGTTTGATGGCTTGATCCGAGGTTGATTTGACTTAGATTTGACCAATTTTGATATCATTGGGTCCATCTTGTCAAACCAGTCAGTTTGATTATCGGTTTGCTGAAATTGAAGTTCTGGTTGACTCTTAATCGAAGTTTGAATATTTTTTGCTCAACAAGCTGCTTCGAGATTCATGTTATGTCGAGAATTTTTTGGTTGCTTCACGATTCGTGCAGGATGACGTTAATTTACTGGTGGCATATCAATCAGATTTTATATTCACTTGTCAAGATTTTAGCATTAAACTTATAGATAAATCATTTGACCTCAAAATTTTAATAGAAATTTAAATTTTATTTTAAGTAAAAATTGATTTGAAAAATATAGCATTTTCTTAATTTTCAATTGCGGGGTGCATTTGTCCGGACTCCATAAGATCTCCTCATCTCGAGCCGTCAGAATGGACTGCCAAAGTAAACTTAGTGGGATCGCATTAATTGCTCTTGTTAGAGTTTTGAATGTATTATATACACATCACACAAGTTTTTTTTTTAATGTATTTATATATCTAACAACTAAACATTCATATTTACAAATATACCACTCAAATATTTATTATCACCGTCACCTAAAAGTGAAATACATCTTTTGATGCATAGATCATGACTAGGGCTGTCAAAACGGCTCATTGTTCATAAACAGCTCGTGTTCGGCTCGTTCGCTAAGTTAAAGAGCCGAACATGAACAAATATTTGTTTGTTCTTCTTCGGCTCGTTTTGACTCGAAATACTACTAATTATATATATATATATATATATATATATATATATATATATNAAAATATTTTTAGATTATTATTTAATTATTTTAATTTTTTTAAAAAGGATTTAAGTTTTATTATTTTTTATTATGTTTTTCTTAAATTTTTTTGAAATTTATTTTTTTATTGTTTTAAGAGTAATTTAATAGTTTTTTGGTATCATTTCTTAAAAAGGCTTTTAAATACATTTTAAAGATTTTAAGTTTCATTTTTAAAAGCTTTTAATACTTATTTTTAGATATTTTAGCTTTCATTTTTTTAGGTTTCAAAACACAATTTTAAGTTTCATTTATTTTATGTATGAACCACATAAACTTGCAAACGACATATCTTACTAAGATTATTCACAAAGAGAACTTATACATAAGAGGTTATGTTTCACTTTTTTTTAATTATTTTTTTAATATTTTTTTATCATTTATCATTCATTTTCACACAAAAATATTAAGAAATATATAGGGAACATTTCCATAGATTAGACTACACTTGAAGTATAACAAGCATGGAGAAAACATAAATAAAGTAGACTTCATTTAAAGCATACCAATCATGGAGAAAACATACATAAAGTAAAATACACATGAAGCAAACTAAGCATGGAGGAAACTTACGTAAGGTAGACTACATGTAAAGCATGTCAAGCATGGAGAAAAAGTGCTTAATGTAAACTACACCTGAAGCATACCAAGAATGGAAAAACTTACATAAAGCAAACTACATATGAAGCATACCAAGCTCGAAGAAAATTTACATACAGTAGACTACACATGAAGCATACCAAGGATGGAGAAAACTTACATAAAGTAGACTGTACATGAGGATAGCAAACATGGAAAAAAATTACATAAAGTAGACAACATACTAAGCATACCAAACTTAGTGAAATTACATGGGGTAAAACAGCACATAAAAGCATGCCAAATTTAGGGTAAGCACATGGAATAAACTATACATACTAACATGCTAGAATTAAGGAGAACACATGAATTAAACTGCACATAAATTTACATAATAAAAATTGTATCGAGATAATCTCACATAAACAAGCCCATATGAAATATATTGATGAAGTAAAAAAGAAAACATAGTGGTGTTAGTGTTAGGAGAAAAGGGAGAGCAAGATGATGTAATTGAAAAGAAGAGAAGGAAAAATAGTATGGAAGATGAAGAAGAACATTGAAGAATGGAAGAGCAAGAAGAACTTTTGTAGAAGAAGAATGAATTGAAGAGGGGTGTGAAGGATGAAATGGGGAAGAGGAATGTAACAAAATGAAGAAGTATGAAGGAAGAAGTGAAAAATAAGAACGTAGAATGAACTAACGAGATGATGAAGAAGTGGATTGAAGAAGTGGAAGAGAAGAAGAAGGATGAAATGTGGTAAGAAGTGAACAAGTGGAGAAGAAATAGAAGTGTACCAGAGTGAGGAACAAACAAAGGGAGGGACGAGAGGTTAGAGTGAGGAGAGTGTGGCGTGTCTCTGTCCAGAGTGTGGAGTTAGAGGCAGTATGACCAAAGGGATGTGTCGTTTGTGCAAAGTGGGAGAAGCTGGATTAGCGTCAGTGATGCTTGGATTGGGGCGACATGGGTATGTTACTTTGTGGTGTGGTCACACTACAAGAAGGGCTTTGGCGTAGCCAAGTCTTTACTGGCATGGTTACTCCCGAGGTGATGTAGCCACACCACATAGTGGCATGGTAATCCAGGCCAAGCCTAGGATTTGAAGGCTTTTTGATATTTTTTGAACTCAAAACCCCTTGTTAACTTGAAATGTCATCCTATGGGAAGAAAGGAGGTCGTTTTGGTCAAGAAATGCCTGACAAAAAATGATATCAATATTCATGAGTGGTTTGGGACTCGGAATGGAAGGGAGGTTAGAATAATTATTTTGATTCTAGATTAATATATTATTTTACCTAATTATAAGTGATATTTTATAGGTGTTGTTTGTTATGATCAATAAATTTTTAACATTTATTATTTTTGCATCTTTTGAGAAAAATAAATCTAAGGAAAACAAATCTCATACAACATCATAGCTTATTTCTCAAATGATTTTATTTTTGATAACATCTATCCTTTATTAATATAGTGTTTTTATAAAGCATTTTCTGTTATAAATTTTTTTATCCTTCTTGTAGATACTGCAATTTTTAGTAGGGAATTGCTTTAGATTTCCACAAAAAGTTCAATAAAATTTTATGTAAGGCTTTAAATTTCTAACTTTTATGATTAGTGCAACATAGAACCTAGGGAATTGTTACAGTGAAGCTTTATATTTAAGTATTTTCAAAAATAATCATTGATGCGTGCCAGAATATTCACTGAAGTAGAGTAATATATTATTGTTTTAGTGTTGTACAAAGATTCAACACACACTTAGAAGGGAGAAATAAACTAATGCAGCAGAAGAATTCATGTCAAGATTTTTTCGACAAGTTTTACGCTGGTTGTTGACTATCTAACGCAACCCTTCACTTTTCACATCGGGCTTAGGACCGGCAATGACAGTGTTAGAAAACAACTGCTAGTGACACCAAAAATTTTTATGTGGAAAAAACCATAAAGGAAAAAACCATGGGTCTAGCTCATGTGAAGAGTTTATAAAATGAGGGTTACAGTTGCAACCATTTATCCAACAACAGGTGAGAGTAAGTTACAAGGTCTTCCAAGTTACAATTTTGACGTACGGAAGAACTTATTACAAGGAACGGGCGTCGACCAATAACAATCGGCCGCAGCCGACATGTGGTAGTGGACGGCGATCGACATGTGGTGGTCGACGACAATCAACATGTGGTGGTCGACGACGATCGATAGGTGGTGGTCAACGGGGGTCGACGACGGTTGGCTGTGGTNGAGTTATAATCAATTAAAAGTATTAATGAAGAAAATGGAATAAAAATTATTAATTTAGATTTAAATGAATTTTAAATCTTGTCTTAATCCTTAACATCTTATGACTACGTGATTAAGGTTGTCAAAACGACTCTTTGTTTGTGAACGGCTCCCGTTCTGCTCGTAAGCAAACGAGCCGAGCCGAACCTGAATAACACACAATAACACCTGAATAACATTATTCTCTTGTGTTACTGGACCGATCAACTCCACGGTGTAATTTCATTGGACTCCGCAAGTAGCTCTACGCGCAGAGTCCTGATGTAATATCTTTTCCTTAACTATAATTTTTTTTTTACCTCTCTTTAAATTCCTTCAGTAGTTGGATTCATCAATGCAACTACATTTATTGATTGTTGACTACAATAATTTCTACAGATTTGCTTGACTGTTTATTTTCTTTAGTGGTGGTATTTTGTAATGCAATATGGAAGATTTGAGTGGTATAAATGTAATGTATATGTGTTCAATATGTACATACGTAGAAATTGGGTGGTATGTTTGTAAATGCCCCTTTTTATTGGAAGATTTACATGCCTAACACCTAAAATTCAATATTTACATACATACCACCTTACATATGCATGAAAATGTGTATTTCACTTATTAAAAGTTAAAATGAGGTATCTTTGTTGCAAGAAGAAAGATTTTGGTGATATAAATGTATAAAGTAAAATTTAGGTGTTAGATATGTAAATACATAGAAATTGACTGGCATGCATTGTAAATGCTCCCTTTTTTTCTTCTTA